>CM022399.1:44886618-45486618 GCA_011833715.1 Carcinoscorpius rotundicauda
AAAAAGAGGCCTCGTTCACCAGATTGTCTTGTTGGCAAATCTGAAAGGACTAAAACTGTGAATCAAAAATTTAAGAGAGTATAGTGCAAAATATCCGGTAATTGCATCAAAAGTCAGTGAAAGTCATGCGTTTAATGCAGTTTGTCATATCCATTTTTCTGTGGCGCATGGCGGGATAAGCGATTGTTCCAGACATACAAAATCGGCATCTCACCAGCAACGTCTCAGACGAAGACAAAAACGATGCATATAACTACATTTATGAGTAAGAATTTAAAAACCATAAATGCAGAACTGATGTTCACGTCATGGCTCATAATTTACCCCCAGCTGTAAGCCGATCATGCAGGACATCTATTCAGAAAAAGTTCCCAGACTCTGATATAGCGATAAAATATGGTTGTGTATGCAGTCAATGTTGTTATAACTCCCAAGCATCCAGAGACATTCTCATGAAAGCAAAGGCTGCAACAGTTGCAAAACTATTACAATAAGTGTCATAAAAATGATATAAACTAGTCCTTAAAGAGAGGCTTCATCTGCTTACTGTTTGTACATGTTCAATGTTGTTTTACCAGTGATGTTGAGAAAACCCACTTGTAGAGAAATATATATGCAAAAACGGCTCGTTTGTGTTGAGAAAATAATTTACATAGAAGAGCGAACCTGACGATGACCGAAGAAGGTCTAAACGTTGTTCGCTCTTCTATGTAAAATATTTTCTCAACACAAACGAGCCGTTTTTGCTTATATATTGTTTTACCAGTGTTTGTTACTCTGAACTAAATAAAATACATAATTTCAAAATAATTTTTTAATTTATTAATTAAATACAACAAAAAACACAGTCATAAATGAGCAATCTATAGCAATAATAATAACATAATAATAAACAGCTTAGAAACATTGGTCAGGCCTAGTGGCTACAAATGATAAAGGGCTCTGTCTACAATCATTACGCTAAGTCATTTGAAATAGTTGGTGTCTCTGCTCTATTCCCATTTCTAATGCGAAACGTTTTTCTACCTCAATTTCTTTTTGCACTTAGTTTAACTTAGCACTGACCCCTGTCTCGTACACATGTACCGTAAAAACTTTATCTCTGCTAACCCTTTTATATCGCATGTTCTCCCAGTTATATCCTTCACCTGTTTCCCTTGGTGCCAAAGTCTGTTTATTTTCTTCCTATTTACCAACTCTTGTCAAGAAACCACCTGTAACTATAGCCACCTCAAGTTTATCGTCCACTTCCTTTTCTATATTTTTTGTTTTCTTTTCCTCCAAATGACGACCTGACATGACCATGACCAGATAACTCGTTATCTGAGGGTCACGGGTTCGAATCTCGGTCACACCAAACATGTTCGCCCTTTCATTCGTCGGTGTGTTATAATGTGACGATTAATCTCACTATTGGTTGGTAAAAGAGCAGCCCAAAACTTTACGTTGGATGGTAATGACTGGCTGCTATCACTCTTGTCTTACGCTGCAAAATTGGAGACGGCTAGCGCAGATAACCCTCATGTAACTTCAAGCGAAATTCAAAACAAACCAAACTCTCCAAATACAAGCGATCGTGGTCTGCTGAAGCTCAAATTTCTTGCTCAATAGAAGAGACTCATTACAATTAAAATTATTACTTTTAGTTCTAATAATGAATCATTAAAACACAATAGTTAGAATAAACTAGTTTAAAGATCACGATAACTTAACACGTTTAATGATTTACCAGCGGTGCACCCCGCTAGTACAGCAGTATGTCTACGGATTTGTAAGGCTAAAATCAACGGTTCGATTCACCACGGTGGGCTCAGCACATCGCTCAATGTGGCTTTGCTATAAGAAAACACACACACCTTTATCAGCGAGTTGGAATATACCTAAGCCTAAAGCACGGTTGCTGTTGCAGCCTCTGTTTTTCAACTCTTCTACATGAACACATTTTCTGGGACTTTGAAAAAAAAATTAATTTGTTATCTACTGGGGTATTTCACTTTTAAACATGATAACTTGTACAACTTTCTCTCCTTCTAAGGCTTTTGCCTTAGTTTAGAGCAGGTATACGATACATTAACCCTTATATTTTGACTGTTAAGAAAGTTGGAAAGTGATTACTGAGATAAAAGTTATTATATTAAATTAGAGTCAATTCTAAATGTTAATTGGAAAAGTTATTTTAAACAATGAAATACGGTGCTTAAAAGTACAACCTACTTTACTCTCTTTCCAAATCTGAAGATATTGATAAATTTTCTGCCGAAATTTTTTGCTATGATTCTTTTGTAAATTTGTTAAAATAAAACTTTTCCCTAAGCGATACGTGTGTTCTACTTATGACGTAATTACATATAGGTGATGTTTCTATTGGATACTGTAACAAACCAACGTTGTTTTAAATTAGGTGATGATTGTTTGGCCTGGCATGGCCGAGCGCGTTAAGGCGTGCACTCGTAATCCGAGGGTCGCGGGTTCGCGCCCGCTTCGCGCTAAACATGCTCGCCCTCCCAGCCGTGGGGGTGTATAATTTGACGGTCAATCCCACTATTCGTTGGTAAAAGAGTAGCCCAAGAGTTGGCGGTTGGTGGTGTTGACTAGCTGCCTTCCCTCTAGTCTTACACTGCAAAATTAGGGACGGCTAGCACAGATAGCCCTCGAGTAGCTTTGTGCGAATTTCCAAAACAAACAAACAAACGATGATTGTTTATACTGCGTCGCCCCCCAGTGGCTCAGCGGTATGTCTGTGGACTTCTACGCTAAAATCCGTGTTTCGATACCCGTGGTGAGCAGAGCGCAGATAGCCCATTGTGTAGCTTTGTGCTTCATTCAAAACAACAACAAAACAACAAGTTTATACTGCGATCTAAATTAATTTTAAAATACAAACAAAAATTTCGATATAATGATAATAAAATCTAGGAATCTTTATTTCCACCCAATTTTTCAAGCAAAAACCCTTTCTTTCAAGTTATTTCTGTGAAATATACACGATTGAATTATTACTAAAATATAACAAGAAGAAGAAAATTTTTCTTAATATCGCGCAAAGCTACTCGAGGGCTATCTGCGCTAGCCGTTGCTATTTTTCAAGTCTTCAACCTTCAGAAACGTATGAAATGTAATTCATTTAAACTTCTATTGGTTGTTTTTAATCATAAATAATATATTTTGTGGTTTGTATTTTAAAACAGCAGATGACGCTACTAAAGTTTTATGGTAACCACCTTTTTAAATTTCGCACAAAGCTACACGAAGGCTATTAGTGCTAGCCGTCCCTAATTTAGCAGTGTAAGACTAGAGGGAAAGCAGCTTGTCGTCACCATACACCGCAAACTATTGGACTACTCTTTTACCTTCGAATAGTAGGATTTACCGTCACGTATAACGTCCCCAAAGATGAAAGGACGAGCATGTTTAGTGCGACGGGGATCGGAACCCGCGACCTTCAGATTACGAGTCGCACGTCTTAACACGCTTAGCCATGCCGGGCAAGATTTGAGAAGCAAACTTATTCCTGACACGAGTAATGATAAAGTAGTTTACACTGTACAAAACAAATAATTTTTGTTTTAATGTTTCTTAAAGTATGATACTGAACTGAAAACAATTATAACTGAATAATTGTTTCTTTAACAAAATTCTCATTTTTCTCATAAAAATAAACATTTTCATGTAATGTGTCATAAGAAGTTGTGAAAATGAAAATGTTATTTATCTTTATTTATGGAATAGTTTTTCATCTGCATAATCAGTTTTGTTTTCATTCTGAACCGTTCGGTCAGTCTTCTAAGGGCCATTTTCTAATTCCTTATGTTGTACATTTGGCCTCCAGTCTGATTTCCTTCGGAAAAATATATCTAGGTTTATATTATATTTATTAACATATCAAACATCTTTGATGCAAGTTTATTGTGTAGTTTAGAATATAGAAACTTGAACGTTTCAAAATTGACGCCCCCCAGTGGCTCAGCGGTATGTCTGCGGACTTACACGCTAAAATCCGGGTTTCGATACCCGTGGTGGGCAGAGCACAGATAGCCCATTGTGTAGCTTTGTGCTTAATTCAAAACAACAACAACGTCGAAACTGATTGAAAGCTGAGAATAATGGTATTATTTTCTTGCATAACCTTTGATATCTTGTGAGGTTTAATCTCTCATATGTCTATCGTTGTACATATGGTGTGATAACTGCGGATTTCATATCTGACTCAATTTATAGATAATTCTAACTGAAGATTAATGTGGGTGTTTACTTTCATATTTACATGAAGATCTATTCTTTTAAGCTTTGTTTTCAGTGGAAGTGGAGAGACAGTTGACATTAGGATGGTAGCCATAGAGTTACACATATGTACAGCTGGCCGTAAGAAAAGTTTTAGTAAACTTCTTTGGTGTGTCAGCTGTATATAAAGTTACTTTACCTAACTATGTTTCAGTAGATCTGTTTGTTTTTGAAAAAAAGGGAAATGAAATTGAGTGATATTACTGATTTAAATTACTTGTTCTTGTATGAAATTAATCGGAAAACATCTTTATAGATGAAAGCCCTGAGCACATAAAGAAAACAATTTCAAATTTTATTATTTTTGGAGATATTAATACAACAACAATGTTATCTATTATGTACGATTTCTGTATAAAATTGTTATTGGAGCTTCGATTTTTGCCAGATATCATGATAAACTATTTTTTCTGCATTTATGATGTAACAAATGCTACTTGTAGTTTCAAATGCAGTAGTTCTACATTGATTAACTGAAGAAAATTAATGATAACGAATTTCAAGATAAATTTAGTTGATACTTTGCACAATTGGTTGTTATTTTTGGGAAGCAAATTCACCATTTTATGTTAAATAAGAGAAACCAAAACGAAAATTCGGTGTCACTACGTGGCGCTTAAGTCAAGGCAGAGAAATATAAAAATAAGCATGGCGACAGTGGTGGAGGTGAGTGTAATATTTATTTGTAAGCATGATTGTATGTTAATACTAGGAAGAACGATCGAAACGAATAAAATCAGTCTAAGAAATATGAGTTTTTGAATATCGATAAATTTTTAGTTGATTAACTGTGTGTTGGTGTACACATCTCATTTCTGTGATAAACTAAGCCAGACGTAGCCTGGAAGTGAAATGTAGTTGACAGGATCTCCTAAATGTTATGTGACAGTCAACAGTACATGTCTTACAGTTTCAACACGTTTGTTACTCTTATCGTCAGTCATTAAAACGTAAACATCAGCTCATCCGATCTAACGAGAAATGATGATCTGTCCAATTGAACTGAACTGTGTCCATTGTTATATAGGTTTACCGTGTTCTGTGAGAAATAGTCAACGCGCAGGAGGTATCAAGCTCCTATGACGGGAGTCGACCGTTGTACAAGTGCGTATCTGGTTAAGAGTGATTACTCTAGAGAGATATATGTTTACTATGTATCTATTATTCACATGCTACAGTTAAGGTAATATTAAAAGATATTAGTGTTTTTCATAATCTGTTGTATGTATAAAATTTACATTTGTGACATTAAAATGACAAAAAATGTAAAGTTCTTGACCTTTCTGGGAAGAACGCATATAACATGATGTTGTTTCAGAGGCATATTTATTAGCTTTGATGGTAAAGCATCCATTAACTAAGGCAGTGCCCCAGCTCAGACAGCAGTAAGTCTTCGTCTTCACAAGACTAAAATCAGGGGTTTTATTCCTCTCAGAAGATACAGCAGATAGCTCGGTGTGGCTTTGCTTTAAAAAAAACATGTACACCTCACACACACCAAAGCAGTATCAGAAGAAATAGAAAGAATGATTTTCTCTGTGTCTTCATCACATTATTTGCTGTCATGTATACCAATAAAAGTTTTGTTATTCTGCCATAAGAATTTGCTTACAGAGTTTACAAGAAGCTGAAGTGATTTACAGTAGCTTGTATTCTTTTATATATATATATATATATATATATGAATGAAGCAGTTAAGGTATGTATTATTTACAGGGAAACAATGTGGTTTTGATAAACATTTCCAAAAGTGTAGGTGTGTTGGGGGGGGGGACAGTAGCAGTTAGGATGCAGTTGATTATGTAATAATGCAAAATTAAGCATTTTTTGTATTTCTTTATTAATGAGGTTATGAGTAATTGCAACAACACATAACATTTTAATCTGTGTGTGTTGTATCTCTTTATTTGAAAAATGGTGTGTGTGGAAGAAACTACATTTATTAAAGGGGAGATGTGGACCTCAACACTTCAGGAAGTGCTAGTTTAGATTTTTATTTCTTTGTTATGTCTAAATGTTAAATGAGAATCTCTTTTTCATAGAAGTGTAAGGAAAGTGAAATCACAATATAACTAGTTGTAATTTGCTAGAAAAATGTTTGAAGTTTCTGGATTGGGTCTTTAGTAACATAATTATGAAGTGTCTGTTTCTTTTGCCAAGAAAGTGATCAGTTTAAAACAATTTGCTAGAAGAAACTTGTTTCTATCTATATTTCAGCTTAGATAACTTCTTTTATTACAAACAAACTGGATTAACATCCTTGTGTCTACAAACTGATAATTTTGCCTTTTAGTAACAAGTGAAATTGGAATAATAATATTTTTGTCTGTTCATTTGCAGGTTTTTTCTTTTAATAGTTGGTTGATATTACATTAACAATTCGTGGAGAACAGAAAAGGCTAAAAGATTTTAGTGTTGCAGTCTTCTCGCACAATAAAACTTGAGTGTAAAAATTTATATGTAAATTAGATGGCCTATATGTCAGTCAGTCTGCAAAACTTGCTAAATTCTGTAGCAATACTGAAAATGAAAGTTAAACATGAAAAACTATTGATCCATGTTTTAAAACTTGTTTTACACTTGACAAATTTATTTTTAGTTGCTTGCATTCATCAGTGGTATGATTCCAGATTATAATATTACTCTTTATCATGTTAATACTTACATTGGCTTTTTATGTGAAACAAGCCATTTTATTTTGATCTTTAATTTTTACTTTTAAATACTTGCTAGAACATGTCTTTATAAATAAAAGTTATAGGCAGTGGACCAGTCATTTTTGTAACTATCTATGACAAACTTAATGTTGTGAAGTATTTTCTTTAGTTAAAACTTGGATATTCTTCACAAGTATAAAATATAAAACATTGCCTGAGGAAGTATCTCAAGTCTTAATTAGTTACAGCATGTCTGTTTCACTATGATGTAATTTTTGTGTAACATTGTTGATGTGATAAAGATATCATCATATAAAAGTAGTGAAATATAAAATTATAGCAGTCTGATGAGCAATGTTACAGTAATTACTCAACCATGAAGTTATAGTTAATGTTTGCAGTCATTGTTTACTGTAGTGTATTGCATTTAGAATCAGGCTATTTGGATCAAAATTATTGTGTAAGCTTATTTTATTTAATAATTTTGCAATCATTTTGAAAAGAATCCTTTATATTTTTGCTTACATTTCTTTAGTTTATTAAAACTGTAGAATTTAGCAAACAATTTTGAAAAATATTATACATCAAGCTTATGGTTTGGGAAAGATATAGTTTTTATCCTACTCAATGTCCTCAAATACCAGAAAAAAAAAGTGTGTACATAATAAAACGAGTTAAGTTGATTTTGTGTAAACATATGTTTTTGTCATTATTAAAGTAAGCAAATATGTCATTAAGTTCACCAAATTAAATAAATATATTATTGATTTTATTATTTTATGTTTCCAGTATTAAGTAAAGTAGTTAATTAAATACTTTTTATTTTAATAGCTCATTTAAAGTCAACTGAAGTTATCAAATTTAAGAGTTGAACATGATCCTTGAATATATTGAAACCAAGAAATGATGTATGTCATCTGTAATTTATAATGTATCATGTAGATGTTATGAAATATACACTAATGCATAAAATTCTGTTTAATGAAATAAACACTGAAAATAAGGAAACAAAGATTATCTTCTTTGTGCATACTGTCATTCAGTTTTCTGTTCAGAGAAATTTCTTCCAGTTGTTAGTTCTGTTCAGATGACAAACAGTACATCAATATTCATAAAGTAACTGTGCTTATTTGAAGATTCATTTTAAAATTTGAATTAACCCTACAAATGAATTACACTATTTTCTTTGTAGAATGACAAAACATTATAATATGAAAGGAGAGAGGTTTTCTTTGAATATCTTAAAATCTCATAACATAATCCATGTTTATACTTTTTATTAAATTGACCCTACAGCCGTTTTTGGCTGACATTACATAACTTGAGTTGCTATGATACGGTACAGGTGCACCCGTCACTTTATCCAAGAACCTGAAACTCGTCTCCACAAAGTGACCTGTATTGGCTGTATTTGTGTAAACTAGTATTTTGTAAAATAGTCACAACTGAGTTATAAGTTAAAAAGTTCTTAAATTTAATTTATCTTAAAATACAGAACAGTAAATAAAGAAGTGGAGTAAACAATAATATTTTCTATTTTTGAACTTTTTACTCATTTGTGGCTTGAGTCCGTATTGAATATCAAGTGTTGCAAAATTTTACAGTAAGATGTGAAACATCTTTTAGATTTATCATGTTTACATTTCAAAATAACAAAAGGTCATAAATTACTATATCAGTACGTTAGAATTGGACTATAATTTATAAAACTCTAACTTAGCTCTGTTTGAGTCATATTCAGAAGTAAGTGTACATAAGCAAGTGCTTCCAAAAATGGAAGTGGGCACTGAGACTAATTCAGTAAATGCAGCAAGCAGAAAAGATGGGAGATTCAATTTTCCATATTATAACTTCAATATCAGTAATCTGAGCTCCTAACTCATAAGAAACTATAGTCTTTGGTATTTGGACATCACAAACTCTAATTTGAGCACATCATATAATGCATAAAAACTGATATTTAGAATTTTTTTTTTTCAATATTTACTTAAATTAAAAATTTAAGTAATATATAATACTAAAATTTGAATTATAATTTCCAATTTAAAACAAAACTCGTTTGTTTTGAAATTCAAGCAAAGCTTTACGAGGGCTATCTGTGCTAGACTTCCCTAATTTAGCAATGTAAGACTAGAGGGAAGGCAGTTAGTCATCACCAACTCTAGGGCTTATTTTTTACCAGTGAATGGTGGGATTGACCATCATTTAACACCCCCACAGTTGAAAGGGCCAGCATGGTTGTTGTGCCGAGGATTCAATCCCTCAACGCAAGGGTTACAAGTTGAGTGTGTTAACCACCTGATTTGAAATTAGTGTTTTGAAGGAAATGTTTGAAAAATTTTGTTGTAAGTAAATTTTTCTTATCTAGCTTTTGTCATTGAGTCGCAGAAATTGAAATGAATGTTATGATATTATGCCATTCAGTGGACATGTGGTATCAGAATATGTACTTTTACCACCTCAGTTTCAAAAGGGGAATGTAAAAAAACGTTTTTTCATGTAACCATTTTTTAAATAATACAAAAGCTATTTTATCCATGCTATGAAATTCCATTGTAATTAATCATTTTTATTGAGTAAACTGTATCTGGTCTAAAAACAAAAGTTTTTGAACATCACCCTTTCTTCATAACCTATAACAACAACAAGACAAGTTTACTTGTGAATACACTTTGTAAAGTGAGAACTTGTGCAGAAGAAACTGTGAATGTTTCCCTGGTTATGCTGATTTCTTCAAGTCAGTTCACTTGGCTGTGGTTTTGCTAGATAGTAGACACAGGGATAGTGGGAATCTCCTTAATCCATTCATGCACATCACTAATCAGATGATGAGACATTTGGCTAATCATTGAAATTTTCAAGTAACCATGGTTTATTCTCTTCAGAAAGCACACTGGCTGAGCTAACACTCAGTTTATTAAACTAAGCCTCAGACTGACCTTAATGTGTGGTCTTCAAGTACAGTAATGCCTATCACACAGTTATAAGTAGCTGCAGAATACAAATCCCTAAATGTTTTGCACAGAATTATTTCAAACATGAACAATAAGAAATCCCACCTAATATCATTGTGCAATCACCAAAATAATCATTACTCAAACATTAAAACCAAGTCTCCATCCAACTACTGTCCTATAGGTTTCTTAGGACTACAACAGGCTCATGGAGAAATGAACAAGAAGATGTGTAGATAGAGATGAAATCAATAACTTTAATACATATTCCACACTGTTAATTCTAACTCTGAACCTAGTGCACTGTTCTTCAGTCTATTTCATAGTAAGGAAGTACTAATTGTTGTAATGATTTAAAATAGCTTCACTTCAGGATGACATGACAATAAAAATACAAGTTTTACAGCACAATAGATACAGCTTAAAACGTTTGCCTATAATAAAAGATCAGTATTCAAATAAGACTTGCATCGGATTTACATAGATACTTAAACTGCATTTAAAACAGAAAATCTAACATACTAAATAAAATAAGCAAAAAGATTTTAAAATGTTTAGTGTTAAAACTACAAATCAAAACCAATTTATGAAAAACACAATTAAAATTTATCATACATCTAGAATGGCTGCTGCAGACCCACTACATGCAGTGAAATATTAAACAACTTATGTAAGACCAAACTGCTTCCAAAAATAATTTTCTGATCATGACTTCATCAGTAACTAAAACAGTGAAAACTACTATGTGTGAACTGCAAAAGACATAATTACAAAGGTAATCATAAACTGGATTCTTTTTATAAATCATTGAATCATCATGATGCACAAGCACACAGAAATGAACTGAAAACTGCTGAGAATAATATATGTGACATTCATGAAATAACGTCTAGAGCACAGAAAAACAGTGATCTTTCCTTTTCAATGAATTTGTACTCACTTTCCACAGTTTCCTAACCCTTGTCACATTTTACAACTGGAGTATGTTAAATATTTTTCTTGTTTTATATACACATATTGATATAGAGAACATTATAGATTATATTTAAGTACCACAGATTTCCAGTGTAATAAATCATTCTTATTAATTAAACTGTATTTATGTCTCAAAATATTTTTTTTTTCAAACAGCATTCATCTTACCTTTCCTTGTGAGTCTACAACAACAAAAATATGGATCTACTCATGAAGAGACTTTTCAAAACCTAAAATACCACGTACGAAAACTTCTGAGCTTCCAGTTGGTTATAAACATTTCATAGAACAAAGTAAGGAAGTGAAAACAATCATTTCCAAAAACTAAAGAAATGGACAGAATTAACATTATTGATTTTCTAAATATAGTAATGTTTCAGAAAATAGATAAGAAAGTTTTTTTTATTTTACATTCTAGTTTATCAAAATTTGATAATTTAAACTTCTATTTGTTAAAAAGTACAAAATTTGCCTTTGGACATCAGAAATATAATTTAAACCAAAGAAGTCTTCAGTATAGTGCATGGCAAACAAAAAGTGATATTAAGGAACTTGTTTAAATATTTATTTTTAAATTAGTTAATTAATTGTGTATTATTACATTTGAATTACAATCTACAATCTGCTACCACGTGTATTCACATATATTTATAAATTAATTGATCAATAAAATTTTGAATGTAAATCTACAAATGTGATAACACCCTCTGACCCCTACACATAGTAATAGATTTAAGAAGGTGTAGAATGAAAGAAATACAATTACTAGTATAAAATAATAAATGACATTCAAACCACCAGAAGCAATACTTAAAGATTATATATGCTATTACACTGTTGTAACATGCATTGTGAAAGCACCGTCTTCATATACTGTATGGTTTATGGAAAAAATGCACGAAAGAGTGGTGCGATTTGGACATGGAAGCTTTCTAATTGCATCTTTTGCAAGGGCAACAATGCTGCAGACACACAAAATTTGGTTTTGGCAAATACCAACAAAATCATGTCAACAATAAAGGAGGGTACATAATTTCCTTGTAGCAGTAACTTGGTTGTTCAACATCATAATACTATTGTATTAATTTACCACATGTAGGTGTGTGAATTTCTACACATGTGGCATTTGGAGCATAATGAAGGCTGATTACTGAGATGTTACTGACTAGTCATAGCATATCATGAGTTGAAATATATCATGCAGGCACTTCCTTCAGTGTTACACAAAGAGGGATATCTAAGAATGGGTTGACATTCAAAGAATCATATCCATTGTTTCATGAAATAGTTGAATTGTACTTTACATTTTCTTGTATATGTGAAACTTTATTGTTGTAAGATGTAGAAGCTACTTTTCTGGATACTTGTAATCCGATTTGGTGAGTGATCAACTAAAGAGAGGGAATAGATATGGTCAGATTTATTTTGGAAAAGTCAGAAAAATGAATGAAAGGAACATTGATATCAAACATATGCATTCAGATTCATCCTGATACTTTTGTGAAATCTTCATCTTTTAGTCACAAAACTGTGTTATGGTCTTATATATTCCAAGTTCAACTCACAGTCTGAGAGTAATGGGTTTGAATTCTTGTCCAACTAAAAATGCTTGTTCTTTCAGCTTAGGGACATTTTAATATTATATTTTTGGTGGGAATACAGTTTCCATTAAATACTTTAATGTGGAAAGGAAATAAATAGAAACCACCCTTAATATTTCTGCCAATTATACCTCCAACCTTTAAAAAAAACAGATATTAATTTGAAATATACACCCTACCATGATATTTGTGTGTGATCTTTGATGATTATTCATGGCAACTAACTAGATTGACATCACTGTTTGGATTTTGACTGATAGATGGGATATTCTGAACACATTTCAGTGCTGTTCCATTATGGCAGTAAGTTGGCAGCATGGACTATTAACAACAGTGCAGTATTGATATATATGTTAAGAAACTCAGAAAATAACCAAAATTACATAATAAAGCACATACCTATACAAATAGAGTTGTACAAAAATAAAACCAGTATGCAAGTGGTACACAAACATTTATCGGACTGTCACTGTCACCAAGTTGTACATACTCATGAATAATGGTGATTTTCAATTTGTTTATTATTTATATGTGGAAACATTCACAAGTCATTGGTTAACCCCACTGTAAGAGATAAAAGTTAACAATGGTAATTGTTTCAGCTATGTAGGTACATTTGATACAGTAGAGACATATTTATCCCCATGTGTAAATATTTTCAACTTTTTCACAAGCTTCTTCATAGTTTTTCAAATTGTTTGAAAAATCAACTGAATAAACATTTTTATGTGCTTTTTTGTTAACATACCATAACTAAATAGTTGTAGTTATTGTAAAGAAACATGAATAAAAAAGTTTCATACTTAAAGTTAAACATCAGAAATGTATTTCTGGACAAAAGTATGAAAATTACACGATTATTTATTTATAGGTTTAAGTTATCACAGAAGCAGTTTTACGTTCATAAATTAGTTTTAGATGCTGATATATTTACATTCAGTCCAGTTTTCAATCATAATATACATGTAATTATCAGTGATGTCGAGAAACCCACTTGTTGAGAATTTTATATGCAAAAACGGCTCGTTTGGGTTGAGAAAATATTTTACATAGAAGAGCGAACAGTGTTTCGACTTTTTCGGTCATCATCAGGTTCACAAAGAAAGAGGTAACTGACCGGAAGCTAACCACATGTTTGGAAGGGGTTTTGTAACTGAGTGTCGCAATGTAGAGGGCAGGGTCAGAAGTTTGAATATATAATTTTATCTATAATAATAATATAGGTATAATGGCATTCCTTTATATTGGTTTATTTTGGGTTTAGGTTGTTATATAAGTAAGGCTTCTTTGATTTTGCATTTGTTTATGTTTGTTTCTTTATTTAGTATTTTAGTGTTTTCCATGGTTATGTTGTGTTTATTTGACTTACAATGTTCGAAAACGTGTGAAGGTGACTTTTTATGTTCTTTGAATCTGGTTTCCATATTTTTACTCGTTTCTCCAATATAGATGTCGTGGCAGTTATCACATTGTATTTTATAAATAATGTTGGTGTGGTGTTTGTTAGTGTAGTTCTTACATAGTATAGACCTCAGTTTTGTGCCTGAGTTTTGAATAAATTTAGTATTAACTGGAATGTCATATTTTGTCACTAGTTTTTGCCAAATTTTGGTTATTTGTTTGCTGATGTCAGGAATATATGGTATACAGCAGTGTATGGTTTCGTGATTTTTTGATTCGTGAGATATATTTACTTTTGTTGGTTGATTTTGCTTTCTGTCTAGGTGTGTGCGTATAATGTTTTCTACGGTTTGTGGAGGAAACTTATTGATGTTGATGAAGTATTGTTTTATTTTGTCTAATTCATCGTTAATTTTATCTGGTGAGCATAGTTTTATGGCTGTGTTTTTCTGGTTTCTTAGTATGTTGAGTTTTTGTTTTGTTTCATGTGCTGAGTCCCAAGGAATGTATAGTTCAGTATGGGTGATTTTTCGGTGGATTTCTGTTTTGAATTGTGTGTCAGTTCTTATAATTTTGAGGTTAAGAAATGATATTTGATTGCTTTTTTCCTGTTCACATGTGAAGTTAATGTTGGGATGTATAGAGTTAATGTGAGTGAAAAAATTAAGTATGTGTTCTGTAGATTTGAATCCTGCAACCGTGTCATCTACATATCTGTACCAATATTGTGGTGGATGTAATGCTGTATTAATTGCTTGTGTTTCAATTTGTGTCATAAAAATATCTAACCCCGCCCTCTACATTGCGGGACTCAGTTACACAACCCCTTCCAAACATGTGGTCAGCTTCCGGTCAGTTACCTCTTTCCTGTTCACATGTGAAATTAATGTTGGGTTGTATAGAGTTAATGTGATTGAAAAAATTAAGTATGTGTTCTGTAGATTTGAATCCTGCAACCGTGTCATCTACATATCTGTACCAATATTGTGGTGGATGTAATGCTGTATTAATTGCTTGTGTTTCAATTTGTGTCATAAAAATATCTAACCCCACCCTCTACATTGCGGGACTCAGTTACACAACCCCTTCCAAACATGTGGTCAGCTTCCGGTCAGTTACCTCTTTCTTTGTGAACCTGACGATGACCGAAGAAGGTCGAAACATTGTTCGCTCTTCTATGTAAAATATTTTCTCAACCCAAACGAGCCGTTTTTGCATATAAAATACATGTAATTATCATCATACTTTGAACTTTTTGATAGTTTGTGTAATAAAAATAAAATAATTAATGACATTGTCAGTTCATCACGAGATTGATTTATAACATCTACAAACTGAAAGTTAAACAGAATGTATCTATGATTCACTCTGTTCCTGTGGGGGTACAGTGGTAAATTTATGAATTCATTAATGCTAAAATGAGGGGTTCAGTTCCATTTGGTGGTCACAACAGACAGCCAGACATAGCTTTGCTATAAGAAAACACACACGCTTGTCTCCTTAGTAATACAATTCTGTGTTTCATCGTCAACTACTTCTAGTTTATTCATATAACATTTAATTATTTTCAGGCATATTTTAGTGTTTTTAAATTCAAATTTTATGCACATTATTTTGTATAATTTGTGAAGTATAGTTGTAATTTATAATGCTAAATTTGGATGTTGATTTGATAAAAGAACCAATTTTAATTTAAACTTATCAAACTCCTGTGAATCAGTATTAAGTTTACCAGTTAGAAAAGTCAAAGAGTATTAATATTTTTAAGTACAAATGTTGTTTGGGGTAAAAGATCTGTTTGTATGATTGCTAGGCAGAGCTAGCAACAGTGCATGTGTAACTTGTGCACGCTTGGAGCATGGTTTAGTTGTATTTTTATAAATCAAAGTTTGATAAAAGATAAGCTATATTGCCCATGTTAAACGAGAATAAATTTGAGTCTAAGAGAAATAATCTCAGATTTAAAGAACAATGGAAAACATCCAAGAATCATTATAAATTTGTACCGGCACATCTGTCTAAAGTAATGTACTACTAACATAAGGAGTCGTATATTAGTTATTTACCTTTTTCTAAATTTGAATCAGGAACAGCAAGATAGTTGTACTAAATTTTCTGTCCATTTTTCTTGTCATATTGAAAATTAAATTTGATAACAGTGCGTTAGCTTAGATGTTATGATTTTTATGATATGCATAGTGTATAGTGTACATTCGGTTGGATTTGATTAATATGTAGCTTACCTAGTTGCAGCCAACAGTATGTAATATTCTACAGTTTTAAAATATACATGGATGAGTGCAAAGTGAATTGTTTTAATTTGACTACATACACGATATGTAGTTGTTTCTAAATTTACTGTATACATGACAACCACGTGTATACCTTTTCATAACTTGTAATGACTACGTACACTACTGAATACAGTATTTTGCACGTGATTACATAGTTCAGACTGCATAACAAAAATAAATTTCCAAAACAGACATGTATGTAGTAAAAGTTTAAAATCAACTGTATTATGGTTATCTATTTATTTTCATTTAGCTTTACATGAACAAACTGTGTGTAAAACGTTCAGCAGATATTTACAACAATGTTATAACAATAACTTGACACACATAAATGTACAGTCATAGTAACATTGTCTTACATGGCATATTTTAAACTTGAAGTGACCTCAACAAATCATCTTATTTAAGGCATAATGAACATTAAAATTTTAGCACATACATAAGCTCTTATCATTAAATTTAATTTAGTTTTACTTCTGTTTTGCATTGTTTTGACCAGAATTGTATATTTCTTCTGAATAGGTTTGCCATATATTTTTATGTACAATGAGCAGGCTTCATAAATGGTGACCTTCAAGTTATTTGTTAAAAATGGTGTGGGGTATTATCCACATTAATGTTTAGAACTCTGTTGTTTCATGTGTGTTTAATTGTTGGTTACTGTGAAGGACTGAATTTGAACTTGAGTACAAAAATAAAACAGGTTATTGCAATATTCTAGATGTAAGAAATAGTGTGTTATAAGGAACTTTACAAAATCATACTGTTTACTAAGATTGTGGGAGTTTTAATATTTTCTTACAAAACACTAAGAATACTAATGTATTTTTGTTTGAAATATTTGCAGGGTCTTTTGCTGATAATACTGAACTGGTATCTCTCTCTTTCTTTAAATATTGGCTGTGATTAAGTTTTTGTTTGCCATTTTTTGAATTACTTTTATATTGTTTTAGTAATTTTGTATTGTCAGTGATGTCGAGAAACCCACTTGTTGAGAATTTTATATGCAAAAACGGCTCGTTTGGGTTGAGAAAATATTTCAAATAGAAGAGCGAACAACATTTCGACCTTCTTCGATCATCGTCAGGTTCACAAAGAAAGAGGTAACTGACCGGAAGCTAACCACATGTTTGGAAGGGGTTATGTAACTGAGTGTCGTAATGTAGAGGGCAGGGTTAGATGTTTCAATATATAATTTTATCTATAATATTAATATAGGTATAATGGCGTTCCTTTATATTGGTTTATTTTGGGTTTTAAGTTGTTGTATAAGTAAGGCTTCTTTAATTTTGCGTTTGTTTATATTTGTTTCTTTATTTAGTATTTTAGTGTTTTCCATGGTTATGTTGTGTTTATTTGACTTACAATGTTCAAAAACATGTGAAGGTGACTTTTTATGTTCTTTGAATCTGGTTTCCATTTTTCTACTTGTTTCTCCAATATAGAAGTTGTGGCAGTTATCACATTGTATTTTATAAATAATGTTGGTGTGGTGTTTGTCAGTGTAGTTCTTACATAGTATAGACCTCTGTTTTGTGCCTGGTTTTTGAATAAATTTAGTATTAAAGACAAACTTCATGTTCAACAACCAAAACTATATACAAACAAATGGCCTAAGCATGGGCAACCCAGTATCACCAATCCTAGCCAATATTTTTATGACACAAATTGAAACAGAAGCAATTAATACAGCATTACATCCACCACAATATTGGTACAGATATGTAGATGACACGGTTGCGGGATTCAAATCTACACAACACATACTTAATTTTTTCAATCACATTAACTCTATACATCCCAACATTAACTTCACATGTGAACAGGAAGAAAGTAATCAAATATCATTTCTTAACCTCAAAATTATAAGAACTGACACACAATTCAAAACCGAAATTCACCGAAAAATCACCCATACTGGACTATACATTCCTAGGGACTCAGCACATGAAACAAAACAAAAACTCAACACACTAAGAAACCAGATAAACACAGCCATAAAACTGTGCTCACCAGATAAAATTAATGATGAATTAGACAAAATAAAACAATACTTCATCAACATCAATAAGTTTCCTCCACAAAGCGTAGAAAACATTATACGCAGACACCTAGACAGAAAGCAAAATCAACCAACAAAAGTAAATATATCTCACGAATCAAAAAATCACGAAACCATATACTGCTGTATACCATATATTCCTGACATCAGCAAACAAATAACCAACATTTGGCAAAAACTAGTGACAAAATATAACATTCCAGTTAATACTAAATTTATTCAAAAACCAGGCACAAAACTGAGGTCTATACTATGTAAGAACTACACTAACAAACACCACACCAACATTATTTATAAAATACAATGTGATAACTGCAACGACTTCTATATTGGAGAAACGAGTAGAAAAATGGAAACCAGATTCAAAGAACATAAAAAGTCACCTTCACACGTTTTCGAACACTGCAAGTCAAATGAACACAACATAACCATAGAAAACACTAAAATACTAAATAAAGAAACAAATGCAAAATTAAAGAAGCCTTACTTATACAACAACTTAAACCCAAAATAAACCAATATAAAGGAACGCCATTATACCTATATTAATATTATAGATAAAATTATATATTCAAACATCTAACCCTGCCCTCTACATTACGACACTCAGTTACACAACCCCTTCCAAACATGTGGTTAGCTTCCGGTCAGTTACCTCTTTCTTTGTGAACCTGACGATGACCGAAGAAGGTCGAAACGTTGTTCGCTCTTCTATTTGAAATATTTTCTCAACCCAAACGAGCTGTTTTTGCATATAAAATTTTGTATTGTGCTTTTTGCTGTTTTTTTACCTCATGATTTGTTTGTACTGTCTTACTGTATGGGTATTGTAGTTAGTAATTTAGTCTACATGTTGCTTGCTGCACGTGAGGAAGTGCCTACTTCAAGTTTTTCCATTTAAGAACTTTAAAGATTTATACTGCATACTATTCTGTTTTTTCTCAAAGTTTTTATAGTAACATTAAATGAATAGCAGTAAAACTTTTTAACGGTTAACTTTTTTATAATTCTATATTTAACTGGAAAAGAAAAAACTTTGCAAATTTTAGTTGACTTGAATCTTTATTCTCCAGGTATTAGTAAAATGTTAAAAATAAATTGGGATTTTGTGTTCAGAACAAGATTTAGTGTGAACGAAAGTGCATTTTTCTTCTTTACAGAAATATAAGATTTTAAGCCTTTTTCACTGTGTGAATGGCCTTCAACTTTCCAGCTCCTAGTAGTCACGTTAGTGATGCTGAACAAGAAAACTGTGAAGGAAGAATCTGTCCATCAGAAGGAAAGGTTTCAATAAACAGTGGAGGTGAAACTGTGTGGGTAGAGGTGTTAGTCATTCCACAGCACGTACACATTTGTTCATTTCCTTTTTTGTTGTTTATGCATGTTGCTATGATAATTTTAGTTTTGTTGGGTTTTAAAATTTTTTTATTAAACATTAAATTTCTTGAAGTGAGCTAAACATACATAGTGTAGCTCCTACAGTAACACCTCAAGGATATTATAAATGCAGGGGATAAACAAAATTGGGGCTTACTTTTTAAGCAATCTGATGCAAAACCTTTTATGAGGGAGTGGTTACAGAAGGCTGTAGATTTCCTCAACCCCATATGGGTTGATTGATGTAAATCTCTCATTCTTTTCAGTCAGTCTTACAAACCCTTTTTAAGTGTAAAATTTAACAGCAATTTCTTGTATATCAACATTTAATATTTGTTTATGTTCCAATTATTTTTAAAGCTGACATTTGTATTTCCAAGCTGACAGAAGGCAAGGTCTAATTATAGACAATGTTTTATCACTGAGAAAAAGAGCACCTTTGGAACACAAGAGGAGAAAGGCAGGTACTTTAGTTCACCCATCCATCCCTATTTTTCATATTATTATAAAAAACCAAACTGTCAAATGTCTTGTGATGACTGAAATTTCATTCTAGAAGGTTCTGTGCCTTATTGTGAGATAAGAACTAGAGTATTTTTAATAATTATTTAGTGATTTGGAAAAGGGGGCATGTTAATGTAGGGTTTGTAACTCCTCCACCCCCATTATTGCTGTTATTGAACACTCTGATTAAGTTAACATTAATTATATTCGTAGATGGTGTCTTGTTCTTCAACTAAAAAGTAAGACACGTTTGTACAATTTTCTCTAATATGCATGCACACAGTGTGGGGTGAAGCACAGAAACATTTAATATATACATCTGGAAGAATATGCTGTGCTCTCTTTAGAGGAATTAAATGAACAAAAATGACTGCCTTTGTTACAATAATGCATAAACTGAGATGAAGTTTCTGTTTCAACAGCCACCATAAGGCTGGTATGAAAAAGCTGTTATTTGAGTTGTAATAATTTCTTACTTTGACCTGTCTGTAAGACACTTTTATGGCCATTGGTTTTCTATTAAATAATCATTTAAAATGCTGTAAAAAGATGTGATGAGCTGGGTGTTGAAAGCAGGTAACAGAATGCACCCCTACTGACATTATAATTGATACCACCTTTTTCTACAGGTTCGTAATGACCATTATACAGTGTAGTAAATGAATTGTATGAAAATCAGGATTTTTCTTGTTTATCATATCTTCCACCTCCAGATTTTGTTTAAGTTCATGCACAAATAAAGAGCAGGTACCTCAGCTTGATAAATATGAAACATAAAGTTCTGAGTTATTTTTGTGTTTCTAGCTCAGAACTTCTTACTAGGGCATGTGCTAGTTGACTTCTAGGTGTTGCTGTACCTAACATGAGTCATCACAGATGGTATCTGCTGCTTCATGGGATAGTTCACTCAGTATCAACTTGAGTGTGAATTTGTATTACTAATGGTTCAAAAGTAATATGTTCTTCTGGATTATTGCCATCTAAGTTCATTGGCCAGCTACAAGTAGAACATAAATCATGTAATAAGTTTCTGTTTTGAAAGAATTGTGACCTGTAAAGTGCAGCATTTTTATCTAGGTATGTATTGAGTCTGCAGTGGATATTTTAATAATAATTTTTTTCCTTTTGAGTCTGTTTTAATTTTCGTTCCTTTTGTCAATTTCATTTTGCAAAGTGGTAAACATGTGAAGTAATCATAGATTATCAAAAAGTTAGAACTTGTGTTTGGTAAAGTCCATGTTCTTTATAATGTAATATTTTCTCACACTAATCTCCCATCTCAATAAATCATCAAATGTGTCAGTATGCAGGGTGTGGGTTACATGAATACCTCTATTTTTGTAAACTACAATGACTAATCTTATCAGTACTTCCAAAGTTGATTTTTCATACCATGGATCTCTGATAAATCTGTTTAAAGTTTATTTTACATAGCCTTGACAGAACCAATGAGGGCATCTAGTCAACTGTAAAAGTGTTATCAAAGTAGCCATTATTTTAAACCAAAACATATATGGTTAAGGTAGAATAGAATACTCTTCATCCCTACCATGTCTTGTATTGAGTGAATCATTATGGTCTGCATTTGAAAATAGGTCTTTGTGGTCATCCATTGCACTGTTTCAAGTGTTGTTGTTCCTTCAGACTCTCCACTGTATTTTATGCCCTCACTTTTCTTCTAATGAAGATTGATAGCCCTTATTACATTCCAGTTTTCCCAAAAGTTCCACACCTTTCTTATATGGGTGAAATGTATACCTGGCTCAGACGGTCTCCCACACCAGTTCTCCAAATTTGACTTTCTTGTTTTTAGGTGTGCCCTCTGGATGGCTTTGGAGAATGCTGCTTTCCTTCCCTCAAGCTCTTTCTTACATCAAACAATGTAAAATCCTCGCTATCTGTTGATATGACATAATGTACTGTATTGGAAGTTGTAATTCACCTGAACTGTAAATGTATTTCAGGAAGGTTCTTATCTCATTTCACATCTTACCTCTTCATTAAAACCTGATGCTTCCAAATTCTAAGAGTACTCAAAGTGATATCTGGTAGAATTGAACAGAGTATGTCATAAGCATAATGAGAATACCTTGCTTTATTACTGATGGAGGGTTGTTACATGATAATTTTAATGAATAATTTGCAATCAAGAGGAGGCAGAAACTAGTGACATGCTTGAAAAGAAGTTTTACAAATAGATGGCAGCATTGAATTAGAATATCTGTTGATGTAAAAGGATTGTTTGTTTATTGTTTAACTTTATGAAAGCTACACGAGGTCTATCTCCACTAGCCGTCCTTAATTTAGCAGTGTAAGACTAGAGGAAAGACAGCTAGTCATCACCACCCACTGCCAACTCTTGGGCTACTTCTCTACCAGTGAATGTTTGGATTGACTGTAACATTAGAAGGACCATACGGCTGAAAGGGTGAGCATGTTTGGTGTGATAGGGATTAAAATTGGCAACCTTCAGCTTATAAGTTGAGGGTTTCAACTGCCTGGATATTCCAGGCCCGTGTAAAAGGACTTATTGGAAGTACATTTTTAGAACAGAAAATTATAAATATCACAACAATATTATAGAATAGGTGATGCAGATTGAAAATAAATAAGCAGGTTAATCAGTCTGTAGAATGGTATTCCTGAAGTATTGCAAATATGATTCAAATTATAAAATTTATTAATTTTGAATAATTAAAACATCTAACACATTTATGACTTGTGAAGGAAAAGAAAAAAAACTGCAGTGTTACAAGGTGGTAATTTGATTCACCCAAAAACGGCTGACATCAATAAGGGTTTATGTTCAGTTGTAATCATTTCAGTCCCAGAAAAAATAGTTACATAACTCAGAAAGTGTTGAAAATGTGTAACTAAATAATTTTGATTTAAAGGGGAAATATGGCAAATTATGAAGAGTAAAATAACAGTGTAGAAATATATTATTTCCAAGGAACTTTCAAAGTGTGATCACAGTAATAGTTACAAGGTTTATAGATCAAAATAATCCATAGTGTTATTAATATTGTGAGGATTAAAACCATACATTTACTAAAATGTATTAATTTCTGCATATAATCTTAGCAGAACTGTTGTATTAAATATTCGAAACTAACATCATATTATGAGGACATCGTGAATGTAACAGCTATATGCACTTCCAAAAGGTTATTTATATAACTTGGAGGAATGGTGCTTACTTGTGTGAATATAATGCACCATTTATTTTTATCAGTATTTTAGAGTAGAATTCATATAATTAAAAAGTAACTGTGCACAATTTTTAATAAACTTACAAGGAAAGTATACAGTTTTATCACCTTACAAAAATATAAGACTAAAAACGTGTTAATCCATTACTTTTTAAAAGGTACGTTAATTTTATAAGTAACATGTAGTAATACTTTCACATTGCAGCACATTACAAATTCTAATGATACTTTTATTGTTTCAGAGGTTCAGGAACTATCTACACAGCTATAGTAACTGCTACTGGGTTTTAAGTTACAATTAAAGAGATCAATGAAAACCAGCATCCAAGAAAAGAGTTTATCGTCACCGAACTTTTAGTTAATTTTTTATTTTAATAGTACCTGTTATAGTGTGTACACTAACATATTGTGTTTATTTATTTATTTTAAGTGGTGAATTTCAAGCAATTTTTACAAGTTGAAGAATATTTTTATGTATCACTCTCACAGGTTTGCTTTGTTTAAATTGTAGTTGTAAGTAATACGTGACAGTTTTAGTGTGGGAGGTTGTAGCCACATTTCGTTCTGATACAATGACTTTTTTAATTCATTTTATATATAAATAACTTTGAAATAACTTGATGCATTTCTATTCTGGGTTTCTACCAGTATGTTATCTCTAACCAGCACTCTTTAGTTTTTATTATGCTTGTTTCAACTTCATTATATGTACATGTGTTATGTACATGGTTGTTGAAATTATTTTATTCAAGAAAGGTCGAGTTTGTGAAATTATTTGCAGCTTATACAGTACTCTCAAATGTAGCATTATTTAGAAAACTGTAAACATTGTTTAGCATGTAACACAGTAAATATTAAATTGTTAAATTTTAAGTCTTTTACACAAAATACAATCCAATGTAATCTTTTATAATTGTTGGGAATCAGATTACAGCATAAGTTACCAATGTATAAAAAGAGTGTACTTCAAAAATGGAAAAACATCTTTTGAGATAGAAAAATAAAAGTTATAAATTGAAGAAGTAACTAAAAGTAGAAAAGTGGTCTTTGATAATTCACACTTTAACACTTGAAATTGAGTTTGTAATATTTTTATGAACCATAAATCTTTCTAGATAATAAAAATCTTCCATTTAAATAATGTTGACTGTTTTTACCTCAGTTCCAACTTCATGAAAGATTTTCTGTTTTTATAAGATATATGATTACTTACAATATTTTTAAAAGAGGAAAATAAATTATTTTGTCTCATTATTACGTATAATTTTATTAAAAAATAAAATTTAAGTGAAATTTTAAACTTTGTTCAGGTAATAATGGAATATTCAGCAGTTGGCTGTATGACTGATGTTCTTGCCCAAACCTGTGTTTATGAAAATGAAATAGCAGCAGTTTATAAAGAAGTATGTTATATTGATTGTCATTAGTTATTACCAAACCTCTGAATACTTCCATAAACTTTTATTTCTCTAGTGATGACAAAAATTTTAAATAACATTAGAGATAGTAATAATGAATTTACATCCAAAATTGGTGAGGTTATTGTATTGTAAACTCTGTGGTTCTTTCTTGAATTACATCCCCAGTGCATTTTATGGAGGCATATCCTCAACAAGTGTACTAAATATAAAATAAAACTTGTACCTTGAATGTTAAATATGTAGCACATTTTTAATATTCTATCATACAACTTAATAATTTGAAAAAGAGAAACATTAAGAAAGAACTGATTGTTCAAATGATATACATACCATATAAACTTTTATACTAAAGTAGGTTCAGAATATACACAATAACAGTAGCAGAGGTGGACTGGACTCCTTTTGAGGAGCCATGACACTTCATTATGAGTTGGGACCCATACCATCCTACTAGTCATACATAACCTGTACACTTCATACAAGGGGACCCATGTACCTTGGGATAATGGTTATTTTACCTCTATCACATAGAATATATCAACCTGATAACCTGAGCATAGCTCGATACTTTTGTTTATATAACAGCATTTAATACATAGAAAATATAGTGCGTTTTGGTAATGGTGCTTTCCTGCAATGGCTTTAGTTATGTTGCCTAGCAACAAAAGTAGAGCTTAATATTGTTCTGCACATTAGTTATATGCAAAGTTTTTATTTTAACTTATATTTCTACAAGGTAAATCTTTTGTAACAATTGTTTGATGCCTTTTATGAAGGCAGCTGCATGGACAAGTGATATTTGATGGTTTTAAGCACATTCTGATAAACTTTGAAGTAACTGATATTTACATTGTCATTATACTTAATACTTTCAAATTGTTCTGCCACCTAAAATGTAGTTTATATGGTACATTTTAAAATTATTTCCTGTCACATGAGCTAAAGGCATATTTGATACACTTAAATAAGGGTTGACTACAAATTTTTCCTTTGTTTTAAAGGTTCTGCTGTTAAAGTCTGTCTCGAAGTTTAATTCATGTGCTTTAAATGTTTGACCACTAGCATTGTGTTTGATGTTTTAAATGTTACCAGTAGAACTAGAGGCATATTTAATGTCATAAATGTATTACAAGTAGAACTAGTGGTGTAATTGAGAAGTATTTGATGTCTTAAATGCCTTATTACTGTAACTAGAGGTGTATTTAACATTATAAATGTCTTACCAATAGAAATAGCAGTATATTTATTGTTTTAAGTGTTTTGCTAGTTGAACTGGACGTGTATTTAATGTTCTAAATGGGTTACTCATAAAGCTAAAGGCATATTTAATGTTGTAAATGTTTAGCTGGTAGAACTTTCAAATGTGTTATCTATAGAACTAGAAGTGGTGTTGATGTTTGAAATGTGCTACCAGTATCATTAGACATGTATTTAATTTTTTGAATCTCCTACCAGTAGAACTAGAACTGTTTTAAATGTCTTGTTACTGCAACTAGAGATATTTTTAACATTATAAATGCCTTCAGTGTTTTGCCAGTAGAACTAGAGGTGTTTTTCAGGTTTTTAATATTTTTTTATGATACTAGAAGATAGTTGCACATGTTGTTAATGTCCTACTAATAGAATTAGAGCAGATTTTTATATGTTTCAATGGTCTTGCTGCTAGAACTGGAAGTTTAATGTATTTTGAATGACATACCACTGTAATCTGCATGTCACCTGGTATTTTAAAACTACAAACTTCTGATAAGCATATTCACCAACATAAGCTCAGTGATTTTTCAAGGGACATAAAATGTTTAACAGGAACCATAGTATTCAAGTGTGCTACTAACTTTTGAAATTTCTCTGTGTATGGGATTGATACTTTGAAATCTTAAAAAAAATTTCTTAGTTATTATATTTGGTATAACATTATGATAATATTTGAAACAAGAAGTAGGGTTTAAAAAACAATAAGCTTGAAATATGAAAGTTTAGAAGATATCCATTAATGCACCTTTTTTGGCAAACCATTTTTAGAATGCATACATTGAAACATAGTATGTGGATTTTTAACATCTTGTGTTTCATCTTTGGCAAGTTAAACGTTTTGTCTCTTAAATATAAATATATTGTGTTTGGCAGTGTTGGCAAACGTTTTGTCCTTACCTGAAGATAAAAAGCATGTGTTTATCTCTCGTCTGTTGACTGGTCAATTTTTTTTTTTAACCTACTAATAAGTAGCTTCTGCTTATCTTTAGCAGTGTTGGCTGATCAAAATGTTTACAATTCTAAATAGTTTTTATTTAACTTTGGTTGTTGGCTGGACAAAATGTTTGTTCTTACCTGTAGCTTGTGATTTTCTTCGGCCGTGTTGGCCGATTAAGCTGCTTGTTCTTACCTATTGGTAAACCGATTCTCAAATTAACTGACATTGGAAGATTATTTTGACTTTTGTACGATTTTGCTATTGGTTTGTTATTATTGGGTCAAGTTAAATAGTTTCAATCATATGACAAATTCATTATGTTTTCAGTAAAAGATTTTAATTCAACTTTATGTAGAAAATTCGTTGTTATAATTTACATGCGATTTAACTTACAAACTTCAACTACATATTATTGAATTAAATTAGGGAAATTTAAAGCAGCACTAATATATCACAGAGAGCCAGAAGTAAGAAATTACCACCGGGTATAGTTGAGTAAAACATGACATTAGAACTGTGACAATCAGTCAGAAGAAGCAGTTATAGGGACCAATGCCCACCAGTACTAGCGCAACCTATTAATTAAGTACTTTGATACATATTTTAAGAGGATTAAAAAAATCATTGCTTTTGTGTTTTCTAAACACAGTAGAGAAAAGTGGAATAAATATTTTTCGTATCAGATAATGTTTCTAATTTTAACCATTTTAGATATACGTTTTGTTAACAGTTCATACCAGCAATCTTCTGTGCAATAAATTATATTGAAGTGATACCTGTTGTTGTAAATAGATGGCGCTAGACGTGATGGGCTGAAAATTTCTAAGATACTGAATTGTTAAGTCACAAAATTTTATAGGATTGAGCTCAAAATGTTGTTGAAAAAGAAGTTGGCATGAGCACCAGAAAGCTCTTGTTGTGTTATATACAATGATGAAAATTTAATTCATTAAAAAACTTATGACGTTGGAAGCCTGGAGAAGATACCGAGACGAAAAAAAAAGTTTGTCCTCTCCAACCCAAGAAACGACAGGGTTCAATTTGTAAACATTTTTCCACAAGTATCTTAGTATGTGTTATTTTAACATTTTAATTTGTACATATCTTTTTTTAGAAGAAAGTTGAATTATTTACATTATGAGAACAAAGTGAAATATGATTTTCAGTCAATTATTTCCTTTTCTTTAGTTACAGTTTGACATCCACGTTTCATTCTAACCTAAATTGTCCACACCTGAACTTTTTCTGCTATAATGCACCAGTTGGCATGATCATAATAAGATGATATAATATGCAGGTTTTCAACGTATCTTTCAATGAGAGAATCGAGTTCACCCTGGCGAAACACGTGATAATACCGATGGTATGTCATGGTACCAGCATCGTCATGGTCCTGCAAGCTCTCTTGAGAACTCGACACTGACATGGATTTGTTTTGAACTACAGAACCAGTTGTGGTTTGTTTGGTAGTCAGAGTTTCTTTTTGTTTTTTAACTTCCAAAACAGTCTGATCCGTGTGTAGTGTTTTGGGGAAATCAGTTATTTCCACACTGACGTGCTTCAGGTCATTATCCTGTGGAAAATCAACAGAATGGTTAGATTTCGTGAGAACCGATGTCATTTTATTTGTTAAATTTACCGTGTCGTTTATTTCTTGAACAAATGTTTCTTTTTCATTGTAACCAAGTTTATTTTCCAATCTCACGTTTGGACTTTTCAGTGTAAATGACTTTTTCATTTCTTGTTCATCTGTTGGGATAAGTTCTTCTAAATTTTTTTCACTGGTTAAGACAGATCTTGTCATCTTACCACAACCACTTTCAATAACCTTTATCATCTGGACTTCACCTGTAACAGTCTCCAATACTGTACAATTTTTAGCAGTATCTTCATTTATTCTCAGGTCTACAATTGCGGCTTTCTCCTGTGCCTTAAGGTCTCCAACAGTTTGTTTGTTTTCAACCGTAACAGCCTCTAATATATCACTGTCTCTACTAGTATCGGCTGTTACACTTTTATCTGCAACTGCAATAACCTTCAATATGTTACTGCTTCCACCAGTATCAGTATTTCGATCTACTATTGTAACAGCTTCTTCCAATCTACGATCTCCACGTGCATCAGTTCCTGTTCTCTTGTCTTCATTTGTATCGGTTTCTATTACTGTTTGACCTGCTTCTTCAAAGTCCTCTATATTCAGATCCGTAACTGTGATAGTCTTTGATGTGTATGGACCATTGGTTTTCTCTTTTTGAAACTTAATAATGACAGGCTGTAATGGCTTATTTTTTATCGTAATGTTTTTAGTTGTGGTCTGTTTTTCAACTGTAATACTTTCAGTTTTTTGGCTGTCTTTCTCCTTAATTTTTATATTTTTAACTATGATATCCTCTGATCTAAGTTTTTCAGCTGCAAGTCTTTCCTCTGACATGTCTTTACGTTGAGCTACCGTAGACAACGATTTTGTACCACATATCTGATTAGAAGCACCCGTTTCGAGTGAACATGCATTCACTTCGTTAAAGTTAGGCAAGTTATATGGAAGTACGTTTCTTTCTGCATCTGTTACACATTCGCTGTAATTTTCGGACTTTAAAACAACGGGAGAAATTCTCTTATCGTTATTTACTAATAAGTTTTTTCTTCCTTCTTGAAAACTGATATAATCACTGGTATTATTTATACAGTTAATTGCATCATCAGCAAATGGAGAAATTTGCACAACGTTATCTTCAGAAAAGTTTTTTGGAATTTCACTCGATTTCACTGGTGTTTTAATAATTTTCTCTAAAATTTCACTATCGTATTCGTTCAAGCGACTTAAGTCTTCTAAAGGTTCGTTACGTTTTTGACCAGCACTATTTAATGATTTTATTGTGGTATTAAACGTAGTTTCACGCAACTCGTCTATGTTTAGCAGTCTAGGTAAAACATCTACGAACTTGTCGTTTCCGTAAGATTCATTCTTGAAACCTTTCACCATGTTTATAGGGATGCAGGTATCATTCTGAACTACATATGAAGCAATGTCGGAACTACCTGTAGGATTGATAAATCCAGCAGCATTACTCGATAAAGGAGAGAAAGAATATTTCCAATTAATGTTACAGTTTTCAAGCAATCTAATCTGATGCGGGCACTGTACTTTGATGTTATTTTTTAAACTTTGAAGATCACCAGAAACTTCTACGTTTTCACCTTTTACCTCCTCTTCATTTGTTGGTGTCTTCTGCTTCTCTTGAACTGTACCACCCGAAAATGATTTCAATGGCTGCTCAGACGGGTTTGTTACGAGACCAAGACTTTCTGTATTTCTTGTTTGCTGTAATAGTGAATGTGACCAGCATTCTGGTTTAGGATCAGATTCGTTCTTCTTCTGACATGGCAAAGATCCTCTTGTTTGGCAAGAAACACTAACATCCAAATTCTTAATAAAATATTGGTCAACGGTATTATTAAGTGTATTTATATGAGACTCCTTTTTTCCATTGTAGAATGATGGAATTGTTTCTTTTTCATCAAAGGTAAATATTTGCTTAGAGTGTATGTTATGATCTGTGGATATTTTATCTGCGATTAATTTAGGCGGAGAAAAATTGGGCGATTTTTCGACAGCTTCACATTCTCGAACGTAGATGTTTTTTTGGTTTGATGTGCGATTTTCATGTGTTGTGGTTTCCGGTATAGGCGAGGAATAGCTGTCTCTCTCCAAGGCACCTGCATTAATACTGGTTTGAGAAGACCTTTGGTCTCCATTAGGCCTAGAATAATGTAATCCTGAAGCAGAAAGTGGTGGCGAAGAGTCCGAGGTGTTTCCAGAACTATTAAGTAGGGTTAAAGGTGAAGCTTGAGCAGAGCGACTGCCAGTTCGAGAATGTTCTTTTCGCATCATCAGGGCTTCAATTTCGCTAGAACTGCGTTGGATAACTGAGATAATGGACTCCTCGCTGTCTACACTTGATTCACTCTGCACCCCATTGTTCTTCCGAGCTATAACTGACACTACAGACTCTTCACTGTCAACGCTGGTGTCGCTCTTCAAGCTCTCTCTGCGGCTTGGACTTTGCGGGATACATTTAGTTCGCAAGCAGCCAACAGGTAATCCTTGGGACGATGAATCTGATGATGCACCAGACTGAAGCGTTGGAGTCAATTTTTTAGCTGTGTCTATACTTACACTACGTCTCACATGTCCTTTCGTTAGCATGGAGACGCAAATATCGTTAGATCGGTGAGCTGGTAACCTAGCGGTTAAATTTCCTGAAGAGAAGTTGTCATCTTTTTCTTGCCATCTGATTGCGTGGCCTCCATATCCCCAATAATCCATGACATCATCGTAATTGTCTTTGTCGGGTCGATTAGCACTAAAGGAATGGTCCGTAACGTTTAGTTCATTTTCACGTAACCATAAATTTTCCTCAGTTCCTATTCTATGCAGTTCAGGCATAGAATAATAGGAAGATAACCGGCTTTCAACTTTATCTTGTTCAACCTCAAACATTCTTGCATCTGAATTTAATGCTTCATGATTGTTTTCAGTACTTGTCCGAGTGTTCCGATAATTTTTATTATCATTTTTGTTTTGAACAGCTTGTGAACTTGTTTTCGCAAGAGGTACATGGTTTTTAGTATTTGTTTTCCGCATTTCTTCGCCAGTATAAATGTCATTCACTATATTGTGGAGAATATTAGCGTCGTCCGGTAGTGTTAGGGAGGAAGAGTTCTCCACATTAGTGGGGATGAAATCTGAGGGACGTTTAGGAACAATATTTTTTGAAGTATTTTTGTTTTCCTGACTTTTCATTTTATTTTTTTCTTTATCAGACAGAATGATGTTACCATTAGCAATATCGGAAACTGTGAATTTAGTGGAAACAACCTCGTCAGGTGCTGTTGACTCTGTTACACATGGAAGCTTTTCTTTACTATACAAAGTATTGTCTACTAAACTTTTCAAGCTATCAAACCGCGCAACGCAGGACATGGTTGATCTCGATCGCACCAGACCATTCTTTGTCACAGACTTCACGAGGTACTCACGTGGGTCACTGACCGTAGAGATTCTTTTCTGTATCTCGCTCATGGTATCTTTATCTGAAGTTCTCCTGCTGCGAAAGAAACTCGGTATGATGCTTAGCAGATCAGTGAGGGACCACACTTTCTCTTCCTTCACGTGTTCTTCCTGCCTATCTTCACGTGAGACATCGGTTAAGTCATCTTCCTCTAAGCGACGTAGCTCTATACACATATCGACAGGCTCTTCAGAATCCTGACTTTCATTTCTGTTTAACTCCTCCTGAGCTTGCTGAGCGGGGGGAGTGGGAGGATTGCTCGACTCTGTGCTTTCAGAGAACCAAGGGCGTCGACAAGAGCTGTAGAAGTACGGCTTTGAAGTGCTATGTCCAGAGTAAGGTGAAGAGGGCACTGTTAACTTTTTAAAGGCACGTCGTATAAAACTGTAACATGTCTCGTTGGGGCTGGATAGCTCTGAACTACTGCTCTCATTGTAGAGAATACCACTTCTCTGACTACTATACCTACTGTCTGTGGTTTTAAACCTGTTCTTTCTACGAGGGACGTGCCCAAATGATGCTTCTGTGTCCGAGGGTGGTAAATAAGCATTGTAAACTAACAAATCTTCGTCACTTGTAGTTGTACTTGTCAGCTCCCGTTCTGCTGAAGAACCACGATCTGAATAAAAAGTTTAAATATCTAGTTTTTAACATTTAAAATTAATCACTAGTAACGCTTTACAACAATGCTAGCAAAACCTTTGTTTAAACAAATAAAAAAATCATTTGCTAAGGGCCGAAGTTCATGTCAAAATGGAATAATTCAGAGAAAATAATCTAAAACTATAAGCCATTCTATAGAGACCAACTGCGCATTATACATAATCCAAGGACTGAATGCGTTATTCTCGAGCAGAATAACAATAAATAATTTTGACAATTTCATTCTACAGTACTGTATAAAAGTGTTAAGCGAATATTTTATTCTTCCTTCCATTTTATGGGGCTAATTTTTTTCATGCCATTATGGAATTATTTACATTTAACACTATGGGAATGTTTCACTATTCCATATTGACAACTACATGAGACAGGATGAGGGTTCTTATCATTCTTTAGAATTCCTGTATACTTGTACGAAAGGCATGCCATAAGGGTTCCGCTTAAATGAATATACTGATCAACTAGAGGATATGAAATAGCTGCTATGATGCCTTATGCAGTGTATTAACTGTTACGGAGATAGCATGTGGTAACAGTATTTGTTAGAAGAAATCAATTTTAATAGCATCCCTCACAAATAAATATTGATAAAAACAGTATGCAACGTTACGTATTAAATTTTGTTCTGATATACTGACAATTATCTACATTTTTTGGGTCGTAGCATGAGAACAAAATTACCAACGGCCCGCTTTTTGTAATTGGAAAAAGGTGTTATGGACGGATAAGTCCAACTTTAAAATATTTGATTCAAAGCATAGATTGTAAGTCTGGCAGAAAAAAAAAGAAGTGAAATATATTTATTTTAACATATAGCACCTACGATGAAGCATTAGGCAGTGTAATGGCTTGGGTTGTTTTTCTGCTGAGACAACAGGAGATATTTGCAAAATAGATAAAATAATGGATTAGCGCAAGTACTAGTGGTACTTGGGTATTATTGGTAAATGATTCTACTTCCACGAATATGGTGACCCCATATACTCATGCAACCTATGCAAAAAATAATTAGCTCAGAAAGAAGCTGCTGAAGGCATTCAAATGATGCAATGACTCCCATAGAGTCCCAACTGAGTAGATCTGGGATTTGAGAGATTGAAAACTTGATAAATCAAAAGTGTCTTCCAAAGAAACATTATGGGAGAGTATTAGACACTTGGAGTAAAGTTCCAAAGGGCACTTTGATTAAATATAGTGCAGTAATTAAAACAAAAAGGGACATACAAAATATTAAATGTTTACTGAACTCAAGCACTTCCACCGAGTTTCTGATTAATAATTGTTGATGTTTCACCTGTGATTAACCTTCGATTGTTCCTTGAAAGTACCCTGAAATCTAATTTTATGTCCTAACATTTTTGGACAGTACTGTACATACATTAAAATACAATAAGTTATTTAAACTTGCACTGGCGAATCATTTTACGCTAAGATTTATCAGTTCATTTTGTTTTTAAAAAAATCATCTCAAAACACTCCAGAACAACAAGATGAGGATAGAAGTATGTAAAACAAAGTATAGTAAAACCTCTTATGGCGCCAAATATTTTACTCAAGTAACTGTCAAAGTTATACGTCAAGCCTCACACCAAATGTAACTTATTAACTCCCTTAAACAATAAACCACAGTGAAGAAAATTCACTGTGTCAATGTTCATGAGTCAAAAGGTGTTTGAATCTCCAAGTCAAGATAATGTTTGAAGAAAATATGGGATCGTGTCAAATAGTCTAACTTCTGGGGTGTTTCTTTAATCTTTACTACAAGTTTCTCTAGTACATATTATGTAATGTACGCCACTAGTTTCTTTAGTAAAAGTTATCAGACACTACATCTTATCATAGGTCATCAGAACTACACCGTATTCCCTTTTATAACAACATGTAATTAATGAGTTACAAGTTCTGGTAACGTCACAGTAAAAAAGTTTGAATTTGTTTGTCTTTCTTCTGTTGCTTTTTTTTATCACCATCAGACAAGTGGTAGCAGTGACTATGTAAGGATGGCTCAGATTCTTTATCGAAATGGTTTGTTTTTAATATTTTCATGGGTCATCAGAACTTTACAATACTATACATTGTTTCCTTTTATTATCCTATCTATGTAATGACTGAGCCACAAGTTCTCAGAATGTCTCTAAATATCGTAGCAAAGAAATATGAATTTGTTTTCTTCATTTTTTAATTACATAACTTAAAAACCAAAACAATGGCGTCGACCAGTTTCACTGAGGCGATATAGTTTCAAACGGAGGATAAATTGTTATAAGTATTATTCATAGCTGGTAGTAACTTTTAGTAAATCATAATTCTAATATAAACAATGGTATCATTACCCTTCAAAGTTTGTTAGATTAATAAAGAAATTTTGTATTCTCTTGAAAAGCCTAAGTACAGGGTGAAACAGGAATGATCAGTCAATAATGGGTAAACAATAAATATTAGTTTCAACCGAATTGTATTTAGAACTTCCTATGTCTACTGAAACACTGCATTAAAAAACACGATACAAACAATATAGCAAGCATTAAAACATAACAATACATACAGCATTCAATCACTGCTGAATTTAATTTATCATATTTTTGTCTGTTAAGATTCTACTATACTGAAAACTCGTGCTCTTATGTAGAAATAATGAAAATGGCATCCACACTTTTTTGTGGAAGGTTTTTCAAGGATTGATATTAACTATCCCTACATTTACTTCCTTTTCTGTTTGTTTGGGAAAAAAGTTTTTTGTTACATATGCGATACATTGCGTAACTTGTACTGGAAGAATATGTATCTACACGTTTCTGTAGTACGAGTTATATAAACGCTGCGAGGCTAATCTTTCTCCCTAATCATACTTTGTACAGCTAAGCAATGGCCCCTTAACGACGAGAGTTAATTCACCACAACGCAGTTAAGGATGTTGATGGTTAAATACTTGCTATAAAACTACATACTCATGAACCATATGGTTATGTAATGCTATTTTTCAATACTGGTAATGACTGACAGCTTGTATGTGAGGCATCAGTTAGCCGTGAATCACGAGGTTATATAATGTTCTTTTAAACATTATTAGGGACCGAGCACCTGTGTGCTATGCGACACAAATTATCCATGAAATATAATGCTATATAATATTCCTTTTCAACATTGTTTAGGACCGAGCACCTATCTCCTATAAGACGCCAGTTATCCACGAAGTATAATGGTGTATATACACACAATGTTCTTTTTCTACATTGTTAAAGGTTAAAGACCTGTCAGCTGCAAGTAGTGCTAACTCATTAGCTACCATATTAAATTATACGTCATGTACTCCCTCTGCAGCTATTTGTCAGAAAATTAAAAGCTAACTACTAACTATAAGAACACTCATGTGGCTTAGAAGTAAAATTAACCAATTACCAAGAAATAGAGTTACCGACTAATTGTAAAGTTAAAGGATGCTTTCTTTCAGCACTGTTAAAATTGTAAGATTACACAATGCTCACTGATATCATTGTAAAAAATTAAGTGTTAAAGTTAACCAGTTATCATGAGGTACAGCTGTCGATTGACTGTAAAGATAAATAATGCTTACTTTCAGTATTGGCAAGGGTTGAATGTTAAAGTTATCTCGCTACCACAAAGTACCTGTGCCTGACCAACTCTGAGATTGCTGTCAATATTAAAGGTTTATCAACTAAGTTATACACCTGTGACAAGACAAACGTTTTGAACCTAAAACATGACATCTTCTCAGTTCCATGATACCTAATGGGTGCAGATTATAAATTATCAAAAGTAATTAATACTTTATGAAATAAAATACTGATATATTTTATAATATATAAAATATTTAGAAACCAAGAATATTTTTAAATTACTGTTTTGAGTGTACTATTTTTGGTTAGTTTTTCTAAGTAAAATTCTCACCTTCACTGCTGTTTGTCACAGGTTCATGCCAAGGCACTAGCACGTCTTGGGAATCGAACTAAGGCAGAACAGAAATAAGAAAACGTAATTTTTCATAATATAATTTAAAATGGTACAAACAGTAAAAACCGTTTAGAAAATTTTAATATTTATTTATTTATAATGCGAATTTCTACTGGTTGGAATAAAGACAAAGTAAAATTATGTTGTGTAATGTTATATGGAATTTTTCTCTAACCGTGTAGCGCCATCTGCGTGAAGATGGTTATGTAGCCTAAACATGCAAAAATATACGTTTGTTTTTGAATTTCGCGCAAAGCTACACGAGGGCTATCTGTGCTAGCAGTCCCTAATTTAGAAGTGTAAGACAAGAGGGAAGGCAACGAGTCATCGCCAACTCTTCTACCAACGAACGGTGGAATTGATCGTAACATCATAATGCCTCCACGGATGAGAGGGCATATTTGGTGTGACAGGGGTTCGAACCCGCTACCCTCGAATTACGAGTCTAGTGTCTTAACCAACAAGCCAAAAATACAAGAATTGTTATAAAAATCCCGTAAAATAAAAAGTCTATTGCAATGTTAAGATTTCTGAGGCACTATTCAGAAAAGTGCGTTTCACTGATAAAAAGCTAATTTAATACATAGCACCGATGACTTCATTATTATTATTTGAGCATTGACCGAATACTTTTTAAATGTAAAAGGTATAACATTCTATATTTATAATCTGTGTAATTCAGAATTAGAACAAAATTAGACTAAGGCTTATTAACATATTTTTTTATTCTGAAAATGTATCAATAAACTTACTTATTAATTACGGTAAACATGATTATACGTAAATATCTTAAATATTCGAGTATAAGATTTTATTAACAAAACCAACCGAGGACAAATCAAATGGTATATTTTGATGTTTTCTGGGCTATTCCCGTAATAACTATCTATTTAAAAAATATGCTTGAATATGGGTTAATACCCTCAAAATTATCCGCTTCACTCTCCTGTGTGTTTCTAGATTGTATGTGGCTTTTATCTCATCCGTCAGCATTTCCTCCTTAAATGCATTTCAAAACATTATTATTGTTATTGTAAATGAAGGTCAAATATTAAAATGTATTTATATAAGTTGTTTGTCAGTTTTTTTTTTAATTCCTCGTAAAGTTATACGAAGGCTAGTCATCATCACCCACCACCAGCTTTTTTTAGCAACGAATAGTGGGATTGACTACACATTGTAACGCCCCTACAGCTGAAATGGCGAGCATGTCTGGTGTAACGGGGATTCGAAACCCGCGACCCTCAAATTACGAGTCGAGCGCGCTTTAACCACCTGGCCAAGACATACATTGGAAAATGATCGAAGTGCTTAATGTTACTACGTTACAATTAATTACTAAACTACAATAATCAGTAGTCATCGGGCATATAAAACAACGTCATTTTCCACTGAAAGTTTACATCAATCTTTATTGACCTCAAGATGTGCTTATACACTCTCAATGAAATATTATTATAACATAGCAAATTAACTTGTTTCCAGTTGTATGTACAATAATACATGCGTTACACACGGAATAATTTCAGCTAATTGAAACTCCACTCAAAGAAACTGTATTTATTACCAAATACGTAATTAGATGGTGATATAAGGTTTTAATACCAAAATAAAACCTACTTTCCGATTATTCTGCTCCATGGCCCATACAGTTATCATTACTTTGCCACCTATCCTCACAATTCGAGCCAGTTCTTGAAGTGCCCTCACGCGGCGTTCAGTAGTTGCAAAATGGTGTATAACAGCTATTGATATTACGGCATCAAAGCTTTCGTCACGGAATGGTAACTGGTGGTTGTCACATACGAGAGCTTCGTGGCCTTTCTTCCCAGCAGTCTGGAGCATGGAACTACATCGATCAACTCCCACCTTGTACACCTCGGAATTGATGTCTAAATATTTTCCATTTCCACAGCCTAGAAATTAATTGTAAATGTACTGGTATATAGCGGTGATAAATACCCTCATCCCCCCAAATAACAAAAAATAAGTTTGTAACTACCAGAATGAAGACTTTTTGATGATCCTAAACTGATGACATAATGCCAAGTAATTATCCACATGAAATCCAAAATACGAATATGGGAACAACTCTTTGTGTCAAATAAACTGATGCTAAATCATATTATCTTTATTTTTATGGCTTGGATTTTGACTTTTTTTTTGTCAAAACCATTTCAATATTCTGCTGGTATTATCTGAATGTGTGGTTTCAAGGTGAAATAAAAGTAAACTTGAAGATAGTTTTGTTCAAAATTATTTTGAACAAACACCTTAAAGGGTCTCGTTTTTCAAATGTGAGAGATGACACTTCACACTGTTTTAACCTGTAGGAAATGTCACTTCACACTAAATCCTTGAATGTGCAAACTTAACTAAAATAAAAAAGGGGAATGGTATTGAAAGTTAAGTAACTTAAACAAATAATTGACTACAATTTTATTCATTAAAATAATTTAAGGAAAAACAAGTTTAATTTATTTGATGTATTTTATAACTAGTAATGCAACTCAACAACTAATGGTAATCAAACTAAATCTTAAATAAATTTTAAAGGTTTCCTGAATGACTTAGTTTATACTCTTGAATTGTATTAAGTAACAATATATTCGACCATAAACATTTATACACACATTAATTGGCAAGATGAAATATTTTTTTAAATAATTTGATCTTACCTTTAAATACTATAGTCATTTTCGTTAATCTACATTTTAAACACCGAATGTTAAAAATATGGACTTTCCTCATACTCTTCTATCATGTGCATGACGAGAAAATAGTAAAAGAAATATAGTTTCATTTGTGTAAAAAATAAGCTATTAGAGGGCTCACAGTTGCAGACTCTCGAGGGAATATATTCCCTAAAGCATCCTCTTTAACTTACGTTAAACTATGTTAGTATCGCTCGACGTTGACCTTTATTAACCTCTCCAATATTTATATGAGAAGTACATTTTAAATGACTGGTAGTTATTGATGACAACATAAAGTGGAAGCTAAGGAGGTAAACAATTTGAAGTTCCTTAACATACAACATAAAAGTTCATTCCCTCAATATGACTTGTGAACTTTCCTCTGTGTCACGACTGATGTATCAGGCAAAAATAAGAGTTAGCAATTGTGTATCATAAGCTAAGAAATGCCGTGTAGTTAATAAAACACGTGAAATTACGAAACACATTGCCTAACTTTAACAGATATTGCGTAGTTAATAAAAGCATACACAGTAACAAAAAAAACCTAACCTAATATTCACAAATATTGTAAATTTAATAAAAAATTATGTATATATTTACCAAACACACAACTGTAACATGTATCATGAAGTTAATCATTTAACCCTCACTCCCGAGAGTTGCAAATACATATATACAGATTTCCCTTCTTTAAATGTCAAAAAGTATAGAATAGTTAAGTATCAACGATTTAATGGATTATAAAGATAAATATCACAGAGCACTAAGAATGTTTCTTACAACACGAACATTGCAGTTACAGTAGTACATGGGATTAATTATTTGCATAGTTACATTGTTCATCACAAGACGTCGCTCAAGATCACATGCTCGACCGTAATATTTTCTTTGCTTTGAGTAGATGATGTTTTAACCCAAATAACTTACGCTTCATCATTTTCGTCAGAACAATATATAAAGTACTGTAAAACTTAACAAAACTCATGATAAGGCTGCACCTATCTATATAAAACATTCAACTGTTCTCAGTTATATGCCGATTTAAATAAATGTGTTTATTAGAAAAAGGTAATTTGAATTAGCACTCTACTAAACTTACCATTTAATACATAACATTTCTTAATTTGTAAACATACAGCAAGCACCTACAGATTTTATAAATTAAACAGGTTTTTCATCATATAAGTACAGCATTTTAACACAGCTTCAAAACTTCTACACTTTAAAAAATTGAAAATTTAATCTACTTACGGAAAAACATAAAAAGAAGTTAAACTTCCAGATACAAATATTAACTTTTATTCGCTGCTAGTTATCATAAATATTTCTAAAAGCATAAAGGTTATGCAATATCATCTTTACCTATTTTTTTAATAACATCTGCGATAATATTATTGTGAAAATGATAACAACAAGAACAAAGTTTGAAACCGAGATGCTTGTTACTGAAGTGCTGTACGTGTAAGTACAGCTTATCCAATTTTCACTGTAAGTAAAAACATGATACCAAAGAGAGAACTGATTAGATGTTATTTTCCATTTGCTTTTTGTTTCTTGTCTTTTGTAATATATCTATACACACACACTATTATATATGCTTTGTTTTGAATTTCGGGCAAAGTTACTCGAGAGCTATCCGCGTTAGCCGCCCCAAAATTTGCAGTGTAAGGCCAGAGGAAAGGAAACTAGTCATCACCACCCACCACCAACTCTTGGGCTACTCTTTTACCAACGAATAGTGAGATTGACCGTCACATAATAACGCCCCCACGGCTGAAAGAGCGAGCATGTTTGGTGCGACAGGGATTTTGTGTGTGTACCGTAATTATTCGGGGAATGCATTTGAATATCAATATCTCAATGAAGCTATAAAATATAGTATGTATTTTTCATGTGGTTATCCTTGCACTCCAATGGCACAACTGTATGTCTACGGATTCACACCGCAAGAAACCGGTTTTCGATATCTGTGATGGACAGAGCACAGGAAGCCCATGGTATAATAATGTGCTTAATTCTAAACAAAAATAATAATCATTGATCCATTTCTTTTAGACTACACAAATTAAAAATTACATTAGTTTTCAACTGTTTTTTGCTTTTCTTTCTCTATGTTCTTTTCTCGTTCACCGTCAGTTTTCATTGAACTTTAATTACTTTTCAAATAGGGCCTGGCACGGCCTAGCGCGTTAAGGCGTGCGCTTCGTAATCTGAGGGTCGCGGGTTCTCGCGCCAAACATGCTCGCCCTTCCAGCCGTGGGGGCGTTATAATGTCACGGTCAATCCCACTTTTCTTTGGTAAAAGAGTAGCCCAAGAGTTGGAGGTGAGTGGTGATGACTAGCTGCCTTCCCTCTAGTCTTACACTGCAAAATTAGGGACGGCTAGCACAGATAGCCCTCGAATAACTTTGTGCGAAGTTCCAAAACAAACAAATACTTTTCAAAAATGCAACCATGGCATGCAGTTTGATGAGGATCAAACTTCGGACTCCCAGCTTCAACTTTACAGCAAAATTAGAAGGTAATTCTGTACTAATAATATCTGAAATAAAAGTAAGTATAGTTTTTCTAATGCTGGATTATCTGAACCTTATTTTGTCTGACCTATTATTGAGTTAGTGTTAGTATTATTCTCGCTCGAGTAATTGTTCGCCACCTTACAAAAACTAGTTTGCGAAGAGAAAACACCTTGTCTAAAAATATGTGGTTTTGCTTTTCACGAAATATTTCTACAACTAGCTGAAGAGAAATATTTTTCGTTTTATTTAATTCAATTATAACGACTATCACTGAACGAGCCAACGTTCACGTGCATGATTTATTTCTTTGCATTATCACTCGTTTCTGACAGTGTTCCATAATTATTTTTAACTAATAATAATTCATCCACAGTTCCAACTGTCACAGTTGTTTCTTTGCCCACCAAACGAAGACAGTGAAATTTCCTTATAAAATTAGAAGGGTGTAGTAATGTTATTTTATAAAACAAACAGTGGCATAGCAGTATGTTCGTGGACCAACACGTTAAAAACCAGGTTTCAATACCCGTGGTGGGCAAAACATAGATAACCCTTTGTAAGCACAAAGCTACACAAACAGCCTTTCTTATATTATAAATGTAATTTATAATGATAGGTTTTCCAGGATGTAGAAACATAACCTCGCGGCACATTCTTTATTTCCAACATGCAATTTAATCTGTAGCAATATTTGTTTGTTTTTTCTGTTGCATTATAGAAGGCCATATAAACGTACTTGGTTTTCGTATATCTATAGTGATGGGTAAGTTAAGGTTGTTTTGTTTGCGTCAAACAAAATGATCAACATTTCCGTCTCAAAAAATTGGTAAAAACTTTAAGTAGTTGCTAGGATACCATTGCCTTAGGAACAACGTTGACTTGGAATCATTTTACTGGAGGCAATCAACATGAATTTTCTGTTCTTCAGATGGTGCATTTCCTGTTTTACAAACTAAGTGCGCATTTAAAGTTTCAACGTGAATCACATGAAATATCAAAGTTTTGCATCAAATCTACGGTTATTAAACAGATAATGCAATGATTTAATTAAACTGTTATGTTCGTCTTTATCATAATGTTGTTTATAAAGTGAATAGTGGCGTTGGTATACGCTCGTGAATATATTTAGCCTGCACGTAGGCATGCTTTTACTTTAGAATTACGCCAAGAAAAAGAAAATCACTAATATATATTTTGAGCTGAAAACTTTACGTATAGTCAGAACCATTTTACTCGGAACAAAACCAGTAGGGAATAGATTTGAAAGTATATCCTGAAAAGAAACAGATATATAAAAGTGCGCTTATTAAATCACAAGTAAAAAAACAACACATGTAATTGTAATAATAATAAAAAAGTGTATAAAAGTGCGCTTATTAATCAAAAGTAACAAAACGTGTGATTGTAATAATAAAAAACAAATGTATAAAAGTGCGTCTATTACATAAAAATAAAAAACGTGTAACTGTAATAATACTAATATAAAACAAATGTATAAAAGTGCATATTTTAAGTCTAAAAGTAAAAAAAAATGTATAACTGTAATAACAATAAAAGGTTTGTATTTTTTTTATATTAAGTAAAAGGAATCGAATTCAGTATAATCCAACCAACAATAAAAGCAAAAAAAAACAAAATAAAGTGCTTCCAGCTCACAGAGTAAAGTCTTTTTTATTTTTATATCGTTGGTCCATTTTATGTTTCAAATTGTGTTTTCAGGTACCTTGACTTTCCATCAATTTCTGAAACTTACGAGCTTGCCACGAGTTCCTTATTTAACTTTCTGTATAAATTCATGTGTTTATACTTAATGCTCATATTTTCTATAAAATCACATGGAGTTATTTACTATGGATACTTAGGCATTTATTAACAAAGTCCTTCCCATGTTTCAATAAATGAGTCACAAACGCTTAGTTCGGACATACTGAACTGTTCGGATAAAAACTTGTATATACACATTTTATAGTACTGCATATGGCTATAAGAGAGAAAAAAAAACATTACGGAAAACAAAATCCTACTCAATATTTTGGTCACTCTATAGATGGACTTTACCCACCTACTAAAGTTCCGTTCATAAAACTTTTTGGTCATCATTTCTCCACGAGTCAAGTGGGGATAGCATGCTCGGGCTGATATCCAGAGGTCCATTGTTCGTAAACCGTTGCCGTAAAAACTGCACTTTTCACTTTTGGGCTATGGGTTTGCAATAAGAGTGACAACGAATCCCCTATATTTGGCGAAACAGAAGTAGCCTAAACATTGGCGGTAGGTACTGTTAACTAGCTACCTTCTCTGAAGTCTATCAGTTTAAAACTGAGGACTCGTACACATAGATAACCCTCTGAATAGCTTTGCATGAAAATTCTAAGCCAAATAAATGTTAAATATTTCAAAATATAGCAAATATTATACTACTAATGGCATGACTTCTTTGTCGGTAAAAACTGTTGTGTCCAAAGCGTGGCCTAATAGTTAGCATGCTCGGATTTTGAATCAAAGGATACATAGTTCTCTTCTTTTTACCACAAAAACTGCCCTCAGAACTTTGAGACAGTAAAAGCCTGATAACGTATGGGTATCATAATTACAGTGCCAATTTATCCCCATCGAATAAAGGCCGTACTTAAAGACTTAACAAATGTTAGGCCTAATAATACAACTTCACTTACAGATTTTGGTGTTCGCAATTAGAATTATTTTGTAATATTCTAAAAAATTCTGTATTTAAAGAAGCATTGTTGCAGTTAAAATATTAGTTCGACCACAAATGTTTTACGAGTGTCTTAATATAATATAAAGATAAACTCTGCATGAATAATTACAGTTTAGTTTCCTTAATTTATATATAAGGAACTTATATTTTTTCTCATTGTTGACTTTTTTGAGACACTGTAAGCCTAACACTGGTCTCAAATTGTTAATCTATGAGAAGAGGTGTTTTAGGTCCCTTCTGGAAATAGGAATCACTATCCCTAACATGTAAGAATTGTATTTAAAACATTTTCCATTAGGCATTCTTCCGAAATGAAATACAGAAGTGTTCCAGGGCATGACAACTACATCGTTCTGTTCTTGCTCTGAAATGAGCATCTGAAAGGAGGATATCTTGTTTAAGATATTCTTAATGTGATGTATGTGGATATTATGATGTATATTCCTACCTGAGAAGCAAAGTGTTAGCGTTTTAACGAGGTTACATATAATATTTGCTTCTACAGTACCTGTAATTCCAATCTAAAGATTATCTTAAAAATATCGAACTAGATTTCTGGAGGATTAAAATTCAAAAATCGTGAACTAGTTTACAGAAAGCGAGACTCAAACTAAACTGGAGGTTCAATATATATAACTTGTTCTTAAGTAAAAAATATAGAGATTACTTAGTGACTGATTTAAAGATTTTAAGTACACACTTACACTGTCGGTAGAGAAACTCTCCAGAAAAATATTCAATCCCTGAGAAGTTTGTTTGCTTTGAATTTCGCGCAAAGCTGCTCGAGGGCTATCTGCGCTAGCCGTCCCTAATTTTGCAGTGTAAGACTAGAGGGAAGACAGCTAGTCATCACCACCCACCGCAAACTCTTGGGCTACTCTTTTACCAACGAATGGTGGGATTGACCGTCACATTATAACGCCCCCACGGCTGAAAGGGCGAGCATGTTTAGTACGACCGGGATTCGATACTGAAAACTATACATCAACATAAAAATAGATATCTTGCCAATGGTAACTGATAACACAGATGTGTTAAGATACGAGGCAGCTACTCAAGTACCTAAACTTTATTTAAATAATGTTGGAAATGACAATTAAGATTGTTAAAAATGAAGTATGAAAATACGACACTCACTGTAAGTACATTATATGTCATTTGTACAAATATTCTTATTTGTGACCTACGAATATGAAAAGCTGCTGTAAAAGTCAAACAAGAATAAGAAACAACGAGATTCTTGAAAATCTTTTTTTTTTTAATCTGACCGTCTTCGTTCTCTAATTAGCTTAGATGTGTTTCACGTTTACCTGCATGACACGGACATTTTCAGTATCAAACATCGAACATGTCCTTTTTAATACTGCATAAAACAAATCAACTTTGAATTGAGGAATACATCTTTATTGATAAAATACTTTCAGGTTTTCCAATAATCATTAGTTTGATTCCTTTAGGGCTAATTTTTACCTGTGATGAAAGATCTGAAAAAAATATTGCGACAAAATAACATCTGACTATATCTTACGGTCTCGTTTCCCAATTTTTAAATAATCTCCAGCGAACGTTCACCAGATAGGCGTTGAACATGGTGAAGAAAGTTGATCGGAATATGATAAACATACCACAAATGTTCCGGACAAATGTTCTTTCTCAGGTGCATGCGTATTCACAAAGTTATGCGACTCAGCACACAACCATAACTCAAGGTGTTTGAAGTGCTCTCGGTGGTATTTTATTTAGTTACTACGGCTTCAGATATAGAGTTGGTTTTGTTATACAAAGGAATGTGTCCGATTACAAGTTATTTAAATATAACAGTAAAACCTCTCGTGTTTATTTTGCACGCAACAACAGGCTATAAATAACAAATACTGTACATCAAATATTAATATGATTTCAGTGTAGCCTGTCCAGTCCTTTGACAGTCAGTTGCCTCGGAAATTAGAGAACTGAAAAGGGACTTTTTCTCAATTTTTGTTTCAGTGAAAAACGACAACACTGACACTAATAAGAATTGGTTTGGTTTGTTTTGAATTTAGCGCAAAGCTACACGAGGGCTATCTGCGCTAGCCAACACTAATTTTGCAGTGTAAGACTAGAGGAAAGGCAGCTAGTCATCACCGCCCGCCACCAACTCTTGGGCTACTCTTTTTACCAACGAGTAGTGAGATTTACCGTTATATTATAACGCCCCCATGAAAGGGCAAGCATGTTTGGTGCGACGGGGATTCGAAATCGAGACCCTCAGAGTGCCTTAACCATCTGGCCATGCCAGGCACACTAATAAGAAAACAACTGAATTAGTTCAAAGCAAAGTAACAAACGAAACATGTTTTAAAAAAAAATCTGAACTTATATGACTAGCTCCGACAAAATCATCACGAACGTCTGTGTTAATAACATGTTATTAACGTGGTGAACTCCACAGTCAAGAGGTTAATATGATATAATGTTAAGCTAATCATAAAGAGTTGTGTTAGTGAATCTCTGAAAGAAGCGAAGAGTGTGTGTTTTCTTATAGCAAATCCACATAGAATATCTGTTGTGTCCACCGAGAAGAATGGAATCCCTGACTTCAGTGTTCGTTACAAGTCCGAAGACCCACCGTCGTCCCAACGGGGTAGAGAAGAAGTACAGAACAAGTAAAGATAATATAAACATATTCGTCCTTCACACGTCTACTACAACACTTTTTATTGTTCAGGTGTTGTATGAGCATTTTTTAACTTCGCGCAAAGCTACACGAGGGCTATCTGCGCTAGCTGTCCCTAATTTTGCAGTGTAAGACTAGAGGGAAGGCAGCTCGTCATCACCACCCACTGCCAATTCTTGGGCTGCTCTTAAACCAACGAATAGTAGGATTGACTTTCACATTATACAGCCCCCAAGGCTGAAAGAGCGAGCATGTTTGGCGTGACAGAGATTAGAACCCTCAACTATCTGGCCATGCTAGACCCAGTATTAGTACTATTCAGACAATACCAGAAGTCATAGAGCTACCTTGATTAACGAGCTTCTATTGTAAAAACACTGAAATCATTATACAAGTTAGACATAATGAAAGATTTAAAAATGAATCTTAAAATCAACATATCTTAATGGTCTAGGATTTCAAATACATACAAAGGATCGCATTTAGTAATCGAAATAATGCAATGGAAATTGTTTGAAAATAAATAAAAACTATTTCTGAATTGCATTTTACTTTTTAGCATAAAATTAACAATAAAAGATGAAAACTAAATTGTTATTGCATTTCATAAAAATTTTGAAAATAATACACAAGTAGCATAGTACGAGTATCGCTTCTTAAAAAAAAAACATTCTTAAATGTGAAAGGCATCTAACACTTTATTTTTGTTCACAAACACTAGATTCGATGAACACGATTATTATAAGATATAAAACCTTATATGCAAGTTTCAAATAGTGCATGAACAACATTGTTAATTTATGCCATTAAGTAAATAAATGATATTCATAAAAATATTATTGTTTCCGTTTACATTTTAGTTTCATACTTTTAACTAACATTGTGCTGAAAGAAGAGTAAAGTAACATTGTAATAATAAATACTAAAACAATTAATCATGACAAAACAAAATCTTAAGCAACGATACGATGACACAACTGACGTTACAGAAACAGAACAATGCGTAATAAACAATGAAAAAACGGATAAAAAACAAGCAGTGTGCGAAAATGTAATACGATAATGGGATAATGAACCATCAGTCAGTGCAAGCAGCAGCACAATAGAGCAACAAGCAGTGAACTGACAAACAGAACAAGAGTGGGACAATGAACCATCAGTCAGTGTAAGCAGCAGCACAATAGAGCAACAAGCAGTGAATTGACAAACAGAACAAGAGTGGAACAATGAACCATCAGTCAGTGCAAGCAGCAGCACAATAGAGCAACAAGCAGTGAACTGACAAACAGAACAAGAGTGGAACAATGAACCATCAGCTAGTGCAAGCAGCAGCACAATAGAGCAACAAGCAGTGAACTGACAAACAGAACAAGAGTGGAACAATGAACCATCAGCTAGTGCAATAAGTGAAATAATAAAGTAAAAAAAATGAAACTCCGAAATGCTGACGCAACATATCTTAAAAACTCTACATACACGAGTATAATATGCAAACTTTTTTGTTGTTTCAGTATAATTCCTGGTGTAGCTGCACAAGAACAGAAAAAGGTTTATGATAAGCAGATATTTCTACATTCGCTTTTTCATTTTCATTTTTACCAATACGTCTAAGAAAGGAAAGGTATTATTTTTCTTAATTTCATACGTAAAATGAAAAATTAAAAAGCGAATTTGGAATCATCTGTTTATCGGAAACCTATTTCTGTTCTTAGGCTACCACACTAGGAATCATGTCATACCGAAACACCAAGAATGGCTGCATTTTATATTTAGGTTCATTTTGAAAATACGAACAAAAAAACAAAAGAACTTAAAATGAGTTGTTACTAACGAAATGTATAGTAGTTTAAGAATGTTTTAACCCACCTATTGTTGAGAAATTCATTAATGTGGTAATAATAAATCAATGCAGTATGTTAAAACAGAGTTATGATCAAATTTCAAAGGTATGTTTAGTGCTGTTCCAGTGCTTGTTTATTCAAATTATCATAAAACAAATTTTTTATTCTGTTTATACAGGACAGACAAAACGTAAAGGATGTGTAAACATGAAAGAAGAGAAAAATCTTCCATTGAGAACATGTACAAAAACACAAGATAATATGAAAAAAAACACACAGTAATAATGGTTCAACCAAAGGGTATTAGATTCAATAATATATGCGAACCTTTAGAAGTAATAAATATCTGCGTAAGAATACGGCGAAACCTCCTCTAAAATTTATGCAGAAATGTAAACTTACACACAGGTCACATGACCTAAGAAGAAATGGGTATAACACTTAGGAAAGTTCACTCATGATGACGACCTGGTAAACGTCGAAATATGTACAGTCCACATTCTAGAGGCCATAGACTGGCCTGAATTAGAAAATGTTTTCAATCGAATATCGCGTTTAATGTTGTGTATTCTTTTTTTAATGTTCTTCCTTTGGTGACATTCCAATTAGAAGACCAGGAAGGCTAATGGGCTGGACCCTTAAGAGGCGAAACGCTGTTCCATATTGTTCTGTTCCAAGTTAACAATTAAGTACATTATAATTTAAACCAGTTATATTTAGTTTACTAGCTTTTGAAATACTATAATTTAATGTTATTGAATCATCCTTCCTTTTTTAAAGTTTTCTTTATTTTCCACAAATTTTCGAACCCAAATACCAGAGTCTCAGACAGGTAAATTTTCATACTCATTGAAGGTTCACTAAAAAATTAATTTAATAATTTCATCCTATGTTATCAGACTGAAAGTCTGTTTACTTTTGTTTCACTTAATATCCTCGTCACGTTGTTCATAAAGTCTTCTACATCACAGATTTTACACACCATTCACAGCCAAATAACTTTTTCGTTTGGAGTCTAGTTAAATGTTATCGAGCTTATAACACCAGTTATTCAAAGTTAGCCTTTGATGCTAATATTCTTATTATTCAACAAGCCTTGTATGTTATGGGGAGTGAGGGGGAATTAAAATGGATGAAGTATTGGAAATGCCTTTGAGGTATTCTAGGGCTCAATTAGCACCATTGTAATGTCGTTTTTGTATTTTTCGCGGGTGGGAAAAAAGTGGCATATCGATTGAACAAACACCCTCGAGATCCTTGATGCCTTAACAGAATGAATGTTTTAGTAATTTGCCTGTGTTTTAAATATACGTTATATATTTTGGTAATCTTAGCATTAAATACCACATAAGATGTGAAATTACAATTTACAACATATATTTTATAATCTCTTAATTCCTATTATTATTGGATAATTTATTTCGAATCAGTATAACGCTACTTTATTGCCTAAAGAAACAAGTTTGCTATCTTCTATTACTACTTGTATTATTTCGTCTCAGGCTTAAACTAAAACGTCGGAACAATAACGATTATACTTCTTGCTAGCAAAGGTGATGTAATAATATAAAATAAACAATCAACCCTAGTGAATAAAAATAAGAACTTACTACACTGGTTAATTCAAACAATACTAGGGATTTCTATCTAATAGGTGATTCAAACTCACTACACTAACTCAAACTTTACAAAGCATTTCTGACAAACAAATGATTAATTCAAACCATACAAGGATTTTTTTAGATAACAGATGATCAAAACTCATTACACTAACTTAAACTTTACAAGGCCTTTCTTTCTTACGAGTGATACAAACTCATTACACTGGTTACTTTAAACTATAAAAGTCCTCTCTAAACTAAACAAATGATCTAAACTCATTACACAGCCTAATTCAAACTATACAACACTTGTATGGCTCACAAGTGATCTCAAATTTATTTCACTCATTAATTCTAACTATAAAAGGCCTTTCTAACTCACAAGTTATCCAAACTCATTGCACTCTTTAATTTAAACCATACAAGGTACTTCTGACTCAAAGTAATACAAACTCGTTTTACTGGTTGCTTTAAACTATGCACACTTTCGGACTCACGAAATGAACATGAGAATTTTAATTTTGATAGTCCTAAAAGACAAAATTTACCTGGAGATGAAAGACACACACACACATATATGTATATGTACAGTTTGAAGTTTTCTGCAAGTGTATAAGCCTGTTATCTCTGTTTCGATTGCCGGTTACGCAAGAAGCTGTACATTATAATGACATATACTTGGTGGAATTTAAACTAAAGAAACAACTAACGTAAGAAAATAATTGTTCTTACAGAGTTTCATATTGTCTAGAATGTATTATTTGTTACCATGTACATTTAACAGCAGTAAAAGCTTCGTAAGGTAGAAAATCATTCAAAGTCAGACTCAGTTATTCAGGTTTTCCAAATTTTATCAACGGCCTCATTAAAAGAGCACTCATGGAACGCCACCAAAAGGTGGAGAATTTATGGATCGATGGGATGAAGCAGATCGAACGATCCACACGGCTCGCACAGTCATTCATGACTGGTTCATCTTTACAGCTATTACGTTACATTTGTTCAGTCGAAGTTTGACGTAAGTTTGATGCACGTCTCCAGAAAATGTTGGTCACTTAATTTATGCGCTCGTTTCTTTATAAATACAATTATTGTTAATATTCAAGTGACATATAGAGGTGTTACTGGTCATCATGTTGCTAGTTTATACAGAATAATGTAAGCGTTTGTGTAACTAGTTTCTCACATTGTGATGTTTTTAACCACGAGAACTTTCTGGTCTTTGACGAACTGAAAATATAGAATTTCAGTAAACTAAGAATTATGATAAAAGTCGAACCCGTCAGTCTGCGTATTACAACCAGACAGCCAACAACATTAACTGTTCAAATATTACTTCCGCTAACCCAAGAAAATCAAACTAACGAGCACTGTTTCGATTGTCGCTTACGCACAATAATTGCGCTAACGGAAACAAAGTCCTCGAGATAAGCACCAACTAACAAGTCCGTGAAATGTAAGTTCTAAATTAATGATTCCATCAACTGTTTAAGCTCCAATCCACATTTCACTAACAACAATTAATTGGCATAACGAACAATTAGCATAATCTTTACACCGACATTGTACTGGAACTTCGAGTGACGCTCTTGTTTGTTGATAGAATGTATAATTATACCATAGCAGTATCAATGCTTGAGAACTTTGGTCAGGATGGAATTTAATAAGCACAGTAAAGATGATGCTTATTTGATACAAAAAATTTATAAGTGACAATGAGAGTTAACACACATTTGTTTATCGCGATTTCAGTTGTTTAGGTCCACTGAGTTACCAACGTGTTATAGAAATAATCGAGTTACACACAAATACATATATATATCATACTAAGAATGTGCTCATTACCGAAATCGGTAAAATATGATCTGTGAAAGGAAAGTTTCATTATAAATCACAGAATTAAAACATTTCTCTCAACATATATATAATTTAAAGTAATTTGTACACCCATACGCATTTCAATGGAAATTAAAAATTGTAATGTTTGGCAAGAACTATATAGTGTGGTACATGTGAATACACATTTCTTTTTCTGCGTTTTTTTTTTCAGACTAAAAATGAGTCAGACTTTTATCTCAAAAATATATTTTTTTAACTTAATAAATATACCTGTTTAGATACGAGCGTATTTCACAATAAATATACCTGTTTAGATATTTCACTTACCGACATCCACTACTAAGCTTCCAGGTTCTAAATCTAGAAGGAAATGTTTTACATGTGGCCATGCTCGATATCGAGAGTTCCTGAAATGTGGTGCAATTTGTTCATATACATCATGAACATATGCTTTTTCTAGCGCTACTGATCGAGCTTGTTTTTCCTCTCGCGCTGAGTCCGTCTCTTTCTCGGGTATACTAGGAGCCATTGGACTGGTGAACAGTAGAGGGCGCTTTCCTTATCATTTACATAATCTGAAAGACAAGAAATTTCAATAACGTTTAAGTGATAAGGTTTAAATATTTTGAATGGTGTCTGAGAAAATCGGTATTCTGATGCCTTGGAACAGTGTATTAATTTATAAAGTCTAAATAAAATATATTATTTATGTGTGTGTGTGTGTGTGTGTGTGTGTGTGTGTGTGTGTGTGTGTGTGTGTGTGTGTGTGTGTGTGTGTGTGTGTGTGTGGATATTATAATAACTTGTTTCCTAAAGTAACTAAATAAGTTTGTACTTTAAGTTCTTCAAAGTATTAACCACACGAACTTTCTTACACTAGAACTCACTCGTATCAAACCGATAGTAGCACGAACATTTAATTAGAAGAGAAAAGCAAAAACATAAAATAAACGAAACTGATTTTGCTTCACGGAGGAGGTTAATTCCATGCCAAGCTATAAATACGTAACAAAATCGCTAATTCACTGACATGTACGCCGGATTAAGTAGTGTGCGCATTACAAAATAACAAACTGAGAGCTTCTAGCAGTACAGAGCAACACAATCAGTGCTCCTTCACACATTTGATGAGCCACAGAACCAACAGAAGTTATTCCAAAGCATTATTTTTTTTTCATCTCAGACAAGAGAAGTGCAGAATACAAGAAAGATAATTATCCTTTGTAAAATTCAAGATTCGAATATTTTGTTCTCCGTGAAAGAAAACGTAAAGAAACAAATGTCTGACACCAGACACACCTATTAAAAATATAGAATGAGCTGTATATGACTACCAAACACAAACGCTGTTTAATCGGTCAAACCCACCTACAGTATAAGAGAAATACAAAATAAGCCAAAACATAAAATTACAAAAGAATCTATTCAGCTACCTCAAACAAGAACAAATTCTTCTGTATGAAAAAACTGTCTTCCAGGTCCTGAAAATCTTGATTTGCTCAATGTTTCTCTGGGTAAAATCTCCGACCTACTCCACTGGCGACCATTCAAGCTCTGATTAGTGAAGTTCTCAGCCTCGTATACAGGTTTATCCTAGGGTCTAGCTGATTCAACTGAAGCCAATGTAACAACGCTCGGTTTGCGTCAGTGACATACTCTAGTTTACTTCCCACCCCGACCTACGTCACCACATGTCCGCGTTACCAGAAGTAGTGCTTTGAGCAGTGTGTGTGAAGTGATGACGTCACCGTCTCGCCATAGATTGGTGTTGAATTGGTGGAATTACGAAGTCAATACTTTTTCTCTCTCTTTCTATCTCTCTTTTAAGTTCAATATTTCTTAGAAACAGCGAAAGCGTGGGATGGGGGTTATTTTAATACGTAGAAGTTGAAATACTTAATAAATTATTATAACTTTCACATGTAACTTTATATCACTCAGAGGCAGTACAAATTACCGCTTTCTAATCTAATAATTACGTTATTAACATAGGGAAAAAAACATGGAGTAGTATATATCCCCCAAATTTTGTAACATGCAAGTAAACATGTAAATACTTAGAGTAACAGTAAGTTATATTTATGCATATAATACATTAATGAGGTTGTTAAAACTTTTAAAAAATTTGGATATCTTGTTCCTGTGCTGCGTGACTCTCAGTGTATACAGGGAAACCATTTATACAGGGAATTAAATATCTAAGCCCAAATACTCATTGGTTTGTTTGTTTTGAATTTCGCACCAAGCTACTCAAGGGCTATCTGTGGTAGCCGTCCATAATTTAGCAGTGTAAGACAGCTAGTCATCACCACAAACTCTTGGGCTACTCTTTTACCAACGAATAGTGGGATTGACCGTCACTTTATAGCGCCCCCACGACTGAAAGGGCGAGCATGTTTGGCGCGACCCTCAGTTTACGAGTCGCAAGCCTTAACACGCTTGGCCATGCCAGGCCCATACTCATTGGTAAAAAACCACAACAGGAATAATAGATACCTACATTCACAGCATAAATGAAAAAAACAAAACAAAAACACTTAATGTACACAAATATTTGGAGTTTCTATGTAAGAAAAATAATTATGTAACCAACATTTGGGGCAAAACGAGTTTCAGATGTCGCTTAGCCGAAGTGGTGACCAAACAACAGTTTTTTTTTCTATAAATTGATTTTGAAATAATTATTTCTTTGAAATTTTGAAATCAATAATAGACTGATTGATAAAAAATATACGAACGTATAGTTTGTTTGTTTGCTTTTGGAATTTCGTACAAAGCTACACCAGGGCTATTTGTGCTAGCCGTCCCTAATTTTGCAGTGTAAGACTAGAGGGAAGGCAGCTAGTCATCACCACCCACCGCCAACTCTTGAGCTACTCTTTTGCCAACGAATAGAAGGATTGACCGTAACATTACAACGCCCCAACGGCTGAAAGGGCGAACATGTTTGGCGCGACCGGGATGCGAACCCGCGACCCTCGGATAACGAGTCTCACGCCTTAACGCCTTAAGAAAGTTGTTAATGTACATTATTTATGTGCAAAAGAGATGTAAAAACTATAGAAATATGAAATATTTAAATAAATTGTTATTCCTGTAGTTCTAACGTAACTAGATTATTTATGTTTTACTTTAATACTGAAAATACCTCAAAATTTGACACCCCAAATGTTTTCGTTAAGCAATAATTTTACTTAAAACTTAGATCACGGTTAACTGTGTAGCTTTATGTTTTAACAACCAGATACCTAAACCTTATGTTTTTACTTAAACGTCTTTAATAGTTAAGTAATAAATTGAATTTTCTACTGGCTTAGTTCTGTCTAATCTATATAATAATAAAATAACGATAAGTATTATCTTTAGAGTCACTTCGTGAAAATGTTTTTAATATTCAAGACGACTCTCTAAATCAAAACAAAATACATCATTCAAGAGAAAGAAAAAAATATTTTGCTTTTCAACTACCAGAGCTGCGAATACAGTAAAAAGTAGAATTAATTTATTAATATTAAGAAAGCATTACCTATCGCGTTGAAATTTATTTATCCTATAATTTATATATGCCGAAAATAGATGGCGCTAATAGTTAATATTGATTTAATACCTAGGTATAATACCAAACTTGACAATCTTGGTTACCATTAAATCGACATGTAGCGCTCATTATCCTGATATTTGCACAACTTACAAAAATATTAAACACAACCTCAACTGCTATGTAGAATAAGATATCTGCCACCTCTTAACTCGTAAATATTATCCACTAGTATACAACTATTTAAAGATTTACAACAAAGGTTCCATTTGTTAGTGACGGTAGTTTCAAAATGACATCCTAGTAAGCACTGAATTCATGATTATTATTATTAATAATACGATTGACCAGTAAGGGATTGTTTAAAGATAAACACACTCGTCAGCACTGACCTGATGAATATGGATAATGAAGGTACTTGCCAATGAGGCTCCTTTACAGGTATAAAAGTACGACGCGGTACTGAAGATACAAACATAAATAACATCCTCATTGGTAAAGAAAATTTAGAAGGAGTCAAAGTGACCTCTATTAAAGTAATAAATGTAGGTGATAACATCCTTTAATAACAAAATGAAATTTATAAGAGGCCGTTGCTGGTCAGGACTAATGCAATATTCTAAATCAAAATAATGCAACGTATTGGTTAAAACGTTGTTTATTACAAAAACGTTAAGGTGATAGATATTTTTAACTACAAAATTTGTTTGTTTTTGAATTTTGAGGAAAGCTGCAATAGAGCTATCTGCGCTAGCCATCCTTAATTTAGCAGTGAAAGACTAGAGGGATGATAACTAGTCATCATCACCCACCGCCAGCTCTTGGACTACTCTTTTAGCAACAAATAGTGGAATTGACCGTAATTTTATAAGCCCTCACGGTTGAAAGGGCGAGCATGTTTGGTGGGGGGGGGATTCAAGTAACGAGTCGAGTGCCTTAACCACGCAGCCATGCCGAGCCACTACACAACTTAAGTATATGTGTGTATATATTATGCGATCTATTGAAATCTGTAGGCTAGGGTATTTTTCTTTCTTTTAAGAACACTACTCATTGATTTAAGACACCTTAAGTTTTGTCCCATTCTTCACACAGGTATGCGAGCATGTAAGATGAAATGTTACAGGAAGTAAGTTTTGATTATTTTGTGGATAATCATTGATCCACTGTAGTAACCTTTTCCAGTTTTAATTGTTCTGTTTTCGCCAGTAGGTTTCGTTATGAGAAGCTCTCTCTCCAAGGAGTCTCGAGGCGGTGAAATGTAGTTTTGAATTTGTGGAGCTGTGGACTTGAAAATACACATTTGTTCCTATTTTTTTTTTACCTCCAGTTTCAATTCAAACCTAAGGCTTGGAAATATATGACGTATCTCGTATCACTTCGTGGGTCTTACGTCAGCAGATACCTCTCTGATTAGGATAAACTTTACCATTCCAACATTGTATTTGTGCTTCAACTTTATTTTTTTATTTCTACTGTATTGCCGAAGATGTTTATTTTTGACTTGATTTTAAACAATCATTCCAGGTCAGGAGATCCTTCGAGTTATTATCCTTCAGACATTAAATTATCATGTATATATTCCTCAAACAAAACTTATGTTTCATTTTAAGGCAGTTACCCCCCTTTAAGTTCAGAGCTACCCAATTGGTTATCTTCGCTCTGTCCACAGAATGGAATAAAATACCAAATGTTAATGATGTTCTTCCGTAAACTACCACTGACCAACGGAGTGGGGTCATTTCAAAGTGGGATATTGTAATGTGGCAAATATTTACTCTCGTTTTTATAAACATAAATGCTTCAAATATGTATATTGTATATAAAAGTTGTTACCCGAGTCAACGTAATTGTCAGTATAGATTGAAAGTTAGTATATACAAGGCCATGAGTCATCACGTGAAAAAAAAAACAGCTTGTTACTTCAGGTTGAGAATTGTTTTTATGTAGAGGAGCGAACAACGTTTCGACCTTCTTCGGTCATCGTCAGGCTCTTTGTGAAGAACGTTGTTCGCTCCTCTACATACTTTTCTCAACCCAAACCAGCCATTTATGCATATATATTTTTCTTTACAAGTGTTTTCTCGTCATCATAGTTTATTATAGTTTGTTGGCCAAAATGTTTGTACATTTTGTATTAAGATGGAATACAAATAAGCGTAGCACTGTCAAACTGAGAAATCCATTAAACATCTACGTGCTTAGTTTGTATAATGACACGTTCTACGAACGTCAGACCGATTTATTAAACCAAAACAATTTAATCAGGCACCTGTAGAAAGGTTTGTAATTCAACAATCCATATATTATAGCAAAACCTTACCGAAACATATACAGTGACAAAATATAATACGAAAATTGTATAAATAGCGCCTATAATCTTACATAAGTTCATATTAAATATTCAGTTCTTGGTTGGTCCTCCTCGCACCCTAACATTCGCAAGACTAAGTGGTATGCTGTTGATGAGATAGGTATTGACGTAATCCATCGGGATTCTGTCCTGACTTGTCACTATAAGGCGCTGCAACTCAGCTGCAGTAGTTAGTTTAAAGTTGTGGTTAGCAATTGTCCTCTTTATTTCTTCCCAGCAGTTCTCAATGAGATTATAATCTGGAGATTATAGTAACCATGACAATATTTTAACATCCTCCTGTTGGAGATAATCGAGTGCAATACGTGCAGTATTGTAGTGGCACAATCATTCTAGAATAAAAGTTATTGCCGAACCTTGCCTTAGCATATGGCAGAAGTATCATCTCCACGTGATTCCTGTGGGAGGCGCCCTTGAGGATTTCCAGAAGGATGTGAAGAACAAATTTTCCACCATGATGAATATAGCTGCTCCAGCATGAATTGCACTCCCTCTTGTGGGAAAGATAGTCTTCCCCTCATCTGTTCTCCAGACAAACGACGGACACAAATCCTATCACCAGCTTCAATAAACCAGAAACAAGACTCATCTGAATAAATGATATGTCACCAGTGTCCTAACTGTAAGGCCGCATGCTGTCTTACTCAAGTGACTGTGGTGAATTCTGGTTAATATCGGTTTGCAGGTATTCCTACTTGCAAAATAGTTTTGGTTGATCAGTATCCTATTCGGTATTATTTTGGATATTCTGGAATGGATGTGTTCATGCCGTTCCTGTCGTAAGATGTTGCAAAACTTCTTTCAACCTTGAACTTCTTACCTGATCAAAACACGATCATTTCGGGCAGTAATTTTTGGGTCTACCAGTAGTCTCTCCTGGAATAATGCTTCCTGTAGCCCGATAACGTTTCAAAATCCTGGACACAATGCACTACGAGTAGTCTACTGTTCTGGCAACGTTCGATTGCTTCATACCATTTCTGGACAGTCGAACAATTTGACGCTCTATAACCTATTGCACGTGACAAGGCATGACTCTACACCAAGAACAGAGAATTTGTCTGAACAAAGCGTTGCTCTGTTTCGAAAAATATTATACTCCGTTATACAAAACAGATACGTACATGCTTTTTGACGAACAAATGCTCAGAACAATTTATACAGGCCACAATAACAACGGTAAATGTTTACTCGATCATACGCTACCTCCTCGGTTATTACTCGGGCATTTACTCAATAATACTACATAAATATATACAATAAAAAGGTGAATTTGCTACATCTCCACCAAGTAGCGATGTAGTTTGAAGCATAAAAAAACCAGAGCGTTTTATTCAGCTCTGATGTTTGAATAGAACAAACAAACAACAAAATCAGATTTATCAAGTTTTCAAAAGGTGTTAAATTTGAAGAGATAAATTGAACTCGGGTAATTGGACTGATGGAACTTTTATGTTCCAGACAAAAAAATAATAAAAGTTATTTGTTTTATTGGGGCCTAACCGATTAGAAATACAAGCAAGAAATATAAAAGCTCTATAATGAAATATATAGACAGAATAAAGTAAAGGATTGTTTATCAAAGAGCTGTACCTGAAATATAATTTCACAAAATTTCTCTTTCTCTATATATAGCACCTTTAATGGTACTGTAAGTAGAATAAAATTATTAATAATTTTTATTTCTTAAATAAAGAACATTCTAGCTTATAGAAAGAGATATCAATATTTATTTTTAGATACTTCCCAATCGAGCAGCGTTTTACTGGAAATTGTATTTATCCTGCCTATACAATTAAGACTTACAATTAAATATCTATATAGATCAGGATATGCAATCAAATAATTAGGTTTATCCCGTCTTAATGGTTCAAAGAAAAGTAACCAGTTCATTATCTCCTACCTATCTTTATGATCAGAGGGGGTAATTAGTTCATTACACCCACTGCGTCTATGCAATGAGTTCATTAGGTCCTTACTATTCGTATGACCAAGAGATATGATCCTTTGAACACATCCATCTTATCAATGTGAAAGATATCTACCTACTTTATTAAATTAAATGTGTCTACATAAATAGGAAATGTAACAATTTCGTCAGTCACCTTACTTGTTTGACCAGGACATACAACTACTTTTTCACGTCTCCGGTGCCTATATTATCAAAATATACAAATTCACTCTATCGAGAAAGAACACATTGTTAGGTCAATCATATATTTCTGATCGGAATATCGTGCCAGTATGATGTCTCTCTCTCTCTCTCTCTCTCTCTCTCTATATATATATATATATATAAAGGGATACAATTAGTTTATTAATTCTATACTGTTTAAATGAGTAGTTCGTTCAATCCATGCTGTCTGTACGATCAGGATATACTGTGTATATATATTTAGTTTTCACGTACTCTACATTTATAAATTTCATCTTCGTAATTAGAGACGTGTAAAAATAGTTTGTTATTCTGTCTACATAATTTGGGTATAATTTTAGTATCAATTTCATATATTCACAAAAATATTTAAATTCATAATTCCTGTACCAAATAAGCCGTTTTTAAATCTGCATGCAGTCAAATTTCCCTGCAGTTAACAGTAGGACTCCTCACTAACCACCAGAAGGAATTTAAAGAAAGTTTGATAAACAAAATATTTCATATATATCTTACTTAGCTAACTTGTTCTTTTTTTTGTTACTGCTTTATATGTTTTCACAATACATCAATACAGAACTAAAAAGAAAAAAGCAACTGATGTTTCTTAACGTGAATTGTTGGGTAAAACTCGTGAATAAAAAAAAAAGATAAAAACATACAGTCACTAATCGCAGAGTTAACAATAACTCTTGAATATCATGCCAAAATTTCTCCTAGGTTTGTTTCATTGCTGTATTAACTTCAAGTAATTAATCTAAATTTCAGAAATTAATGTAAATAATATGGTATACAACAAAAACTTGCTCTGTCTCCAAAGTTTCCATGTTACTTATTAAGAACGTTAAGTTAATAATATAAATATTTACTAGTTTACTAGGTACTTTTTAAAATTTTACACTAATAGCTAAATAGAAATCGTGTATTTGCTATTAATCGTAAAAAACTTCACTTCTATAGACTTTCAAACTGAACACTGTAAGCACTACAATTCTCAAATTCTTGAATAAAACTGTATAAAATAAGAATAACACTTTAACACTGTTGTCTCAGTCTTTAAGGAAACCAAATTAAGAAAACAACTGTATTTTGCGTTATAAAAGAAAATCAAGAAATGTCGAAAGCGACAGACAGTGGTGGAACTAAACTATAATTTTTTCTCATTATTTAAGACTATAGTTTTTAAATTGTTCATAACATGTGAAATAAACAGACGTGATGTATTGAAACAATAATTATTTTTATTTGCTTTCAAACAAAAAACAAGGTAAAATACAATACTCTTATGAACTGGTGTATCAGCGTTATTTGCGCTATTCTATTGTACGTTAAATATTACAGCGTAAACAACCGAAATTAGCCATTGATTACAGACAGAAGACTTACGCATATTCTTAGAAACAGTTTTCTCCTGAGTGTCATTAAGAATATGAGTAATAGAAAAATCAAATAGACAGAACACATCAACCATAAGTTTCCTCATTTCGTGACATAGCATTCGCCTAACATAAACTGCGTTCTTCTTTCTTTCTTCAGTCAAACACAGTTATTTGTTCGATAATTTTTCTGACCTCAGAGAGCCATTAGTTTTGTTGGTTCACTATCCAGATGGATTAATTTAGTTAGGTCGTTCAACTTTGATATTAATTTTGATACAGCTTGAATAAAGCATATATAATTTCACAATGGCAGCACTGGCGTGTAGCAAAAGACTGGATCACGAACATTGTAACAAAGATTATTCCATTTGTTACAAAGTTTAATGAGCTAAAACACCTAAGCTACTCTCAGTTTCTTTAATTTTTCCTTTTAAAACCTTTTCTAAGATTTCATTGTTTTAGGTATTATATACCAGTTGTACAATATAAAAGTTTTTAAATGAGCTAGATTCTAAAAGTGAAATTTAGCTTGATTATATATCAGTTCATTGCCATTTGAGTATCGGAAATCTAGACACTGTTTAGAAAGTTCTTTTTTAATGTTTTAGAAAAAAAAATAAGCTCAAATAGAAAATCATACAAAAAGATAACATGGATTGCATTGTGAAAACTTGGAAAATCTGAAGAGAAAAAATTCTTAACTCAAATAAAAAAGAAATATGATGTTAAATCATTTTAGAAGCATTCAGTTTTTAAGGAACAGAGAACTTAATCTTTTTCAAGAATTCTTGACAGTGCAATATCACGTGGCTGTAAAGGATGGTCACGTGCTCTGTAAAAGCTTTAAATTATTAGCAGTTTTACGGAATAATATTTGATAACTGTTACATTACAGTGGTTTGAATTTTTTGGAATACGAATGCAACAGCAGAAAGTATACAGTTGACCGATTTTAAAACTGTGTTCACCAGAAACACCTCTTCATGACCAGGTTATAACTGTTAGTCATATTTATTAAGACTACTTACAAAAACGTTTAACAAGAAAAAATTAAAAGCTTTATTTAATTATTGCGTGTATATTTGTTTGTTATTAAGCTATCTAGACTGTGACCACCACGGGTACAGAAACACGATTTTTAACATCATAAGCTTCCAGATTTACTGGGAATATCGAAGCGGTGAAATGTGTACTAAAACGCATAACAATAGTGGTGCACTTGTGGGAAAATTGATAGTTTCCTGATGTTGATTTACATATCGATTCTTACGAATACGAATGGATAAGAACAAAGATGAATATCATTCCACAAATTTGATATTAATCTAAGTGCTTTCAATAAATCAAATACAATAGTCAATAATACTCAAATTTGTCTTGTAACACTATACTAAATCACTTAACAAGGTTGGCATTAGTATGTAAGGACGGACAGAGAAAAAAATGGCTGATGAGTAGTACATACCACTCATCACAGTCTCAAATCTCTCTTATTACAATATAAAATATTTTTATAAACACCTAACTTAGGTTTCCCAGGTTTCCAAAAGCTATTAAAGCCTTCATTTTAGCCAAAATACAACTTAAATAGAAAACCGATGAATAGCGTAAAAATGAAATGTTCTGTTAATTACTGCGCTTTTGACGTCAGAAGGGCTAGCTCACCAATGTACGAGTTTTTACACTGACTTACCCACCAAAACGTTGTATTTGAACTTGGGGAGTGCAAAAACAATACAAGTATTTCATTAACTTCAACGCATCATGTCCATTGAAACAACTCATCATACCAGGCTAAAACTGTTACATTAATACTGTTTTAAAATAACAAGAGGAACACGTAGTAAAAACAAAAACCAAAAAACATAAGTATGACGTAGGACTGGCAATCCCAAAATGCACAGAAACAAGGTAGGGGTGAATACACAAACCATATAAAAATCACAACGTAGGTCGCTACTCAGTCAATTTACTAGTATATGAAAATTAGCCATTGCAAGACTTTACAGCATTATTCAATTTAAATTATTTTATTCGAATCCAAATTCATGGAAATGAAAGGAATTCAACATTTAGTTGTAAATAAAATATTTTATTCGAATTATATGCCTACTTACATAGTGACTTTTTGTGTAGTTTTGTGTATTTATCCACACATTATTCTTATTTTTCATATTGTTTTTATTATTTGTAATATATTTAAATGTTACATAATAAGAGACAATATTGATGTCGTCTAGTTTACGATAAATAATTCTCTTTATACTGTTGCATCTTGACAACGTTTAGTTTTGTTTTGAATTTCGCGCAAAGCTAGCCGTCCCTAATTTAGCAAGGTAAGGCTAAAGGGAAGGCAGCTAGTCATCACCACTCACAGTCATTGACCATCATCATGAAAGGGCGAACATGTTTAGTGTGATGGGGATTCGAACCCACGACCCTCGATTACGAGTTGAGTGGTTTAACCACATGATCATGTAGGGCCGACAACGTTCTGCTATTGAAACGGAATTTCAATAATTCTAAAACAGAATAAAGTCACACAACTTATAATTTTTTCATTATAAACATGAGTCAGTATTTCAACATGTATTGCACTTCTTTTTTCCGGAAATGCTGAAACTTGCACTTGTTTGACGCGGAGTATTCGCGGTTAGATACACAAGAGCTATCTGCACTTGGTGTCCAAAATTTTGAACTGATAGACTAGATCCAGGCAACTAGTTAACAACACTCACTGCCAACTCTTGGAATACAGTAATCGAATAGTTAGACTTGACCTTTATTTTTACTGCGCAACAACGGTCTCACACAATGTAACACGACTTTGCAACAATGAATCAAACCCATACTCACACAACTTTACAGTCTGGCATACTATCCACAAGTCACGCCCTTCTAAAACTTAAGTAGCATTTAATTCTATAAGGGTTGTTGCTTGAAGATAAGATAGTCAGCAAATTATGTTTTTCTGTTGTTTTTAAGTATTAAACTACTGGTTATCAATAGTGTGCCCGCCACGGATATCGAAACCTAGTTTTTATCGTTTTAAGCTTTCAGACGTATCGTTAAGCGACAAGAGGGCAGACAATATAAATGATCCATGGATTGTTTCTAATCATAAGATTTCTTTAAAACGTATGTTTTGAACTAACGGATGACAATAGACAACAGAAAAGGAAAAAAAAAAGACTTGGAAATGGAAGGTGTATATCAATACAATGGCTTAAACCATATTAGTTTTTTGGTTTGATTTTTTTACTTCTTGCAAAGCTACACGAGAGCTGTTCGCGCTAGCCGTCCATAATTTAGCAGTGTAAGACTAGAGGGAAAACAGAGTCATCACCACCCACCGCTACTCCTTTTTCCGACGAATAGTGGGATGGACCATAACATTATAACGCCCCCACAGCTGAAGGGGCGAGCATGTTTAGTGTGACGGGGAACCCTCGAGCCTCAGATTACGAGTCGAGTACCTTAACCACCTGGCCATGCCGGCCAAACCATAAGTAATATATTCATTTGTTTGATGAACCTGGGTTGATTTAGGTTTTTTTTTTCCATAATTAGCATATTCCTGCCTCTGAAAAGGTCTAGTGCACCTCCTTAACTACTCACGTCTAATGAAAAGAGGCTAGGAATTTGCATGACCGCCATTGTTGTACACGGTCATTATCGCAAAATAAAATAGGAAAATAATCACAAGATTTTTTCGAGCGTTTGTTTCAAAGTTTCTGGCGCGATGATTGTTTTATAATATGTTTTTATATATAAATACACAATAGACGTTTCATCGGCACCCGCCACTATTTCTCCGTAAAAACCGCATTTTCTAAATCGTATATAAAGTTTATTCCGCTATTTGCATTTGTTCTAATGTCTGAAATCCAATTTTGTTCTCGAAACACGTAATACCTTATTTACTACACTATCTGCATTACGGAAAAATGATCTTATAATGATCCGTTAGTCAGATGTTAGAAATGCCATAAAAAACACTGATTGGTAGTGTTTGTTTTCAATGTACTATCTATCTGATTTGTTCATCCCCAAAGCAGAAGAATTTAGCATCCTGTCACCATTTCTAAGATAATGGCCAGTTTTTCAAATCTTTATTAACGAGATTTGTGTCCAAAATAAAAGTAGTTCTGTTTTTAAAAGTCATTTTTGGTCCTGAAAAAAGTAATACTGTGACAGAATTAGCTGTTTGAGCAATCCATAAATATTCTTTTTTGTTAATCATTGTGAACCATTGAAGCTGACAAGTTAAGATATGTTAATACGTAATACATATATATATGACACACACACATTTAAAAATATAACAAGGTTTACAGAAACTGCTGATGCTCTCTTAAAGTAGGGTCTGGCATGGCCAAGTGGTTAAGACACTCGACTCGTAATCTGAGGGTCGCGGAATCGAATCCTTGTCACACTAAACTTATTCGCCTTTTCGGCCGTGGGGGCGTTGTAATATGACGATCACTCCCACTATTCATTAGTAAAAGTGTAGCCCCTGAGTTGGCGATGGATGGTGATGACTAGCTGCCTTACCCCTAGTCTTAGACTGCCAAGTTAGAGATGGCTAACGCAAACAGCCTTCGGGTAGCTTTGCGCGATATTCAAAAATAAACTCTTAAAATGAAAAATAAGCGAAGAGTTTAAGTGCTTACAACGCTAAAATCCGGGGTTCTAATCCCAGCGTTTACATAGAAAATAGCCCAATGTGGTTTTGCTCTAAAAACAAACTTAAAATAATCGTTTTCATAAAACAATATTTATAGTTGTTCGAGTATTTCAACAACAGTAGTCTCAATGCTTACTTATGATAGTTATTTATATTTCTTACAAGTTGAAGAACTCTGAAAATAACCCTTTTTTCTATGTTTCAATTTGAAATAGTATGCCTGAAATATCTATTTTTACGATCTAATTGGACAAATCCATTACCCCTAAAGACATCTGTTACTTCTGACGAAAACTATATTTTGGATACTGACTAAAAATGGGCGTGTTTTCTTAGAGCAAAGACACAGAAGGCTATCTGTTATGTTCTGAATTTAGCGTCGTAAATCTGAAGGCTCCCTCTGTCCCAGCGCGCAGTTTATCTAACAACTTAGATCTCAAAATAATATTGTGCACTATTGGGTTAAAATTAAACTAGTTCATTGCAGATTTTTTAAACTTAATATAAACTTGTCAATAAATTCCAAAGCTTAATTGTGTTTTGGCAATAAATTAATAAATAAAGATATGTTTCGTAAAGTTTTTTTTTCCTAATTGCTTGAGAGCGTAGTTTCAGCTCCATGATTTTACGTTATACAAGTTTTAATAACTTTGTATCCTGAAAGTATAATGGTAAAAAAAGCACAAAAACACAAATTCTCCGTATGTTTAGAGATAAATAAATGTTTGTTTTTAATAAGGTTTAATCTTCTGTTTTTAACGTGATTAAAAGTCGTGTTCAGCTTATTTCTATGGATATTTCAGAGAAATTATTATAAAAATAGCCTTACAGAGTTATTATAAACCATCATCTGTTGTCCGTTTTTAATGGAGTACAACTGCAATAAATTGAAATTTGATAACTAAAATCAACTAAATAACTCTTTGAACATACATAAGAATTAAATCAGTTTATCAACCATTAATCGGTATTTAATAATCTTTTCGTAACCGTTGAAACTAACAAGCGGTGTAATTTGTAAGACGGTTAAGTTTTACTTCCTAGAGTAAAATCAAGAGTGTACTAGTGATAAGCGCGCCTCTGCGTATCTATGAGCCCATGGTTCGCATACTTGTAGACATAAAATATAAAACTCGCACACCTTACTTTGTGACTTTGGGTGCATTATAGGAATGATAATCAAAACCCATTAATCGTTGATAAATTGGTGGTGACTGTTGTTGACTAGCTCTCTTCCTTTTAGTCTGTTTGTTCAAATTAGGTATGTCTAGCGCAGATAGCCTTTGAGTAACTTTTTCCAAATATCACATAAAAACAAGTTTAATTAACTGATAGGTATACCTCCATTTCAAGTGGAAGTTCATATCTCATGGTATCTGTCAAAAAATTATCTCGTTTATTGACATACTAAAAACGTACATATTACCCATGTTTTAAATTGTTTTATTCGGAATCCGTAATTTTAATGTTAAAAAATCAAGTTATTCCGTAAACAACAATACACTTTCATTGGCAGAAATGTAAGAATGACAAGTTTCTCTAAACAAGAGAAAATACTAGGCTAATTTTAGTTTTAAATATATTAGCTATTTAATAAGGTATAGTGGGGAAAAATCCTTGAATTTTAAACAGCCTCCAGGTATCACGTCAAAAAGACATAATAGGTCTATGGCAAACTTTCCATTTCATAAATCACTAGTGACACATTTATAATTTGGTCTTTATATTTCGCCAAGTGCAAAGAAACGAATCACAAGACATTGTGTAATTTAACAGCTACGTTCGACACAAAATTGGTTAACAATCGCTGACGAACAGTGCCTCTAAACACGTCAATACATTTCGTTACTTTGATGCCAAAAAGACCAGTGACAATGAGCAGATTACAAAAAACAGTTAAGTAGGAAGAGCTTTGACTTATTCCTGTTATGTATAGCCTTGAAGGTTTATACAGTTAATAGCTTTGAACTTTCTTTCTGGTTGTGTTTGTTTACAGTCTTGCGGAGTAATCAGGTGTTAAAAACCACTGAACAGTATGATTCCTCTAGAGGACAACGCCATACACTCAAACTAAATTAAACCCTTCATATTCATATACCAAACCTAGAAAGTTTAAAAACACATTTAAAGTAATTACACATTATCTAACAAATCACCCAACAGAATTATGACACTTGTAGTTTGTTTGTTTGTTGTTTTAAAAATAATACGCCTAGAGCCGAACTTCCGAAGGAAATATTTAATATTCGTACTAAAAACAATTTCCATTTTTACCTTGTTACTTTACTACTGTAATATTCCCTACACTCCATACCTGTTTCCAGTGTATTAAATTTCATAAAAATAAAAGTCATACCCTACAGGAAGTAAATATTCGTCTTTTTATAACAAGATATAAAACTGAGCATGGAATACAAAATAATACATGATAAAATACAACATAATACCTTATCAAAGTTGCGTGAAAGTTACAGTAACACTATTACTGTTAAAATCAAAATTTTTCGTACACATATCCCAGACTTACATATACTCTTTGCAACACAAGTGAAAGCTTATCTAAACACTTCAGGCTTTTATCGACAAGTACGCCCAAAACATTATATTTGTTCACAAGAATAGCTGTTCCTGTCACACAAGAAGCCAGTCCTTTCAATTTTTATTTTTTACACCACAAGGGTGTAGTTTCAAATCCCTAATATCTAAATAATTTTTTTCTTGCTTCTTTACTGAAAGTTTATCCGAAAACAATCTCCAAGGAAACAACTCTTTATAACGTAGAAATATTTGTAGCGACTTAAAACATACTATTACCTATGTTGTCTTTTCAAGTCGTTAAAATAAATACGATTAATAAAGGTTTCTAAATACAAACTATCAATTCGTCAGGAATTTTATTGTGAGAAGCCTTTCCTCTCTGCCATGTAGTTTTTAACTCACCGAACATGCATATAATGTTTTGACTCACAAGATTACTGAGGCATCTTATCAAAGACTTTAAAACTGAAGACACACAAGAGTGTTTTAGCAAAGAAGAAATTAAAGAAGCAGAAAATTCCACTCTTATAATATTTTTTGAGTATCGTTTAAGATCAACCTTTAAAATCCTTTTCTTAGCGATTTATAACAAAAGACTATAACCCTGTTTTAACAAAATATATCAAACTAACTAGCCTCGATATTTGTATTTTCTGGTGTGTGTCAGAAGATGTAGATCACATCGACAATCTTGCAAACATCAGTACCCTCAGCAGTTTCTGGCATTTCGGAAAGAAAACGTCAGTCAGTTCCTCAAACAATGGTTTAAAGTTTTAAGATAAACTAAGCAGAAAAGGTATTTGTAATAACATACTTCAATTATTCCAATTCAACATTAATAAAATAAACTCCTAATGAACCACACCTGTATCTACATTTAGTTTTAATGTCGTGTGATATTCTCTACTGCAAACCTGATAACCTACCACTTATTTTAACTCTATATATCAAATTCTTTTTCTTCACACAAAACTTTATGACACACCTAACAGTGATATCCCAAACCTTGTTTAGTTACTTGCATCTAATCCTACTACCCACAGTTCAACTATCCGTATCGACGATTTCACTTACATTTTGCTTTAGCTCTATCTGTATCTAACTTTGATAATTACAATTTGCTTTATTTGCTCATATTAAATCCAGGTACATCGTATCTAAATGCTTAAATTTTATTATAGAAAGTGTCTTACATTTTTACCTTAGTATAGATATTTAGAATTAGCCTAATCTCCCAAGTTAGAACTTTGCGGGACACTATTGAGTTTTCAGACGAAAATATTACTAAAAATAAGTAAGAACATAAGAAACGTGTTTAATTACCAGTTTTATTTTAATTTCAGTCTAAGTATATATCTTGCTCTGAACAAATATTAAAAATTAATTTTATCAGATCTCCACTTCATTGTTACATTTCACAAGTTGCACAGCTCTATACCTTTAGTCCTTATATCCTGCACATTGCTACACTCTACAGGCAATCCTGATAATCGAAACTTTATTTAAGCTCTATCTAATTCCGATATTCTACACCCTCCTTTTGCGCTTCATTATTAAGGATATAATACACCATTCATTTTATTTCTCTGTATTTAATCTTAATGCTCCATTATTACTCCAGTACACTTTACATTTTGCTCAACTTTCCATATCTAATTCTGATATTCTGTATTTAGTTCAGGCCTTTACAGATAGCCCTGATATTCGATACCTTGAACAGCCCACTATAGTTACCCCTTATATTTGCTCAACTCTCCATATTCAGTTATGATATTCCGACATTGTTCAGATCTCTACATTTAACCATGATATTTGTAACTTTGCACATTTGTTTATAACTTATCCTCATGCTTTTAATATTTCTCATTTTTATACATTTAAATATGACAATCTGTATCCTGTTCACCTCTCTACAGTTATTACAGTTATCCACCACCTCCTTCCATCTCCCTACATTTACTCCAGTTATCCATCGCTCCCATGCATAATTCTACAATTATTCCAATTACACTGGTTTACAAAAAATATTTTTTGTCTGAGGCAAAAATGTGAATAGGTGTTTTTTACTAATTTGGGTGTGCTAAATTCAAATTTATAAACAGTTTTGCTCTATCACCTCTAGTTTTCTGGCTTTTAAATAGTCTCATTTTAGTATATATAGAGTATATACGTGCTTATTTCAACAGTTGCAGCAGCTTATTACAGATAAAACAGGATAGATAAAGAACATTGACGGAATAAATATACTTGGATGACACATTGTACACAATTCATAGAACCGCAGACAGTTAGAAGTGTGTTTTCTTAGATGATCTGGTGTTTTTGCCTCCGGGATGTCACGCAAGAGCATCCAGCAGAAGTCTCCCATCATGCTGGGGTTCAACTTGCCTTGGTAGTTGCTCTCCATCTTCGTAATGTCTTGGTGGAATCTTTCTCCGTGCTCATCACTCACTGCTTCAAGGTTTGGAGGGAAGAAGTTGAGATGAGAATGGAGAAAATGAATTTTGAGTGACATTCGGCATCCCATATCCTCATAAGTCTTTAGCAACTTCTCAATACAGGCTTGGTAATTTGGTACGTGTGTGTTACCAAGGAAGCCACTATAGACTGACTTAAATGCTTCCCATGCTCTCAGTTCCTTTAAGGTAAGAAGCTCCTCAAAATCAGTGTACTTCAGCACTTCTCGGATTTGAGGTCCGACAAAGATGCCCTCTTTGAGCTTAGCAGCACTGAGACCTGGGAACACAGTAGACAAGTGTTGGAAGGCAGCACCATTTTTGTCCATGGCCTTCACGAAATTCTTCATCAAACCAAGCTTGATGTGAAGAAGAGGAAGAAGCACGTTCTTCATGTCAACCAGAGGATTCTCCTTGACGCTGTGTTCGCCAGGAACGAAAGTGCTTCTAGACCCCCAGTCTTTCTGCTTGTAATGCTGGGATACAGCTCGACTATCCCAGAGACAGAGAAAGCAACAGTACTTTGTGAAGCCCGCTTGCATACCCATAAGAAGACCAATGACCTTGAGGTCCCCACACAGACTCCATTGGTACTGGTTGTACTTAACAGCTTCTAAAAGAAGCTCCATATTGTCATAGAACTCCTTTAGATGGACAGAGTGTGCAGTGGGAATGCTGTGCAGAAGCACAGCCTTGAGACTTCGCTTGGAAGAATCTATGAAAAGATGCCAGTGTGAAGGATTATGTGGCAAACCAAGGAAAGTGAACAAGCCAGGTACATTTGTGCAGTAGCACAACTTCTTTTCCACGTCAAAAAATGAAGCAAGGTCTTTGTTTCGATTCCTGAAACTGGTGATCCGTCTTGATATATATACATATAATGTAATGCTATCACTTACATTTATTGCATAATAACTAAAGAAGACACAAGTCACACAATATTAGAAATTAACCCTGAATGCATATACACCTTTATGTACAGTATGTGTACAAAATGTACAGTATGCATATCTAAAAAACTAGAGGTGATGAGTAAAAACGGATTTCAAATCTGAATTCAGCACCCCCAAATTAGGTTAAAACAGCTATTTTTGTGCTTGCCTCAATTTCTTTGTAAACTAGTGAATTATCCACCAACTCCTTCCATCTCCCTACATTTACTTCAGTTATCCATCACTCCCATGCATATCTGTAAATATATTTCATTTATTCAGCATTTTCTTCCAACTTTCTTCATATCTTCTACTTAATTCCTACTTCCCTCCAACTCTCTATCAAAAGTGGCAGTTCAGGTCACAATATATGGATAACTTTCATTACAACTGGTAAATATTTCAATTTAAACAAATCTATCTACATAATGAAATTCCTACATCAATGTGCATAACTCTTCAAATGAAGCGGCCCGACACAGCAAGCGTGTTAAGGCGTGCGACTTGTAATCTGAGAGTCGCGGGTTCGCATCTCCGTCGCGCCAAACATGTTTGCTCTTTCAGCCGTGGGGCGGTTATAATGTGACGGGCAATTCCACTATTCGTTGGTAAAAGAGTAGCACAAGAGTTTGCGGTAGGTGATGATGACTAGCTGTCTTCCCTCTCGTCTTACACTGCTAAATTAGGGACAGCTAGCAAGGTAGCCCTCGAGAAGCTTTGTGTGAAATTCAAAAACACACAAACAAACAATTCAAATGAAGAGTATGTTAACAGAATCTAGTCTTAATAATAAAACAAAGAGTATTGTCAGCTTTTCTATATAATTATTATATTATTTAACATTGATTTATATACGAGTTTTAGTATCATTGCAATGAAAGCAACTTCGGAGATTTAAATTACGCAGCTTTGGCAATCTATTTTTCGAAAATACGTTGACTATTCAATTAACTATCATAATTAATAGTTCACGTAGTAACTTTAATAACTAACTTTATGGATTAAATGATTATTTTCATCACACAAATAAACACGTGTTAAATGTCCTGAAACACTAGCTGTGTTAACATCCAATTTGAAAGTATGGGAAAATAATGTTTGGTTGATTGAGTCCTAACCAAAGCTTTCATGCACTATTTCTCACCTTTTAATTATGAATAAAAATATATGATGCTTAGAACCTGAACTGACCATCAGTATGGCCTAACTCACACAAGTATCCAGACTATAAAGAAGCAAAATCTCACACTAAACGTGGTATTGACCGCACATGATTAGCAATATAGCAAGATTCGGTTCCGGTTTTGCGGGTTTAGTTTGTTTTGAATTTCGCGCAAATCTGCTGAAAAAAAGGCAGTTAGTTAACACCCACATCAATTCTTCGTGTACTTTTTAACTAACAAATAGTGGGGTTTATCGTCACATCATAATTCCCCCAAAGCTAAAATGGTGAACACATTCAGTGAGTGGGATTCGAATCTGCAAATCGAGCGCCTTAAACAGTAGGTCTTGTCGAAAAGGTCAACACAAACAGTTCAACCTCCTACGCTTCACATTTTAGAGGACAGTTTTGTTTTGTTTTTTACAGTACAGTGATTTTTTTAATATATCTAGTCTTTCAGCATAGTGCATTTTTGTTCTAATTTGAATACCGAAAATCTTTAACTCGCCTCAGTAACCTCTCCAGCCCCTCGGATTCAGTCTAATTGACGAGCAGACTGGATGGTAAACACACATAAAAGAGCCTTCGGATGTACATTATTGCATCTTTCATCTGAAATATTCAAATTTTACTCATTTTAAAATTTTACATTTTACTCATTGAAAACTAAATCAAGACAGCTTTTTTTTGTATTTCTATTAAACTGGTATAAAAGATTACTTATGAGGCTGATCCTTAAATTTACTTTCTAAATCTAAACAAGTCATCAGTAATTGATCTTTTTTGGTCTGTTCATCGACTTGCGTGACATTCTAACGCTAACAAACAAGATTTTGATTGTTTTACAGGCTATATCTTTTACTTTTTCTAAACCCGATGATATCTAGCTCCGTTTCCTTGGAAACGTTGACGTATATAAGCTACAAATGAGAACGCTGGAAAAGGCATCTGAAGGGCTTATGGAAGATGTATTAACTTTAGGAAGTGTTTGTCTGGAATCATAATTACAATTCGCTCTTCTTACTCGATAAATTTTATACATTCATTATGTATATATGTAAGTATGTAATAATCAGACTTTATCGTGCATGTTGCGATTTTATAATAAGTTGCAGAACTAAGAGTTCCTCGATCCATTACGACCCATTTTATTTTTAGCTTCGCGAATAAACATCTTTAAAAAAAGAAATATTAATGGCTGTGAAACTAACCTAAAAGCAACCAACGTCATTCTACTTTCTGATGTGGTTGAGAGAATCTGAGACTGTAGTTCAAGAGGACGGCGCCGGCCTGTCCAGACATCTTTCTAGACCACGTTAAGCTTGGAGTGAAATATCCGCAACAGAACGTATCTTATGAACTTAAAAGTGTCGCTTAAATATTTTATAGAGACAAATATTAACTCTGTCTAAGAACAAACGGAAATTAAAACTTTTATATACACATTATCGTTGTTTAGGGTAAAAACTATGGCTTGCTTGTGAGAACAACAAAAAAAGCTAAATATAACTTAAGGGCCAATTTGATTATTTTGTACATATAATAATTATTGTATACACATTTAAAGCTCAGAAATGTCTTGGCCATATCTTAAAGAAAATAAATAAAACCTGTAAAAGTGTTAAAACAATTAGTGAGTTGAAGACCAAACTTATGATTTCAAAGGGATTTTCAAAACGTTCGAAAATTTTGCATGTTTTTACAAAAAAAAAAAAAAAAAAAAAGGATTTTAACAGCTGACCAAAATACTGAAGTGCACGCATTAAAGGTTTTAAATTATCGGAGGTATTAAGATAAATAAGGTATTTCATCGAAACTGAATTTACCTTTCCATTTAGAAAAAACAAAAATATTTTATTAGAATGAGCACTTTAAATTAACCAAAGTTGTCAACCAAGTACAAATTCAACTTCAAGGAGTTGGTTCGCTGGATAAAAACGTTTTGACATTATCAAAAGATTTTGTCGCTGCTAAATAACTCCTAACATACAAGTGATTGTGAATAATCATTTTTAAAATTAAAATCTAGGGGCATTGTTCACTTGAAACGTGGATGGCAAGTGAAACAACAGTACTGATTGGCTGCCTTTCCTCTTCTCAGAAGTTCAGAACTAAGGACAGCGGCAAATAGCTTTACCACATACACAAAATCCAATTACTGGCTAGAATACACATGTAAGATTACTCCATCATATAGAACTAGCATAGCATGATCAAAAGATTTAACGTTATATTTACGGAAATGCGTTTGCCTTCCATACACTACTCATGCAACGTTAGCATATACATTTAAGTAACAAATTCATTTATGATCACGTTTTGCTTTTGGAAGTACTCTTGCATATCTGTATTTGTGTTTGATCACATGTGCTTTCCTCAAGAAGCTGAAGAGAAAGGTAACTACGTTACGACTTTCCAGGATTTCGCTTTACAAAATGAAAAAGTTTTTAATAACATTCTTAATCACCATGCACAATGGAATACAAGCTCATTAAGGTTCCTCGGCTTTTATAAGAAAAACATTTTACTTCATATCTACTTTTTATTAGACAAAGTGTAAGTGCCATCTGAAGATGCCGTAATGTCTCTCGAGTCTAGTAGGTAAGTAATAAAAGCCAGAGAATCGATAAAGTACCCGCCAAAAAGTTGTAGTAAGATAAGGTTGGTGAGAGTAGATAATTTTCATGAATTGTGACAGTCGTTTTTCCATTAGTAGTTCTCAGTTTTGACAAGCTTGATGCTAGAATAACTACCGAAATCAAATTCCCACAAACTATGAGTTATACTTAATTCGTTTATTTCATCTTTAATGAGAAAAGAATTGGCATAAAAATATTAACAAATTATAAATTCAAAAAGAAAGGATTCGGCCTCGAAATAATAAAAAATTATCGTTCCAGAATTTCTGCGCAAAGCTACGCTTGCGCATAGCCGTCACTAATTTTCAAATGATATACAAGTAGGACAGCAGCTAGCCAAGTACATCCACGGACGACTCCTGCTACATTTCAATCGCATAGTGGGAGTTTATACTGATTTAAGTGGCACACACATGGCCATAAAACGAGTTTCTATAGCAAAGGGCCGCGAACCACCAACTCTCGAAATCACTAAGCCATGCCCATAAATAAACGAAGGTCCATTAAAAGCAAAACACAGTGTTTTATACTCCAGCATCTAAAATAAACAAAATCATAGAGGCTCTTCCTTAGAAGAGCTGCTCACCAAAAATTTGTTTGGTCTGTAATAGAAAGGTGGAATGACAGAGGCGAAAGTTAAAATACTTTCAACAGTGTATGTGCATTTGTCAAACCTAACTTTTGTACAACTTCAACCGATATAACAAGTTCCCTTTTTAGTACCTGGATTCTTTCTCAAGAGTAAAACTGTCTGATAGTCGTCGAAAAAAAAAGAAAAAGAAATCAAAATAATTCATGTAGTTTTTCCAACAGATGTCGCCAGTATATTTAATATGGCATATTATATAGTTAATACATAATGTAACATTGTACAATATATGTTAATTAACACGGACACCAAAACGTATCGACTAAACTTAACAACCGGGTAAATGTGCTCTTTAACAGAGAAGCAAAACGCCTACTTTCCCATTCTATTTACAGAGTTCGTCCAAACACACAAGTTAGCCATGAAAAATCCAATGCAATTTACCATGAGAAAATTGCAAACAAAAAACAACATGCACTTAAGAAAGATAAGGATTTCACTATTAGCATCGACTGTAGAAGAATGGTATTTGTTCATATCATAGAATATTTTAAGATGCTTTGACAGTTATTACTATGACATTACCACCGTACATTTTCTGTATTTTGATTTAATTTTTTTTTTAGATTTTATCCTTTCCGAAAATTTTCTTCTCAACTTTCCAGTATTTCACTGTTGCCATTATCTCTCCCTCTTCATGTATCTCTCTCGACGTTTTTCATATATTTTATCTTCTCCGTTTATGAGTTCAGCACTTTTGGTTTTGTTTTCAAACATGTTATTCCTTGGTGTAATAAGTTATCATTACTAAACCAGAATTATTCCGTATGTTCTTTCTAAACTTTTACTTTATTTATACGGTCACATTTTTTCTATACTATTATTATTCTAATTGAGACAGTTTTTCAGCACGTGTGTCTCTTTAAACGAACTTTTTTCATTTTTTATCATCAAAGCTTTTTATTAACCCCTCTAGGTGTCGCCAGGTTTCTTGTCCTCTCATTAACGTTGAACGTTGCACGCATTTGCAGGTAAGTAGTCCCTTAATTTAAGTACTTCAGGAATTCGATACGTTCAGAAGTTATTTATGAAAAAGAATGTTTCAGATACGAGTTTCATATAAAGAAAACCTTAGCTGATTATACTCGCTGCACTTTTCTTTATAAAGAAAACGGTTTCATTTCTAATAACACCTGATGACTACCTACGCATGAATTTCCATTTCTCTCATCCTTTTATCTCATGCGGATTAAGACAAATTTTCACACAAGTTAGGTACACTTCCTGAAACACCCACATCTGCTGATCCAGCTCAAACCTAGATAAGACGTTTAATGACAATATCAACTATCTTGTAAAAATCCGATAAATGTAAACATTATATCATGTTAGTAAGAACAACACGTAAAACAGCAATTCTTAAAAAAAGACATTCAATTAATACGTTGAGTTAAACACTGAAAAAAACAGCATTTCTTGAAAAACTTATTCAACACTTATTATTAAAACTTTCCAAAGTAACAATAAGAAAAAATACAAATAATTAGTTTTGTTTGTGTGTGTTTTCTTATAGCAAAACCACATCGGGCTATCTGCTGTGCCCATCAATAGGAATCGAACCCCTGATTGTAGCGTTGTAAATCCGTAGACTTACCGCTGTACCAGCAGGGAGCAATTTTGTTTGTTTATGTCAAGTACAGATCCGCACAGTTAGTGATATACACTCTATCAACCACAGGTGTTTAAACCCAACTTTATGTAAAAAGCACTCAGATTTATCGCTGGGCCACCAAGGTAAGGTAGCAGTCATATCATTAAATAATCCAGTAAATTAAACAAAAATAACAATCTTCTTCAACTGTAGACACAAAAATGAGTTGTTTTTTTCAGTTATAATTCATTTTCTTGTGTTACAAACCATGTGTCATATAAAGACATAATATAAATCTTACATACGTTTCCCCTAATGGACTTTGAGACGACGATTGAGGGATTTGATGATAAAAACATATTCCTATGTATTATTCGATAAGAAAATAACACTAAAAGCAGGAGCACTGTTTCATGCTCTGTGACCAAATGGTTAGTGTGTCAGGACTGAGAAACTGAACATTCACAGTTTTGTTTGAATTTTTCACAAAGCTACACGAGGGCTATCTGCGCTAGCCGTCCCTAATTTTGCATTGTAAAACTAGAGGAAAGACAGCTAATCATCATAAACAAACGATCAATAGCAAACTTAATTATTAATCAAGAGTAAAAAATAATTAGCCAATGTTGTCATTTAAATACTAATGCATGTGTCCAAGTTTGTATGTTTACCTTTACGCGTAAAGCTACAAAATGAGACACCTGCAAAGTTAAATGATGAAAGCAATTATTTTTTTTGACTGATGAACTCACTTCAAAAACGTTTCGTGTAACGATAAGTATTCTGCAATGTTAAGTTCCATTCCTTTCTGCCTATTACCACATTGCATTTCTACTTAGTCTCAATCTTAGACTGTGCAACAAAAACAAACAGCTGGTCATCATACACTGACTGAAAAGTTCATTAATTTAAAACCCACCGTGTTCATGCCACAAACACTCCACAATTTGCATTATGTAAAACAGACTTATCAAGAAGCACAAACGCAGTGATGCTACAGTTATCCTGAAAGACAGTGGGCCAAACCAAGGATCGGTAAGACTTCAAGAGAGAAGTTCCTAATCTGGTGATGGTGTTCTCATTAAATATCGCACCAGCAAAACTACCCACGCCAGGCAAGGCATATATTTTTGTCTCTTCGTTCGGATACCAAAACGAGGCAAGTGAGTGCCATTAGATGTTAGTAGGAAGTTAGGCCCGGCATGGCCAGATGTTATAGTAGGGGTCGACTCGTAATCTGAGGATCGTGGGTTCGAATACCCGTCACACGAAACATGCTCGCGCTTTCAGGCGTGTGGGCGTTATTATGTGACTACCAATCCCACCAGTCGTTGGCAAGAGAGTAGCCCAAGAGTTGGCGGTGGGTGGTGATGACTAGCTGTCTTCCCTCTAGTCTTACACTGCTAAATTAGAGATGACTAGCGCAGAGAGCCCTCGTGTAGCATTGCACGAAATTCATAAACAAACAAACAATCGCAAGTTAGGGTAATTGAGGTTGCTTTCAAGCGATTACAAACTAGAAAATAAACAAAGCAGAAGGTTTTAGAATCATTCTGAACACCTATGGAACTTTCGTGATGATCAGAAGCCGAGAAGATGGAAACTTTTTGTAATGGACAGACAAACAAACAAACAGGCACAAGCTGCTTTATACTATAAATTTCTCTACCTCTTCAAAGTCCTCAGTTGTCATTAGCTGTATCATATGTTGTTTTTTTCAATTTCGCTCAAAGCTGCACGAGGACTATCCGCGTTAGCCGTCCTTAATTTTGCAGTGTAAGACTAGAAAAAAAGATAGCTAATCATCACCACCCATCGCTAACTCTTGGGCTACTCTTTTACCAACGAATAGTGGGATTGATTGTAACATTATAACGCCATCACGACTGAATTGGCAAATATGCTTTATGTGACGGGGATTCGAACCCGCGACCCTCAAATTACAAGTCGAACGCCTTAACCACCTGGGCATGCTGGGCTTCAGTATCATATGAAAAAGATAACTTGTGTTTACGCTACTCATGTAAAAAGTATAAATAAAAATGTATGCGTTAAAATGTGTTTAGAACTCAAATCTACACGAGGGTTATCTGCGCTAGTCGTCCCAATTTCAGCAATGAAAGACTAGATGAAAGGCAGCTAGTTTTTTTACCACCCACCGCCAACTCTTGGGCTACTCTTTTACCAATGTATTGTGGGATTGTCCGTCACATAATAACACTCCCACTGCTGAAAGGGCGAGCATGTTTGGTGTGACAGGGATTCGAACCAGCGACCCTCACACTGAGAGTCAAATGTCCTAACCACCTTGGCCATGCTCAGCCATTCATATAGGGGCACAACATAAATGCAGATACAAAAATTATCGACTTCTTTTAATAACGTCTATATTTTGCATTATACTGAGCACTTTTACGTGTTTGACTCTTACGACACTCAGTGCAAACACAAACTAAAGCATTACATGAAATCTCTATTTCCTTAAAATACATAGAGGACTACTCTAGCAATAATTGGAGAGATAAATGGATGGTGTCTTTGTTTAAATTTTAGACAACTCAAATGTTTGGAAAACATATAACCAACAAATTCATGGGCTCATAAACAGATAAGTTATAGTTTTAAAACATTGTATGTTAAAGTGTATAGAATAGTACTAGTAATGTGATTATTTCATATCAGAAACCCGCTTGACGCATTATTATTTATTTTATTCTAAATAATAACTTTCGTTTATTTATTTTATACATTGTATTATTTTCAGCATCACATATTTACTTTAAGTCTCTTACATTTAAAAGCTAAACGAGTTCTAGTTTAAAGCATGGATTTCATACAGGCTGCTAATAAAACAAATTTAGAATGGAATATAAGCAAGTTCTTTGTACATATCCATATCCAGTTTACCTTTACATCATCACACAAGTTATCTGACACCACCTGTGCTGAATTCAAGGCAATACTATAAAGATATATTAAATGGCAACAGACAGTGTATGTTTAATGATATATTTGATAGTACATCGTACTAAACAATAACGTTAGCTAGCTTATCGTATCTTAGTGTCTTTGATATTAATATATCAGTTTCTTTAATTACTATATACAAGTAAACCTGCATGCTACTTGAAAGTAATTAAGATGTATCTTGATCTAGTTTGTTTTTTTACTATATGCTTAAAACTATAATGTTACATTTTTTTTCAAAATGGAGAAATTAATGGCGCTGGTAAAAGTAAATACTCAAAAGTGTGGATAACGTAATAAAACAAGTCCAGAGTTTAGAAATAATAATAATAATAGGCAAACTTATTATTATCTTATCTTATTAATAAAATATTAATATGTATTTATGATACTTGCCAATAAGACTGACACAGACAATTTTCATTTTTAAACACAATTACATTTTAATATACAAACATAAAAACAATACAACTTATAATAACTGTTATTATTAAGTTATTACAAATGATGGTTTATATACAGGAGTTTTACAAACTTATAAATAATACTCAGTCTTATATCGACGATTACAGAGAGTAAATTAAGTCTTTGCTGCTAACCTGTACACTTAATTTGACAGCTGGCTAAGCATGACGCACCCATGCGTTTTCGCTAGCCACAAAGTCCGAGTTAATTCACTGAAGTTAAATGGTTTGTAATCTTCGAAATCTACAACATACCTGGTCAAATTCTGTAATTTTTCCTCGACTGATACATGTTTATCACAACTAAGGTCTCTGATGCCGATAGCACACTGACTGTAGCTGTCCAATAGTTTTATTCTATTGTCTCTCGGATAATTGTTTTTATACGACTCACGCGAGTTTTTCGAAGTTTCAACAATGTTTGAAAACCAGCGTCTTCGTGAAACAAATATCATTGATTATTACTATTAAGAACCTTCTACATATTTAGAGAGCAATACATACAGCCAACAATATACATCATATGCAAAAAAGTACTCTGAAACAAGCGTGAGTATTAAAACAAACGAATGACGATAAATCCGTTATAGCCTACAGCCGAAACATTGCAAAATAAGGGTAAAAAGTATTATCTAATTTTTTTCGTTGTTTGATTTCATTATTGTTAACTTTGTTTAACGGAAACTGGATTTTATTACGATGCATCTTTATTGTCTCAATATTTCACTATTACAGCTTCGCCAGGAACTACTGATATGATACAAGTTCATTAATCCAGTTAAAACTAAATTTTATTTACCTTAATGGAAATGATAAACAAAGGTGGTGACCGGATAAGGAGTCAAAGGTATTGTTTCAGAAATAAACAATACTGTTTCCTTCAGGTCTTGCTGTTCTTTACACGCGAGTTCCACTTTCATGTCAACTTTGAACAAGAGTTTGACAGCAAAGTAAAATATGGAGCAGGGTTCTATTATGTAATCATAACCATCTGAAAACAAATTTGGAAAAAAATTCGTTTATATTTATGATTTAATCTTGACGAGATCCAACAGTTATCAGTAAGTAATTTCTATAGTGCATACTGATGTATAGAAGGCATTAATACCAGAAATAAACGACCTTATAACACCATAATGCTTTAACTGAAGCTTTGTGCTGTTAGTTTCGGTTTGCGTTTTAACCAACTCTCCTGAAAAAGCTGTAAAGCGAAACGTTGAGTATCTAATTAAATAAATTCAACATTTTTGGTATTACAAGGTTGTTTATTTCTAGTATTACTCGTCACTATTGTTTTGAACACTATTTACATTGCTTCCCAAAATAATGGAGAGTCTCTGAACAATTCATTATTTATAAATTGTTTACTCCACTGTAATAATTATCACTATAATTAGGATAAAATGTAATAAAGGATAACTTAATAGAGCTAAATAAAATACAATAATTTTTTTTTACCGAAACGTGTTCATCAATCCCTTACCACTTTTTATCCGAACTGTTCTTGTTCACGTCTAGAGTAAAGACAAAGACAGTCACTTAACTGTGTGTGTATCATAAAAAATAACTATATCTCTGCTATTAAAGTAAACAAACATAACATATCCTCTTATGTACATTCACAGATACGAACAGTTACCACAAAAAATTTGCTTAATACTTTAAAGCCGTGGTTGCGTTATGGGAGAGACAGTCAAATCCAACTCGGTAATCGCATAAGAGCAGCCCAAGATTTGACTATGAGTGCTATTGGCTAGCTTCCTTCGTTTTAATCCATTAGTTCAAAATTATAATTTGTTTTCCTGTTGTTGTTTTTATATTTATATTTCTTTTAGGATTTATTTAAAAATATTAAACCTGTATAATATTTTTTTATTCAGAAGCCAGTTATTATATTAGTGAATGCAGTTAAAAACCACTCTTGGAGAAATATCTGTACTTTGCTCATCATGGGTATTAAAACCCAGTGTGTAGTGTTATAAGCTTCCAGACTTACCATTGAGCTACTAGAAACTCAAAACAAGGAACGGATATGCGCAGATAGCCCTTATTTAGGTCTGCACAAAAACTTTGAAACAGACAAGTACAGGTTTTTAGTTAAGATTTTACGCAACACAATCAATTATACATAAATTATTAATTTTGAAGCTTACTGTGCATAAACTTATGTTGTTTTTTTTATATTTATATTTCTTTTAGAAGGATTTATTCAAAATATTAAAACTGTATAATATTTTGAATCAGAAGCCAGTTATTATATTTGTGAATGCAGCTACACTAAAAACCACTCACGGAGAAATATGTGAAGTTGAATTATGTTTTTTACAGAAAAAATAAAATTGGACAGAACACAGATAGTTCGTTGTGCATCTTTGTGCTTAATTTAAAACAAACAAATAAACTACAAAGAAATATATTCATAACTGGCATGTTTCCATAAAAGCAAAACGTCTGTGTACAGGAACAATATTATGACTTAGACTTCTATAATCTGGAAAATAAAACCATTAACTAAGACTACTTAGTATGTGTGTATATCCATGACTGTTACATCAATTTTAACAACTTTATTTGAACAGCGGGGAGACATCACGCTACCAGCACGTGAGACCTTCATCACGTATTGAAACGTAATTCAAAGTCAAATGTAAAATGAAACGGTAGCACATATCACGTATGTCTAGGTAATTATTGCGTGAAATACTATGCTACGTCAGTTTTTAGGAAAAGGTATTCAATTTTATAATGTTCAACGACGGAGATAAACAGAACTTACCAAAACAATGTAAAAAATAAAGTCTATTTAACTGGCCTCACATGTAAACGAAATAGTAGTTGGGCGTATTGTATGGACGGAATAAAAGTCGTTAAGAAATAACAATAATGTATTGTTTGTAGGAGGAACAATTATAGTATAGTTTAAAACCAAGAGAACTGAATAATGAAACTTGCATGAATTATTCACCGATACAATAATGGGTACAGATTGGTTTGTTTTCCTTTTAATTTAAAGTTTTGAAGCAAATATAAATGTATAATGAAACATTAATTTGACGTTTCACGGCCAGGAAATATTCTCGGAGAAGGTGGTAATAAAAAATTGTAGAAGTTTTATATTTGGCATTCAATAATATTTACACTTCGTGAATATCTTTTTAATCAGAAGAAATGCTTAAATCCACAGAACAGAATGTATTATTTGACATTTCGTCTTGTACACCTTTGGTCTAATGAATTTGTATTAACCATTATTGCGACACAAGAGCAAACAATTTTCGAATGTGATTTCTGAATGTTCTGTATTTGTTATTGTTCTAGAATTTAGCTAAACCATATAGGATCTTACATTGCGATGGAAACAAACTCAGGATGATACTAGTATCAGGAGAATATTTTACATTAGCACATTCCCATCATTAGCTGATTAAGTTGAAACTATACTATTATGCAATCTTTAAACTTGGCTTATATTTTGTTTTCAGATAAAATTCTAACATTTTGTAACACTCTGCAATTGGTTTGTTGCGTATAATACTCGAAAATACGTTGGTAAAACTAAAAAAATGTTACGTATTAACATTTCAATGTAATGAAAATAAAAACTTATAACTCGTTAACAATTCAAATTTAGGGTTATGTATACACGCCTGAATTCTGAGGTATCCGACCTGGACCGTCAATCCATGTGCCCTTCAACCCTTTCAATTTGAATATGCCAAATTTTCACACCAGTTTTTTCTAGAACTATTGTTAGAATGAAAGTTCTTGCCCGTTACAAAAAATACTTTAAGCAGATTCTAGCTACTTCTTCCATTAAGTTGATCACGTGAAACACCCAACTAAGAATAATACGCAAAACTCGTAATGACAAAAATTTCTGCAAATTTTACCGGCTGTACAATTATTAATTCCACAAACACACACACGAATGTGCACAAGAAAGTAAAGAAACAACTACTAGTTAAATAGCGTTTTTTTTACCTTCATGAACATGAATAATGTACTATGACAACGTCTCTAACTCCGAGTTGCACTTACATACTGAACAATGTCTTTAAAAATAATTAACATGTGCGTATGAATTAATTCGTTGAAACAATCCAAAATATTCAATATGAACAGAGCATTTAAAGACGGTAAATTATATTCCTTTATAAGTTGTTGTTGTTTTTATTTTACCAGGTAAAGATGTTTAATAGAACTGCATGAATTACACGTCAGTTCTCTAACTTAAAAGAATACATTCATACAGATACACCATATAGTGATTGTAAGTTTAACGTTTCAATACATGATAAATATACAAATACATAAAAGTGAATCAATATGTTTTGCTAAGAATTCTTTCATACTAACACCAGCCTCTTTTCTTCACATCTTGAGGTGAAACATTATACCTATCATTTTAGTTTTATGTAACACATAACATGAAGGGACATCCAACAAATATTGAACGATGATAAAAAAACAACAACAAAAAAAACTTGAAGTAAATTCATTACTTTTTCATTTCTTTCAAAAAACATACCTCGATTAGTTAACATACTTTAAAGTGAAATATATTTAACGATAGAAGGCGCTAATACAAGTAAAACAAATAAACTCACACTTACATTTGTTCACTGATTGATCGCACAGTTCTCAATTTTGCATTCAGTTTGTAACAAGGAAAAAGAACAACAGAATTATCCATTTAGCTTTGTCCCCAATTACAATAAGGGCAACGTATTAATTTAATTGTGTGATAGAAATCCTTTATAATTGTTTCCTAAATGACATATTAATGATTTATAAGTGTTCACTACCATGCTTTATTATAATACTAGCTGTTTCACTAGGGTTATTAGGTTGATAGTGTTGTATAATATAAAGAAAACTGTATCGTTTCAGAAAAGAGGGAGAATTGTTATATAATAACCTTAGTTTATTCAAAGCAAAAAATCTCCCATGAAAATTAACGTAATAAACTGCTATTTTTTAAACTAAAATTATTTATCTCACAGAGTGTAAGTGATGTAATTTTAGCCAGTTAAAATTAGACCCGAGGATATTTTTATTTCCTTATCGAATAACGTATACACTTAACTCGACATTCTACGTTCGATGTACATCACGATTTCTATACTGAAATAGTAGCAGTCCACATAAGTGCTATACTCTTACATATTAAATTGCATTATATATATATTACAATTTACCAACCTGGTAACAGTGTGATGTTAGTAACCATAATCTACAACAGTAGCGTCTCAACTTTTAACTTCTGTTAAATTACAATAAATATTTTCTCTATTTCCCGGTAATGAAACACGATACAACTGTGATGTTAAGAAGTTTACGTGATGTTTTTAAGGTTATTTTACTCTCGAATGTCTGTGTTATTCAGTTTACTCCTACCACAAGATTAAGTCCAGTTGAACAGAAGAATCACGTGTTAAAAATACTTTCAACGATAATTAATTATAACATCTACATCGACAAAACACGAACTTTCTGAGCTATTTCGTAAAGGTATTCCAAATTAAATACGTTGGTACTGTTTCACAGCCAACACAGTGTCATAAAACTGTATTTTTCTGTAAACACTATTCTTAGAAGGATATTTACAGCTGTAATGATAAATACTTAATGACTAGTGGCAGATGAACAGGCTAGTCTATAAACACTGCGAAGTATCTCGACACTCATCATAAGACAGTATATTATTGAGTTTCTAATTAAAGATCAGAACGTATTCTGTGGAGTTTACAAAGAAAAAACTTTTGTTGCTTTGAACCACAAAGCAAGAGCTATTTTGCTCATAAAATAAGGTAATGATAATTTGTTGCAAATTTTTCCAGGTAGCGCTAAAGATACACAGTTTATAGAAAAAAGTTGAAACTGATAAAATAGAATGTGAACTTGGAAGTATTTATAGCTGGCAGACAAAACTTAATTTAAAATATCCAGTAGAGAAACATGATGGATGTGTAAAAAAAACAAAAAGACTGAAAATTCGGCCACAGCAGAACAATACGTAAAAAAAAACACACAACATAAGATATTATGGGAAGAAAATAGTAATATTGGCTCAACCTAAGGGTACTAGAGCCAATAATATCCGCGAATATCTAGAAATAATAAAAGTTGGCCAAGTGGGTTAAGGCGTTCGTGTTGTAATCCGAGGGTCGCGGGTTCGAATCCCGGTCGCACCAAACATGCTCACCATTTCTGCCGTGGGGCCATTATAATTTTACGGTCAATTCTACTATTCGTTGATAATGGAGTAGCTCTAGAGTTGGCGGTGGGTGGCGATGACTAGCTGCCTTCCCTATTGTTTTACACTACTAAATTAGATAGTTTTTGAGAAGCTTTGCGCGAAATTAAAAAAAATAATAATGGTTAGAAAATATCATGAATTGTTAAATAGAGGCAAAGCTCCAGAGAATATCTGCATGATGTAGCTAATAATAAAAAAATGTGACACTTACCACTTGCTGGTCCACACTTGATGATGACGTGATATACGTCTAAACAAGTAAAATCACACATTTTAGAAATGTTTTAAATTGTGTATCGATTTTAAAGATGCGCGTTATTTAGTTGTTATTTTAAAATATAAACTATCAGTAAATACGGATGTTCTTACGTAAAATAGCTTCTTCTGGAATATCGAAGAAAAAACGTAAACAACGAAGGATTATGGAAACCTAAAAAAGTATAAAACCTCTTGATTCTAATACAGAATAATTCCACTACGTTGATTTACAAAAATAAAAATTTGCTTTTCATTAATAAAAAGGAGATAATTTTGATCTGTTTGTACCAAAGTGTCAAATTTAGGCATATGACGCCAGCTGATAAACGAACACAAGAAAGATTGAAAATGTGTGTTTTAGTTTTTAGAATCCGAACACATACAGATATGTTTTTATTAAAGAACTCTTCCGTGTCAGATAACTCAAATATTTGTCGAGGTGATAGCCAGAACTTGTCTCACGATAACAAAAAGGGTGTTGTTTTAATTTAAGAACAAAGCTACTCAATGGGCTATCTGTGCTCCGCCTACCACAGATATTGAAACCCGGTTTTTACCGTTGTAAGTCCGCAGACATACCGCTGAGACACTGGGGAGCAACAAAAAAGTGCATCCGTTTATAGAGAAACTATTCAAGGCAACTATAGCTCAAGAATAATATATGAATATACAGAGTAACACGTCAACCCTCAATTACCGACTTGTTATATGATATCGAAACCCGATTTTTAGCGTTATGAGCTTGCATATTTCCCATCGAACCACTGGAGAAGAACCATCATGTAATTAAAAACCAAAACATCAAAAACTTAAATGAAACTTGCTCCATAAATAGTTCAGAAAAACTTGTCTAAATATACGATGGCATCCAAACTAGAACTTCCAAAACCTTTCTCACCAAAGTCCAGCACTCGTATTCCACACACACAACAATAATTTCCTCTTATCTGACTTCACCATTTACTTGCATTAAATTCTTAATGAAAAGATGCAAACATCTTGCATTTTTTGTCATGACCATGGCACATAATGCTCTGTAATTTTGAACAGATATTTTTAAAGTGTATAATCACCCGTACCAGTTTTAAGTATGTTTTAAGTGTCGTTAGCAGTATTTAGGAAAAAGAGTAAAGAGCTTCACTGATGGGTCCTTATACTGAAACGTCTTCGAGGTTTACTCTTAACATCAAAATCTTTGTACTCATAACATCAGTTTGACTGCCTACAGATATCACTAACATTACACGAACTCTTCCAGAAAATGAAAATTTGATTAAATTTTAATGACGTGCACAGAAACAAAACTCGTCTAAATAAATAACTAAAACTAAGATATCCAATTTGTAACTCATGTTAAATAGATTAAAGATGAAATTGGTTATTTCTTAGAACAATGATATCAAAACCAAGCGTATATAGAGTAGATTTTTATTTTAAAGAAAGACTAGAAATTTATAAAATAACATGAATAGCAGATACAATAAAATATTATACGAAGTATTAAACTTATAAACGCAAGTTTAAAATATAATCAGTTTACTTCGAATAATACACAACAAAACATTATTTCAATTATAAGCTTAACTGTTTCGACTAACATCTAATTATTATACAAGTCTACTGTATAAAATTTATCATGTTGTTCATTTGCTTAACAAAAATCTCCCTTTGAAACCTGAAATTTAGTAGATAAAAATTTTTCATTCGTGAACTACCTAAATTAACATAATAATTTTAGTTTTAATACTTTCTGCATGCCAAAAAACCCTATTTTGGTTAATCTAATTTTATTCTGATGACTAACAGAACAAATATCTAAAAGACCTGGTCAATAATACTAAGGTTAAAATAAATTCTGTGATCGCTGAATTTTACTGCCAACGAGTTTTTCTTTCAGTTGTATTACGGATCTCACAAGAAAAGTCATAAGATCTCTCTAATAGTTTTAAATCATTCTTATTGGTGTCATTACACATAGTATGTGAGCTACATGTTCAGCTAACGTACAACAAGATGAATTTATTCTCATCTTTCATTAAGCATTTTTGTTTCAACTAATATACGGATGCATTTTGTTATAAGCTTTACTAACCCTGATTTTCTTTCCAGCAACTTCCGGGCACGGTCAGGGTAGATTTTTCGGTGCCCTGATCGTAAATGTGAGTTTTCTCGAAGCACGCTCGTTTCCCCAGCAAATTCTGAGGTTTTTGGATCTACGGATCCCTATCCTCTTGTTGTTGTTGTTTTTTTGTAGAGTCAGTATTTAACCTCCCAAGTCAGTACTTGGTAGAAGCACCTTTAGCAGCAATCACTGCTGCGATTTAGATAAGTTTCTGTCAGCTTTACACAATGGGAAGGTTTAATTTGTACCCATGCTTCCATGCAATATTGCTCCAATTCTAACAAGATAGTTAGCGATTGTTGATGGACTGCAGTCTTCAGTTTTGCTATATATTGGCTACTGGATTTAAGTCAGGACTTTTATTGGGGCACTCCAGGGAATTTACTTTATTCTTTTGAACACCTCCAGGTTGTATTTGGTGTTGCGTTTTTGGTCATGGAAATGTATGTTTTTAACACACTTTTAGATTAGTAGCTGGCTCAAAGGAATTCCTTTAAGTTTCCCCTGTATGTCATCTACCTCTTCTAAATCCTGACAAGCTTTATAGTCTCTGTTGATGAGAAGCATCTTCATAACATGATACTGCCGCCATCATGCTTGACAGTTGGGGTAGTGTTGACTGGATGATGTGCTTTGATGGGTTTGCGCCAAGTGTAATACTTGAACTTAAACCATGAACCTCTAGTCTTAGTCTTCTCTGATCAAAAACCTTCAGCTAAATGTCTAAAGTATTATTAGCATAATTTATCACAAACTTCATACGATATTTAAGATGATTCTTTTTCATCAATGGTTTCTTACTTGCTAATGATCCTTACAGGTCAGCTTTGTGTAGTATTGTTTGTCGATGTATAAACACCGACTCCTATCTTAGACATGGAACTTTGCAAATCTTTCAAATTCACTGATGGCTCCAAAGTAGTATCCCTAACCAGTTTCCTGTTTGCCCGGCTGCATAGTTTGAACGGGTGGTCTGACCTAAGTAGTGATTAGGTGGTACGATGAAATTCACCGCACTCAAAAAGATAACCAGCGACTTTTGAAATTTTATTCTAACATTCTCTGGATCTGTGCTTTATCCCTCACTTATTTGGAAAGCTCTTTGGTCTTCGCAGTTTTTCGTTCATTATGAAAATTGTGGCTTGAACAGATGCATTTACACTGAACTCAAGTTAAACCACTTAGATTACAAACAGACTCAGGCCATTACACCAATTTTGTGGCCTTTAAAACTAATCCTTCGCACTTGAAGTTATTTAGTGTTACCGTACAAAAGAGGTTGAATACTTATGCAACTGAGAATATTCTAACTTTCTTACCTAATATCAACAGTTAAAACAGTTTGTAGTAGATTTTTGTTGTTGCTATTTGAAACCTACACAATGTAATATTTGAAAGTTTTAAGATTGCAGGCTCAGACGGCAAAGAAATGTGGAAACTTTGCAGGTGGTGAATATTTTTGCAAGGCATTGTATTATTCGGTTTTAACGTTTAATTAAAACCTTCCATTTTAGGTTTTTAATGCTATTTTCCCATTTTTCATTTTGATGAATAATTTAATCTTTTATGTTGTTAAGACAAATACGTTTTTGTGCAAAACTACTATTTATTATGGAAGAAACCTGGGTATTCTAATTAGAAGATAATATTTAAACTTGAGATAACTACCAAATAAAAGTAGGATAAACTATTTTACTGTTATTCCATTACATTCTCAAATAAACTTTAAGCTACTTTCGAAAACTAAATATTTTTAAATACCTCTAGCGCGTTTTGTTGCTCTTACACAAACCCAATGTGAAGAATTTCGTTTGATATTAATGTAAATTTGATATGATTATAAATTGTTATTAATCTCAAACTGTTTTGTTTTGACTTCCCGCAAAGGTACACGAGGGCTATCTGCACTAGCCGTCCCTAATTTAGCAGTGTAAGACTAGAGGGAAAACAGCTAGTCATTACTACCCACCGCCAACTCTTGGGCTACTCTTTTGCCAACGAATAATGGGATTGACCGTCACATTATAACGCCCCGTCGGCTGAAAGGGCGAACATGTTTGGTGTGACGGGGATTCGAACCCGCGACCCTCGAATTACAAGTCGAATGCCTTAACTACCTGCCTATGCTGTGCCGTAATCTCAAACTCAGACTGTTTTAGATTGATAAATACATTTATCTTACATTGTTTGGTTGATAACAAATGTAACAAAATAAATTATGAGTGGCAGTGATTCCTAGAAATTATAAAACTTATTCAATAATAACGAAATTCTCAATATGAAACAGTATGCGATTTTTTTGAAAAATCAGCAAGATATCACTTTCAGCTACTCCTATTCACACGTTAGGAGTAATTTATGAAGGGCTTTGAAAAAAAACAGGTTTTATGATTTTGGCAAATGAATTCCAAGTAATATTTAGAAAGCAAATTACAATTCAGCAACCTTAACAAATCCGTCATAAACGAAACTGCTCAATCACTGAAACGAACAAATAGACAAAGTAGCGGTTATCTATCACTTTTCTTACTTTTTATCTACTTAACTGATAAAACACCGAATGAATGTTTTTAATTTTTGTAATCAATCATTACAGAAAGGAGTTGGTGCTTTTAAATTTAATCAACTTCCCTTATCGTTTAGATAAGCATTATAGTTAAGCCTTATGAAAAGGACAAAGTAGGAAATGGAAAGACTACTGATCAGCTCAGTTCAAACGCGAGTGATAATAAGTACATATTAAATATAGCAAGAATATTATACCTATTAAAATTACGCTACGTTAAAAGCATTAAACAGTGCTATGTTCGAGTATTATGTTTCCGTTGAGCTGTTTTTATTTTAGCGCAAAGCTAATGCAATAGGCTTTCTCCGTTCTGTTCATGGAAACTCGGGCCCCGATTTTAGAGTTGCAATTCCGTAAATTTACCGCTAACCCGCTGATTATAAAACGAAATTGATATATCTTCTGCAAATACGGACAGTGGAGATACCAAAGAAGAGTCAGACTTGTGACTGACACCAAACAAGTAACAATTAGAAAGGATTAAATTCATGTACAAACGCACAAAACTAGATTCATTTTTTAAACGCCTACCGAATGTCTGTTTATAGAGTTGCTTTTGGTTAACTTTATAAAGGACATGCATATACGAAAGAGCTGTATTGAAATTCAAATTAGTCAGAAAAGGCATTCACAATTTACTATTTAAAGGCATTGTCGTTCGCTGTTCGTGTTTGTTTAATTGTTTTAATTACAACTAAAGTTGGTAAATTTTTTTCCTTGGCTTCCGGCAAACCCGTAAAATAAATAAGCACTAACTTTACAGCTGGTTTCATAAAGTGACTAGTTGAAATAAAAATCTACACGCTGGAGACTCGATCCGTTACTGGCATCTTTCATACAGTTATCTTGGCTCAGAGACATATTAAACGTCATTGAAGCCCTCTTGTGAAGATATACACCATCGTGTCATTCAAGCATAACTTTAGTTCAGTACTCTCGCGTATTAATCTTAAATGTTAAGTGAAGATGAAAATTACAGAGTTGTGGTACTATCAGTTTGTAAGGAAATTCTGTGCGAGTTACTAACTGGGCTATACTAACAATTCATTTCACACTTGATGCATTAGGTTATTGTTTGTAAAGCCTTACTTCAGTCCACATTATATCTTACTAAGAAAATTGTGTTTGAAGCAGCCGTGAAAAGATCAGTGTGTGTGTGTGTGTGTGTGTGTACCTTACGAAAACGGTAAACCACATTCTATTTGATTAAACTGATTAAAATAAAACAAAAATTAATCAACAACGTGTAAATTTATGGTTCTAGCCTAGTTTTAAGAACCCTTAACAAATAACACCATTCTAAGAAACTATTTTCTCTGACTAAACCAAAGCAATTTACACTAAATGAACACATTCATATGACTAAACACAAAAAAAAATAATTGATCGTTGTTTCCAATTTGTTTGCTCATTCTTGAGCACTCGAACCTAAGATACCAGAATCAAGGAACATGCGCATAATAGCCCTTTCATTAACCCTGGAATTTACCATCACGTAATGAAATACTGTAGCGAAAAACCAAACAGTGAATACTTCAGAACAACAGGCTCAGCAAAAGATTATTGACGCTAAGAAAAAAGGAAGCACTCCTAATTCATAACTACAAACTAAGCTGAATAATGAACTACCTACGTCACTGCATCGTGGCTGAGATGGGCAAAACGTAATACCTCTATCCAACAAGGAAATATTAATAGTTACTGAAATGGCAAAAGAAAGTTCTACACGAGTTACTTGTACTTTATCCACAGCAGGTATCGAAGCCTATTTTTAAGCGTTATAAAGTTACCTCTAAGCCATCGAAGACCCATTGTTCTTCAATAGTATCTTTTCAAAACTCCAATAAGCAGCGCCTGGTAGTACATGTGAAAAAACCAAAAACCATTTTCTCAAGTTTACTAAATCACTTACTGTGTGCTCAATATGCTGCCGCATGAGACTGGAGGATTATCGTAAATACAGGTAAATCTTTAAATTATGCAAACTACACTGTTAATATCACTCCAAACTAAATGAACTCCACATATACAAAGAATATACCCATTTTAGTGAGCTATGTTAAATTACTGGAATAATACTTACTTTTAAACCTGCGCAGTATTACTAAAAAGATTTCGATTCAGCAATACTCATGACTGACACTCGGTTACTGAAAATTTAATATCTTGAAATGCATTTAAATGTTTAGTGAAGTAGTCCTACACTTTAAAATCAAACATTTGAATTTTACAGTTTATAGAATGTAATTTTGAAGGAATGTTTATACAAAATGGGCTATATGTAATGTATCCACTGTGAGTATCAAGCCCCGATTTTTAACGTTGCAAGCCCCCAAACTTACCGCTCAACTGCTGGGAGCCAGATTTGAAGGAAATAAATTCTGCAGGAAAGTTATCTGAATTAAAAAACTTTTTAAGGAATAAAAACCATAGAGGACGATTTGTTTGTCTGTAATTAAGTACAGCCCCCCAGTGGCTCAGCGGTATGTTTGCGGACTTACACGCTAAAATCCGGGTTTCGATACCCGTGGTGGGCAGAGCACAGATAGCTCATTGTGTAGCTTTGTGCTTAATTAAAAACAACAACAAAATGTAATTAAGTACAAAGCCACAACACCATGCGATATCTATGCTCTGCCCACTACAGATACTGAAACCCGGATTCCAGCGTTATAAATCCGCAGACATGCCGCTGTGCTAGATAGCAGGTGAAGTAAATTATCTATAATTATATTACATATCATTAGGTGAAGAATCTGGTTCGTTTGTTTCATTGATTTGTTCTGAATTTCGCGCAAAGCTATACAGAAAGCTGTCCCTAATTTAGCTGTGTAAGACTAGAGGGAAGGCAGCTCGCCATCACCATCCACCGCCAACTCTTACGCGGCTCTTCTACCAACGAAGTGGGAATGACCGTCACATTACAACGTCCCCACAGATGAAAGGGCGAGCATGTTTGGTGTGACGGGGATTCGAACCCGCGACCTTCGAATTACGAGTCGAGTACCTGAACCAAATTCCCTCTAATATTGCATTGCTAAAATAGGAAGGTTAGCGCAAACAGTCCTCGTGTAGCTTTGCACGAAATAAAAAAAACAAAGAAATAATTCTATTTCCCCACACCCGTTTTTCACTTTCTATTATTTAATCCTCATATCACAGAAACGGGTATGACAAAGTTTCACCACACGTTAAGGTTTTGCTATATTTAGACACAAATTTACCACAGTCAACACAAAATACTTGAGACAACAACTGCAATTGCATTATTTATTTCTACTAGCTAACATTAAAAAACCCAATAAATGCGTTTTAAGACAAAGGTAAACACAATTATAAACTCTCAAGAGGAACAGGTTGAAGTATAATATTCACTTGATCTCATTTGTTTTGCTTCTCTGCCTTTCCACATTTACTAAACTTGAATATTTTGAAACATTAAAATAGTTTTACGTAATGATATTGAACAGCAGATCGAACGTGTAAGTCTTCTTTCTAATCCAGTAAGTTAAAAAAAAACAAGGAGGCGAAGAGTACTTATAAACCAAACATTCAGAGAAACGTAACACTGCGAGTTCTCGCTGACAAAATGGTTTATATATTAGAAAAGAAAACAGGAAAGCTGAGTATGTGTTTCATATGCAGAACTCGCACAAACTTATTTGAAATAATTTAGGCAGATCTACAGTGCTTATCACGAACGGAATCATAGTTGTATATATTTTGCCAGAGTACCAGTCTATCCTGCAGCTACTTGCAGTGTACGTGTATAACACAGAATTACCGAACACTTGCAGGGAAAAAAACATCTGCACTGGGTAGAAGGACAGCACGTTTTTTATCTTCACGCAATATTCACTATACCTGTTCCAATTTTAGCACTGCAGTTTTCGTTTGCTATGAATTTCGTGCAAATTAAGGGCTTTCTGCTTTAGGGGTCCCTATTCAAGCTGTGAAAACTAAAGGGAAGACAGCTATTCATCGCTACCCACTTCCAGCTGTTTAGCTACTCTTTTATCTACAGATAGCGAGATGAACCGTCACATTATAATAGGAATTCAAACCCGTGATCCGCTGATTACTAGGCTCTGATGTGTTGGGTCATGTCCTTAAATCTATAAAACTATCAACCAAAAGAAGTCGAGAACCCAATAACTGGGTTACACCCGGTATGTTTGGGATAGGTACAAGGGAAAAGCTTTTAAATATTTTTTGGTTGTGTTTAAACTTAAAAAACAAAACAAGATCTACCATACTTTAAGGTGAGGTGAGGATGTTGATAGTAATAGACACAAAATATAGAGGGCAGTGTTACACTTGATCTATTTATAGGAAGAAATAAATACTTAAAATATTTAATTTTGTATGAAAAAACAATTATACAAAAATTAAATGGAAAAAACGACTGTTATTTTCGAAATGGCGGATTTTTTTTATTACGTTTGTAATTTAAACAATTATTCCAGATATAATTGCAAGCCATGTAAAATAACACTGATGTAAAATATTCGTAAATATCTGGACGTGTTTAAATGACATAACTTAAACTTGATCATATTTACAAAATTAATCCATATTTTAGCATTTCTAACTTCACATTTCATAAGTGAGAGAAGTTTTGTTATGAATAGGGGTCACTTGAAATTCCTATGTATTTGCGCTCGTTAATTGTGTTTTAAAAATGAAGGAAGAAGGCAGATACTGCGGGGTTAGTTCCATCCGTGAAACTCGAAGTTTCCTGTTTGTCGACCACAACAAGATTAGAGTGTTATAGCTTATCAGGACGCTACATAGTAAAATGTCATGTTTCTACAGCGTAAAACATACAAGCTTGTTTTGTACCTCCTCAGTTTGCCCGGCATGGCTGGGTGAGTTAAGGCATTCAACTTGAAATCTGAGGGTCGCGGGTTCAAATCTCCGTCACACCAAACATGCTCGCCCTTGGCGTTATAATGTGACGGTCAGTCCCACTATTTGTTGGTAAAAGAGTAGCCCAAGAGTTGGCGGTGGGTGGTGATGATTAGCTGCCTTCCCTGTAGTCTTATACTGCTAAATTATGGACGGCAAGCGCAGATAGCCCTCGAATAGTTTTGCGGGAAATTCAAAAACAACAAACATCCACAGTACAAGCTGCATTAAGTTCATATTTGTTAACAAGACAGACATACTTCTCAATACATTAGGCATAACTGTAAATATCTTACCACGCACTTTTGAGATAAAGTAACCGTATTAATCTAACAAAGTATCTAGTACATTTACAACAAAGTGTATATTTACATCAAAACGTGTCATGTACAATTACAATACCCCTCCTACTACCACAGCGGTATGCTTGCAGATATACAACACTAGAAATTGGGTTTCGATACCCGTAGCTGGAAGAGCACAGATAGCACATTGGGTTGCTTTTTGCTTAACTTCAAAACAAACATTTACAACAAAATGGACAGATGACTTAAAAGGTACCTAGTATATTTACAACAAAGGGGTCATACTTATCCAGAAAGTATTGCATGCATTTACAACAAAGTGGATGTATTATCCAAAAAAAGTATGCGTTTGCAAGAAACTGAACAAAAAGTATATTATATTTTAGTAACGAGTGCTAAAAACGTATTATTTCTGTTTTATCAGAGTTCAGCGAAATTACACAGGTCACTCAAAACGATTAGCTCCAGAACTTCGCCTTAAATATTTCAGTAATCACATGTACATCCCATCACAAAATCATTTGCTTGGCAGACTAAATGACTAACTATAATCTAGTAATGAACTATTACTGTCACATTTCATAAATATCTGATCGTATAATTATCACATACAATTTTATTTTTTATTAAAAAATAAAAAATGAATTGTTTATAAGGACGTTCTAAATAGTTAAAGCATACTGATATATCTGTATACAATGGAAAGTTTCCATTTTAAAAAAAATCTTATCCTACCGGATACTGTCTTATCACTTCGTTTTAAACATGCCAAATAAAGACCAACAGTTTATCACTACCACTTAAGTAACAATGAAAAATAGCATATTGAGCAAAAACAAAATAAACACTTTTATTTCCTAATTACTATTCCTGGAAACCATTAGCAATTATCAACTCAAGCACACCATCAAGAAATATATTTTAGTGATTAAAGTAATACATCAGTTCACTTAACTCTAGCGTCAAGAGATCAATGATTAAACGTGACGAATATTAACAGGTTTATCGTTCACTATTGACTTGGTAAGCGATCATTACAGTGTATGGTAGATGCAAGTTTAAGAGAAATTGTTGAAATATTAAAACGTTGATTTTGTTTATATTTTCTTTTGCATGCAGACACGTTAGTAACCGATAGTAAGGAGTATGGGGTTGCTTAGTTACCTTAGCAACCAACTGGAATAGAAACTATAATATCTGTATAATGACGTACATAGGAGTTAACCAATAGGAGGACAGCTCGCATTTTTTGTAACATGTTCTAGTGAATACCGAGGAGAAAGTCAAATAATTTTACACATAAACGTCTGTTCTATAATTATGATCACGTGCAGGAACCTTGGAATGTCTTGCCTAATGCAACTATAAATATTTAAGCGAAAGAAAATTGAAATTCAGTCAGAAACAGTTCCTTACACTTCAAAAGTGTCCCCTCGGTATGTCAGCGATAAATGTACAGGCCTACAATATTAACAATCAGCGATTACCCGCAATGAACAGAACGCCGATATTACATTGTGTTTGTTTATTATAAAAATCACTATACGTATGATATACACGGTTTAACACAATGATTATTATTACAGAAATTATAATCTCGATACCACACAAAATTATTTTATTCTGTTCCAAAACTTGTGGAAATCAGTCGGTTGTAGCATAACGATGGCCGTAATGGTTCCATATATAAATATATCCTTATAACACAGAAAGCGTTTCTCGAGCAAGGCTCACATTTTTGAAAAAAAAAAACGCACATAAAAAGTGGGTATTTTTTCAAGCAAGTAAACTTTATATAATTGTTACATGGGCAAGAACTGCTACACAAACACTTACCTGTCACGGACGCTCTGTTGCTAATATTATCTAAATTCTGGTCAACCAGTTCAACGGTCACAGAAAAGAAAGCAAGAGAAAGTGATATGGCCGTTTTACTAGAAAACTCGAAGAGCTAACGTATACCCACGAGCCTTGTCACAATATATATATATTTTACACGTGCCCTGTGTTATTCATTCATGGGGGAGACGCTATCGATTGGTCGGTGTCATAGTAACAAGTCAAGCTGCGCATGCCACGAGCCGCAATCATGCCAGATCTGTGTTCCATTTCTTGCGTGAAAAGAGTCTTTCTGTACGCCAGCCTGAAACCGTTTAGCTAGATGCTGCATCCTAATCTGGGAGCAGTTTTGAAAGAAATTAAAGATCGATGCTAACAGCACAACACGTTAAGCCTGCATTAAGCAACAAACAGTGGTTGGAACGTCAACTTTCATTCACTGGACCTGCAGTTAGGTTTGAAAGGTAAATAATTAGCCACCCCTTTACACCCAAGTGTAAGTTACAATCATAAAACTTCAACATTGCACACAAATACATATCAAAAACATGTCCAAAAATATGAATAAAATATTTATCGAAGTCATATGTGCGTCAATTCTTTTTTGAACAGCATTTTCGTTACTTGTTAGCACACATTCTAGTGGAAAAAAATTACAATAATTTACTTTGCGTGTAAAATTTCAAAGCATCACTTTTCGTCAGATATTGAATAGTATGTTGAAATTATAAAAGATTATATTCTCCTGTAGATCACAGATAAATAGACTAAACAATAAAAAGAAATGCGGTAAAGAATTACCCTGTTTTTGATGGTACTTGCAGAAAAACCAGAAGGAAAATTTGTTTTATAGAAGTTATTCCCATAGACCAAATTTCTTTTTCCGAAAGTTCTTTTTTTTTTTTTAAATGTGGTTTTATAAGAACTAGGCCTAGTGACTTTTCGGTGTTGAACATTTTATACATACTACATGGTCGATATTTCAATTTTTAACTTCACTTAGCCGTTCCTGGAATCGCACACCCACTTTGTACGTTTATGTCTTTTATTTATGCAAACTATGTTTATATTGAATGATCTTGATAAATATATGTAGTTTCGTTCTAGTGAAAGCTGATTTTGTTTGAGTCACAACTCAATTCCAAACTGAATAAGTGGCGTCAATAAATATATTTAACTACGAAGTTTTCTGTCTCAAAATTTCCCACCAATAGGATGCAGTGTCACTATATTTATTTTATTTGTAATTTCTTTGTCGAGATTGTGAAAAATTAATGAAAGGTTAAAATCTTACATTTTACATACAGAAATAACGGATTTGTTAGATAAAAATAAATATGTAAATCAAGCGGAGGAGATACTTATATTGTTGATATATTTGTGTTTAGCTTCTTTTTTGTTTCCTAATGAAGCGGTAAAAAAATTTAACTAGTTTATACTACCACAATTGTTCACTGCGAGTTTTCAATAGTTGTACAAAATCATCTCTGTAGATTATAATTTCTTAACAATAAATAAACCTGAGTCGCCAGTGGAAGGTATGTTAACTGCTATGAATCAGGGGTGGTCAGGTAATTACTATGCTGAACAATAGATCGGAGGGTCCAATGTTCACGTCCTATTCAAGTAGGAGTTGAAGTCATTTTATTATTCTGGAGTAAGATTTTCCTTGAGAACAAGTAAGTTTCTGTAGAATATTGAGCTTCGAGATGGCTGTTCAATGGTTGCCAAGAATCAGACTTAACTTTTGAAAAAAAAAAATTAATATAACATTCCAAAAAAAAACACTTAAGGTTTGGAAAAATAAATATTTATACGCGATCCTACAAGCAAAACCAGTTACGTTTATAAATTATTTCCGGTAAAGCAGTGTGATTAAGCATTAGTAAACAGAATCTACTGTACTTGTTTCCACACGTATTGTGAATACAAAGCTGTATCGAATGATATTTTCATGCATAATTAAACCTCTCAGATCTACGGTGAGTCGAAATGTTCTCAGTTGACGAAGGAAGTATTTAACATGAGCAAGTGTGTTCTTTATTTTTGAGGGATACAAGTATCATTATGGTATACAGCGTATAAACTAGCGAAGAATGATCTGTAGTTTGTGTGGTATTTCATACAGTAAGATTAATAATAACTTTTAACAAACCTTTCTTTGCAAGCCTTACAAGACTTTCCAATAAGAAGAATAGCAAAGGAAGATTTCTTAAGAAGCATTTTCATTCTTAATGTTATGCTATGTCACGAAACTCACTTGTCTATAACTCTCGATTACTCGCAAAGTGATGAATCAAACCATCAGCTGGATACAAATTACTTGTCTACGTGAAACGAAATTCCTACCTGAAAAACTTTAAGAATATTAACAGGTTTTTGTTTGGTAATCTGAGAAAAAATGTACATCTCGTGCAAGATCTTTGAATATGTATTAAAACCGCACGCCTAAGTAATATTTCTCGAAATTAATGTAGCTTTTACTTCTCTCTTTTAACAGAGTGGCTTTGCACTAACTCTAAGTGTCCCGGCATGACCAGGTGGGTTAAGGCGTTCAACTCGTAATCCGAGAGTCGCGGGTTCGAATCCCAGGTCGCACCAAACATGCTCGCCTTTTCAGCTGTGTGGCGTTATAATGGGACGGTCAATCCTAGTATTCGTTGATAAAAGAGTAGCTCAAGAGTTGGCGGTATGTGGTGATGACTAGCCGCCTTTCCTATAGCCTTACACTGCAAAATTAGGGACGGCTAGCACAGATAGTTTTCGTGTAGTTTTGCGCGAAAATAAAAAAACAAACTAATTCTGAGGGTTCAAACCACTAAAGATCATGTTTCATTGCTCGTGGTGGATACAGCACAGACTGTAGCTTTGTGCTTAACAAACAAATAACATATATTGTGCAAAATAATGGGAGAATCGATGAATATCGATCAAAACAGATAGTGGCTAAAGTAGTTTCGTTTAGGCATAAGGTTGATAAGTTGATTGGAGATGACAGAAAACATGTTGAACACCTGTATGTGACAATTTTGGAAACATGCTGCACCGTCCACAATTTACGCGACCGAACACTTTAGAACAAAGCAATAAAATAGGACCAGCCAGACCAGCAGTGAGCGATGTCGGCTTGAGAAATGTTCGCTTCGTAGGAATAAAAACTGATTTTTTTTTCTCTCTTTCTCGTCATGCGACTTGAAGGAAACTTACCAATCCAAATAACCCAGTAATAACACTAATACTAATAAGGATGAAGATTGGATAGAGTTTAAACAACAATGTAATAGTTTGGTTTGTTTAGTTTGAATTTCACACAAAGCTACTCGAGGACTATCTGCGATAGCCGTCTTTAATAAGGACTAGAGGGCTTCAAGGCAGCTAATCATAATCACTCATCGCCAACTCTTGGGCTACTCTTTCACCAATGAGTAGTGGGATTGGCCGTAATTCATAATGCTCCCCACGGCTGAAAGGGCGAGCATGTTTAGTGTGGCAGGGATTCGAACCCGCGACCCTCAGATTACGAGTTGAGTGCCGTAACAACCTGGCCATGCCGGGCCTCAATGTAATAGTAAAAATACTATTGTACTTTAAAATTAAAAAGTTGAGAAACGTGCATGATCAAATAAGAATTTTGTACACAAACACAAATGAGATTGCAGAAAAGTGTGTGTGTGTGTAGTACGTCTAATAAGAATGCATGAGTAAGTTATGCAAATCCAGTCTCATGAGCCTTTATTCGCCATTGTCTCTAAGATTCATCTAATATACATATGATTTAAAATATAACTTTCCCCCTCAGTAGGTCAGCAGTGCAGGTAAGGACTCGCAACGCTAAAATTCCGGTTCGACTCCCCGAGATGCACCAAGTATAGCGACATGGAGTCTTGTTCGTAGTTTTTCGCTATAAAGAATAAAAAAGAAACTTACTTTAAATTTCCGTCACAACCATCCTATTGAAAACATTCCACGAACTACGAGTAAGATGTTCCGTGTAAGCTTGCTATAACGATAACAAACATAGAATAGAAACCATGACCATTCTTCCTGTGATTTATTCATCATCAAGCTACTTTGTTTTCATTTACAGCTATTCGGATTTTGAACAAATATTATTTTAGTTACGAGATTCAATACGTACATTTAAGCAGCGCCAAACACCAATTCAACCCAATTTGCGTCTTTTTCTTTTCATTTTTGTAATCAATTCCACGCAGTATACCATTGTTACGTCCACATAACACAAGTTATATATACTCTTCAAAAAAAGAAACACAAAAGGCAAAATTTGAGACATATTATTAACAAGTTTATTCCAGGTAGTTCTGTACGACATGAGTGAAACTTTGCACATTCACAGCTGAACATCCAAAGTCTGCAAAGGCGAAGTCCACGCTCACTAGTTCTAGTTTAATGTCACTCAACGTCAATAATGAGTATGCCCCCCGTAAGCATCAATAACTGCTTGGCATCTCCTGCCCATGGAAGCGATGTGATGACGAATCACATCCTGTAGAATGGCTGTCCACTCAGTCTGTAAAGCTGCTGCAAGCTGAGATAGTCTGCGGTTGAGGTTGTCGCCGTGGCAGACGTCGGTTCACCTTGTCCCAAAGACGTTCAATGGGGTTTAAATCTGGTGATCTGGAGGGCCAGGGGAAAAGGTTGATGTTTTGGTGTCTCAAGAAGACAGTGGTAAGTCAGGCTGTACGAGGACGGGTGTTGTCGTGTTGAAAAAACGTCGTTGACGTTCACCATGATGGGTTGCACATGGGGTCTAAGAATCTCGTCGACAAATGCGTACGGTCTGATCGAAAATCCTACGCAGCCCTGGTATGGTTGAGGCAGTAGACGTGGCAGTGATGGTCCTATTCCGAAAATGGCGTAACCAGATGTAGTGATCTTGTGCGGGCGTGGTCACACGAGGTCTGCCAGATTGTGGATAGTCACGAGTTGATCCATGTTGTTGGTGACGATTCCATAGCCTTTTGATGGTGCTTGGGTGGACATTCACAGCTCTGGCAACATCTGATTGAGATTCGCCTGCTTCCAAACGACCAATGGCGTTGTTGCGTGTCGGTGGCTTAATACTGAGCTATGGAAGCCGAGAACCCGTCATTTCTATAGGGATTTTGCACATGTTACACTTCCAGAACATGTTGATTTCTCAAACAAATTTATTGGACACTCATGTGTTTTGGTGAAAAATCCGACGTTTTCCTCCGTTTTTAAAGTGTAGAACTTTTATTGTCCTTTTGGTCTGACAATTGGTGCCTTAACACGTGTAACATCACATACTCTGAGCTTGTAACGTTATTACACATATTTCTCTTTAAAATAAGAAAAATATTCCTTTTGCGTTTCTTTTTCCGAAAAGTATGTTTTGGAAATAATACATACACACGTATCATTCATTACTAAGTAAGATATCGCAATTTAGACATTTAGGCTTTCTTATTACTTAAAATAATTCACATGTCTAATTACACTTAACCGTTTCAAAACACAGTTTGAATCACATTAATATTCGGTAATTATCACTGCAATACACGCAGGTTCCATTAATTATTATCTGGTGTCCAAAGAGGATGGACCAGGACTTAAAAATTAACTCAGTAATTAATATAGTTAGTTCAACATTCCACTTTTACTTATAGTAATTAGATAGTTTTACAGCAATACGGAATTTATACAGATTTTTGAGCAAATAATATTTATCGCCGATTAGAAGACTAGCAAAGAGGAATAATAACTAAGAAGTAAAATTCCGGCGATATATATAGACACACACTACTATTTTTTGTTTATTATTAAGCGATACGATGAGATATCCATACTGTGCCCACCACAGATGTAAAACCCAATTTTCAGCGTTATAAGCACTCAGACTTAACGCTTAATCAGCTTGGGGCTAATATTTTTGTTTGATAATTTTAATAGCGAGTTACGCGCTGTAGCCACTAGGTTAAAACTGATGATTCAAAGGCTATAGACGGGTGAAAAATGAAATGAAAGAACAGCGTACATGTTCGCGAACATTTTTCCCTGACAACTGGTATAGAATGAAGGGCGAATATCTTAATCCTAATTATTTTTTAAAGAACGATTAAAACAAAAATATTGATATTTAATTAAAACGTTTTACATATCCAAAAACACCCAAGATATAATAAGGCAGTCAGAAATATATGTTGTATAAAATGGAAAATCACGTTAAAATGTGACGTAAGTCGGTCAGTTAAAATATTATAAATTCTAGAATATTTGACTCCATTTTAATTTCACTTGGAACAAGTAGCAACATGAATATAATAAGGGAAGTACAAGACGCTGTATCTGTATGGATAGCTTCCAACTTTGAGTGGAAGTTCATTATTAATGAATGAATAATAAATAGTAATAATCCAAGTCAGAATAAATAGATCAACCATATAAAAGTGTAATGTGGAAAAGAACCAAGTAATACAAATGGACAAACTCTCTAACTCTGTGAAGTAACAGTTCGTAAGTAAAGAAACAAAATGGCAAAAACTTGGCCACTTATAAATTACTATTATTTAATTAAAACTGAAATTATAAAAACTATGAGTTATCTTCTAATTAAGCATACTATGTTGATTTAAATGTCATAAAGAGAGGTAGAAACCTTGCATGTTATCTCTTAATTAAAGATACTACAATGATTTAAATGTCATACTTAGAGGTAGCAACCTTAGATGTTGTACATATGAAACAAGAAGAGAGAACAAATTGCACAGCTTTGATTACATCCTTTCAAATCCAGTATGCTAAGCTTTATTTTAAAATTATGTTAATTCACTTTTCAAAATGACAACATTTTATATTAATGCACAATATGTTAAAAAGAAAGTGAAATTTTTGTTAGTGTTTTCTATTCAAGCATTTCAAAACAAATATTCTTTGACATGAAGTAAAACTATTTCTAATAAAATTAATAAAAATCTTATTATGACACTTCAGATATTAATAAGAGAACCAAATCTCTTAAGAAAATGACGTCTCTGAATAATTTGATAATTCACCCCTAAACAATCCTTTAGTCTTTGAGAAATATGTTGAATGCAAAATTATTTACTGACTTTTATAACTTTTAACTTCCTTCAGGTATCTCATATATTTACTTAGAGTTATTAAAATTTACAGTAGTCCTAAGTACGTTAATATAAACTACTTGTAACTTGGTGTAATGTTTTTGACCTTTCAAATACAAATAATTTGTTCTGTTCTCTTGGTAGCTACTTCAACAGTTTCATTCCATTTATACATCTCGCTTTTTATCGTCTTAGTTCGTAAATATAGATAGCTAGGGACTTGTTTATAACAATGTTTACATATGCAAAATCAACAGATAACTGTAACATGTATATTTTAAGACTTGAAATTTCAGATACATTATTTACCTGAAATATTCTGTCTACTGGATTCCACATACTATTTAATCAAGATTCATATATCTTTTTCACATGCAACAGGACATGGGTTGGTCCTGGTAGAGTGCTGGTGTTTGGAGTTGGCGAACTAATTTCGAATTTCTGCGGTACCCCATCATATTCATTCTACCATAATCTGTTAATGTATTATAAGAGTGAGAGTCAATCCTTTAGTGTGGACTGCGAGTTACTACCGTTACTGCTTATCAACAACTCAAAACTGCAGATGATAGCAAAAAGCCTTGGTAGGTTTACCATAAATGCAAAACAATCTGCAGTTTGTGTATCAGTACTGCAGTAAATATATAACCTGTTTCTTCAGGTATTATACACATTACTAATGATATTATTAAACATACCTCTGTGCACATGAGTATCATTCGTTCTCCGTGTATTTTAATCTACAATAGACCTCCCTAGAAACAGGAAATACACTCTGATAACGAGTCAAAGAGAAACTTTTAAAAATAATTCTCATTTATGCTTACTGCTCTAGGTTAGACTAGTTTTGGGGCATACAATATATGTGAAACGTGTTGAGGTTCAGGTGAGAACATTAAAACATTGGATAATTCTAAAAACAAACAACAGCAACCATAAAAAAGTAAAGAAAATTAAACTAAATCAATTGAATACGTTTCAGTGTTCACATTCTAAATATCTGATAAATTTCTATTTTTCATAAGACAAGCTTTTGTTTGTTGAATTTTCGTGCAGAGCTACTCTAGAGCTATCTTTTCCAGACGTTTCCATTTTAGAAGAGAAAGGCTGAAACGAAAGCAGCTAGTCAATACCATTAACTTGTAGACTACTCTAAACGATTAGTGCGATAAATTGTAAAGTTATAATGTCCCCAGAAATGAAAAAGCGAGCATACTCGAAGACTGATTTTTAAACTTATAAAACTCAAATAGCAAGTCAAGCGCCCCAACCACAAGGCCATGCCAGATCTTAGCCAGCTTTTCAATTCCTCTATTTACATCTCGCATTACCCATCTTGTCTTACCTCCCCCGCCCGCCAATGGCACGGTGGCATCTCTGCGGATTTATACTGCTAGAAATCGGATTTCGATACCCGTGGTGGGCAGACCACAGATACCTTTTTGCTTAATAACAAACAATAAACAGCAGTCATCTTGTTTTGACTTAAAATTGTTTAACTTTCCATTGTTACTTTGTTCGTTAATGCATTCCAGAAAGTTCCTGAAGTTATTAAGGTTTAATTACTGTATCTTGATCTCTCATTACTCGGGAGTTCAAAATGAAAAATATTATCTAATAAGTTTCGAATAATGAGACATAATTATGCAATTATTATACTGATGATCATTATAACTAAAATGTTGATAATGATATTTATGAGTTACTAATAATGCACAAAAAGCAAAGTAAACTGACTCGTATAAGATTTTATAACATCGTCTTCGTATGAAGATAAGACGTTTCGTATGCATTTTCACAAACTGACGAAAGATTTCTATGTGATTTTTACTCATATTTTCAAAACTCTTTGATAAAATGTCCAAGCAACGTGCATTTTTTAAATCCAAAGCAGAGCCTACTGAGTTTTATAAGTAATAAAATAAAATATGAAAAGTGTGTAAAGATTGCTCTGAATTACTCCTAAAGTTAAAATAACATAAAACAAAGTATTTCGTCCACTTCGAAACTCAAGTTTTATAAGTTGCTTCGTTACGTAGGAGATAATAGAGGTATTTACTTCATGATCTCTCTGGTTCGAGACTGTTCAGTACACAGAAGTTTATGGTTTGTTTTGCAGTTCATCTAGTAACATTGTATTTTTATACCATCACATTTCTAAAGATAATACTGAAGTCTGTACTGATATTTTTTGTATTGTATGACACTATTTATCAAGATAGGCTTGAAACATGCGAGTGGACATCCTTTGTAAATTAATTTTTTCTACTTGATTAAATTACATCTCCGTGTGAAACTGAACTTCAACACCAAGAGTGACTGAAACCTTTAATATCACTTAAATACTGAGTAACTAAATAATGAAATGCGTTACCAATAATTTGTCTTCTTAATTCAAGATCGTCTTAGATACCTTGTAGCTGTTTTATTAATGCAAAGCGACACAATGGGCTATTCGCATTCTGTCCACTGCGGGGAAATGAGTCCCGGATTACATTGCTAGTCCATAAATTTATTGAGGACCCACCAGGGCATATATTTTAAAATTACTGAAATGTAATTTCCTTTTTTAAAATGTCATTATCCAAAAATATCAAGAGTAGATTACTAAGTAAACGCTAAAATGAATGTTTAAGTAAATGACAAAGTTATTGTTATATTTTCTTTTTTATGGAAGCAATATAAATATGACTCAAAAACAGCACGATGAAACACAAGCTTGTAATTTACGTAACCTAATTATTCTTGTTGTTTATCAATAGTAGAAAAATTATGCAAAATATTTTATATTTATGTAACAAATATAAAAATTAAGCAACTAGACAAAACACTTGTTTGTTTGAAATTAAATGCAAAGCTACACATTTGGCTATCTGCAATGTGTTCATCAAGATATTGATTGATTGTTTGAAATTTAGCACAAAGCTACACAATGGGGCATTTGTGCTCTGCACAACACGGGTATCGAAACCCAGTTTCTAACAGTATGAGTACGTAGACATACCACTGTGCACGAAATTCAAAACAAACTCTTGGTTGATGCTTCTAGTAGCAAAGCTACACGAGGGCTATCTACACTCGCCGTCCCTAATTTAGCAGTGTAAGACTAGAGGGAAGACAGCTAGTTATCACCACCCACCGCCAACTCTTGGGCTACTCTTACCAACGAATAGTGGGATTGACTGTCACATTATAACGCCTCCACGGCTGAAATGGAGAGCGTGTTGGTGCAACGGGGATTCGAACCCGCGACCCTCGGATTACGACTCGAGTGCCTTAGCCCACCTGGCCATGCCGAGTCTCCACCAAGAGTGTCGGGATTCTTGTTTGAGCATTATAATCTGATATACTTAACGTTGAGCCAACAGTGAGGGGAGCAAAGATATAAATACAAAGTGAGCTATAAATTAATTTAACAAAGGAATGTATATCTGTTTACTTTCATAGCAGATGTTACCTTGTAATTCAAAAGTTTTTCAGTTCTTTATCCAGCTAAAACTAATCTGAAAACAAAATCGCTAACCTTGATAAACAATAAATTCAGATATGTAATATTATTATGACCCAAATTTCGTTGAACACTAATCTAGCCCCCCAGTGGCACAGTAGTATGTCTGCGGACTTACACACTAAAAACCGGGTTTCGATACCCGTGGTGGGCAGAGCACAGATAGCCCATTGAGTAGCTTTGTGCTTAATTCTAAACAAACAAAAAAACACTAATCTAATAGTTTCAACATTATCTTTACTTTTACTTACATTAACAATGGAAAACATTACACAAAAATGTAGTTTCTCTATTCAAAGATTTTTTGATTTTTTTTAGCGTAAAGCTACATAATGGGCTTATCTGCGTTCTATCTATCCCCCGCGTCAAATCGAAATCTGGATTTTAACATTGTAAGTTCATAAACTTAATCGCTATTCAACCGTAATCTCTCTTTATTGAGCTAGTACTCAGACACTGATCTATTCTGATCAAAGGAAAACTAAAAACCATTAGATATTATGAGTACCATTCAACCGTAAAATTTTAACGAGCTGTTTTTACACTTTCACAAATAAGAAACATCGTACTTATTAAACATGTGATAACAAATATATATTTTTAAGGTATTTATTTTTACAAATGATCCTTTTACCAGAGAAATAAACAAAAAGTAATAAAACTGAATATTCAAGTTATATCACTAACGTTTCGTAAGGAATGTTCTTTAAACACAACAACATTTTCAGGTAAAACAATTGCGAAAAAAAAAGGTTATTGTCATTGTTACAACGTGAACCTTTACAACGGGGACGTGACGTTTTATCCGCCGAGTAGAATCAAACCCCGAATTTGTGAATCCGTAAAATTATCGCTGATCTACTGAGGTACGTAGAAAAGAACAATAAGTGGTTTAATTCGTATTCATATTACCTGACCAGTACTAAATAAATATAATAAAACTAATTGAATCTATAGTAAAATATTTGTCATCCACAGCAGTAACTCCTGTAACGCTAAAAATTGGGTTTCGTTATCCAGGTGGGCACAGCACAGATTGATTGATTTAGTGTTTTATGGCACAAAGCAGGTAGGCTATCTGCGCCAAACGTTCAGTAAAAAGGTAAAAACAAATTAAATGTAGTAAAATAAATCATTATTTAAAAACAGAAAAAGCATAAAACCAATGCTGACACCTAGTTTACAATGTTAAGAGAGAAAGCAGAATAAAAGAATTTGTAAAGTACTTACTCTAACAAAATGGTAATGATCATAACCCGCCAGAAAGACTAACAGGTAAGTACAAGAACCACTGTCAGTCACCTGAAGCTGGCCTTTCCAGTTCTGGTTCCGGGTTATGTGTCATAGCAGCCGTTATCAAAATTTAAAATAGAAGTTTTAAAACACGTGTAGCAAAATCGTAATAATGAGTAGCCAAATGTCCATTAAAAAGGTAAAAGTAAAGTAAATGTAGTAAAATTTGTAAAAGTAAACGAAGGTAAAAACAAAACAGAAAATAAAAACAGAAAATTGCATAAAACTGATGTTGACATCAGTATAAGAACCACAGTCAGTCACCTGTAGTTGGTCTTTCCAGTCCTGGTTCTGGATATTGTGTCATTATGACCAGTACCTGAAATTAATGCAATAAAAGTGTTAAAAGACACGCAGCAAAATTGTAATAACTACTCGCCAGGACGACTAACTGGTAGTTCAAACAACAGCGTTAGTCACCTGAAGTTGGCCTTTCCAGTCCTGTTGTCGAGTTATTTAATGTTCTGGCCATTTTCCAATTTCAAATTGAACTAGAGAGATGGAAACTTTGAAAAGGGAACCACAATTAAAATAGTGTAATGAATAAATATCCAACACTTCACAGCACAGAAAGCTCATTGTGTAACTTTCTGCTTGACTGCAAACAACCATACTAGATCAAGTCTTTGATTTTCGTTATTGCTTAGAATATTTAAGTTGCTGTCGCTATTAATACATGGAATGGCCCGGTATGGCCAGATGGGTAAGACGCTCGACTCATAATACGACGGTCGCGGGTTCTAATCCTCATCATATCAAACATACTTCTCCGTTCAGCCGGCCAATTCTACTATTCGTTGGTAAAAGAGTAGCCCAAAGAGTAGAAGTGGGTGGCGATGACTAGCTACCTTCCCTCTTGTCTTATACTACTAAATCAGGGGCGGCTAGCGCAGATAGCCCTCAAGTAGCTTTGCACGAAATTAAAAAAATATACAAACTATATGTAACTCGACTCATAATCTGCGGGAAGCGGGTTGGAAAATCTTAATTGATCCCTTTGAACACGGCGAGAATTTTTGAGTCTTATGAGTGGAAGAATCTTGCATCATCTCACGTTACAAAAATCGTAGGTTCTGCTAACACAAAAGCGCCATGATAAAGAACGAGCTCGCAACTATACAACGCGTTGTTTCTTTGATGGCAAATGTCTTGTTGATCAGACACTATTAGGCTAAAACACGAAAATTCAAGCAAGAATGTAAACTCTTCACACATCACTTCTGTATTATTTCTATTCACACTTGGCGGAAGTGTTTTAAAACTTTACAAATCGGTTTCCGAAATACAACGGAGGCCGATGGAAACGTGTATGTAAAAATTCGTCGAAACCATAAAAGTTTCTTAAGCACTTACAAGGAACTGATATACTTACAGCACATGCATCTTAAATATGGTTAACAACAGGTTAAATAATTGTCTGATTCATGAGTAGATTTTCTGCGGATCTAACAATGTATCATGTTATCAGTCGTATATACAGACGTTTAGATGTTATATTGAGACGACATGGGGCCTCACCACATCGTTGCAGTTTATGTTCCATGTCTGGTAAATGCTATATATGACGGAAATGCATCATGAGAATAGCCATGAAGCGTAATTGCCATTGCGCGAGGTCCATTGTAAGAATGCCGTGTCCAAAGCACACACTCCTTCTCGATTGCTTTCCATAATTCTCATGCTGCACGAGAACGACAGTTTCTCAGTGCCCGTTTCAAGAGTCTGATCACACAAGGAATTAGTCAGACAATTTAGCTAATGTATTTTTGTAGAAAAATATAAATACACTTTTCATTTTCCAGTTCTTTGAAGTATGGCACAGTCGAACGGGAGATACAACTGGAAGTCATATTGGTAAATCTATACCTTGTAAGACCTCATTTCCAGGCACAATTTTTTTTACTTGTCTTGCCTACTATTGCCTGATGCACGTTGACGTATTTTTGCCATTGACTTTTATGTTTTGAATGTTCAACTGTTAAAGACCTTTCTTACCATGGCTGGGGTACAGTTTGTTGTATATCCCTTTCTCGATAGTTTTGGCACCCAAAATTGATTCATATTTGTTTTCCCAATGCTATTAATTAGAAGATACATCTCCCTGTAAGAAATTCTAAACTCCCAGTATTAACACGCCTCTTATGATGCGAGTGTATGAATATTTTGAGTCATAATAGGCGATTAGATACCATTCGCAAAAACGACCAATTTTAAGTGGCATCACACAACACATTAAACACCAAGAAATGATAAAATGGGATTCTGTTATGTTGTGTTCCATCGTAAATTTATATCGACAATGCCTTTCACGTGGCTTGCTAATTCACAAATAAATAATCGTTTTATATAATATATTCAGCCATCCAGCCCTTTATATAATGTTGGAAACATAAACGTCAGTTTAATAATGTGTCTGCTTACACAGAAGATTTGCGAGTTACCATGAAAAAAAATATTTATTTAGCTAACTGTTTATATAATGTACATAATATTTTAAACTTGCAACTTTAATGTACATTCCTGAAACCTAACAAAATTGAAGGCATCTGGAGGTATAAACACAAAATATCGAATTGCCTCTTCATCTTGCAATTGTAATTAAATCAAACAAAATTTAATACTTTTAGTAGTTTTAAACTAATATGCAAGTTTCTAAACTACGGCTGCAGGAGGTTCGAGAAATTTCTATGCAGAAAGTGCATTAAATTAAACTCGAACACACACAAAAGAAACAGGCTAGGGAAACACAATAATTTTATTTCAAGATACAGACTAAGGCCAACACCACACATGAAAAGGTAAACTTGTATATAACAGTCTTCACTCTGTCGTCGACCTATTGATGTTCAATTCACTCCTATCATCCAAACAGAAAGTTAGTAACATTTAAATCAACAAATTATTAAACACTTTAATCAAATGTAGAAAAATATATTAAATGACGAGTTGTTTTGTACGATGTTTGACCGTCTTAAGAAAGGATCAACACAATTCAATCACACAGACTACGTTACTGCTAGCAAATCTAAATAAATAACATGATTACTAACATACAAGTGATTTGCGCTACTAATTGAATTATTACACACTATATTACTGCTAACAAATCCAAATAAATGACATGATTATTAACAGAAACATACAAGTGATTTGCACTGATACATATGAATTTTTCTGTCTTATAAGAAAATAAGCGTTTGAGCCTGTAAAAGGTTTATACTCGTGGTGACACTTCCGGGCGTGGCTAAATAATCCAATTTGAAAATATCGTATTTGCTGATACCTGTCACACGCATAACTTGTATGTTAGGCAGCTACTCGTCACCGCCCACCGCCAACTCCTGGACAACTATTTTTACCAACGAACAGTGAGATTGACCGTCACATTATAACATCCCAACGGCTGAAATGGTGAGCATGTTTCGTAAAGCGGGGATTCGAACCCGCGAACCTCAGATTGTGAGTCAAGCGCCCTAACCACCTGACCACACTGGGCCTTACTTGATGCAATGGCTGCGTTCTTCTAAATTTTGCCCTAAATCCCAAGCACCAGTGGAAGCAGACAGATCGTGAAGGATCAGCACCTTACTGGATGGGTTCACGGGTTGCCATTGCGTCAAGATCACTCTTCGACTTGGTTTGTTTACTCCCAAGGAAAGGAAAAGATTTAAACCAGGAAAGCGACAAGAGCTGCCGGAACAGCTAAGTGACATCCACCTGTCCGCCTAGCGGAGTTTGACTTCTGAACCAACTACCTTCCAAAACCCTGTCGTGTTACATACAGTACGTTAGTACGTGCTTGAAGGCCTCATTTCTTCCACCAAAGGTGGAACTTGTTCGTACTATCCTAATGTGTGCTCATCTGCCCGAAACAGTTAGTACTTCAGAAGCCGCTTGATATTCGTTACCAGCAGTTGAAGATCGACCTGACCTGGCAGAAGTTTAAGGTATATAGGTTTCCACCTAACATATATACAAGGTAACAGAAAAATGCTTGACATGACATACGTATAAGGTGTATTTTCACTACTAACTGAATCATAAAGATAGTTTTACTGCCAACTAACTTGTACACACAAGTTAACTAACTGAACCAAACAGCTGACATCACTACTGATTGAATCATACAAACAATTGCTAATTCCAATACATATGTGAATTAACCGCTATCCGGATAGTGATGGAATTAAAGAAACCGACAGACTGTCGACTGCATTTCACACATAATTTAGTAATTTATTCAAACGTAGAAGGTAATTTATTTACCATTTCACTTGTTTAGATAATTTGAATACTAGCTGAGCCAGTGCTAACTGATCTGTACATATATCTACTAAATGGAACATACGGGTAATTTAACTTATTAAATAACCATGCAAATAATATGACTCCTAATTAAAATAAGACAATTGATAAAACCTTTAAAGTTTTCAATTAAGCCAAAGTTGAATTCATGCAGATAAGGTATGAAATACACATAATTTACCCCATGTTCTCTATAAGAGATCAATTTCCAAAGCACGATATATAAAACAGAATGAATTGTGTAGTAAAGTAAATCTAACAAGATTTTCATTCTGGCACTTCCACAAGCTTTTGGCTGGCACAAGACCCTAGAACGTGCTAATGTCAGTATTTTACAACGATTATGTGCCGTAGTTAATGCAGATGAAGACTGAAGTTAGGCCTTCATATTCAGATGATCCAGTTACAAGAAGACGAGATGCTAGGGAAGCTCAAGCTACACAAATCCCGATCTGAACTATAAGATAGCCCGGCATGGCCAGGTGACTAAGACACTCGCCTCAGAATATGAGGGCGGGTCCGAATCACCGTCACACCAAACATGCTCGACCTGTTAACCGTGGGGGTGTTATAATGTCACGATTAATCCCACTACACATTGGTAAAAAAGTAGCCCAGGAATTGGCCGAAGGTGGTGATGACGAGCTGTCTTCACTTTAGTCTTACACTGCAAACTTAGAGTCGGTTAGTGCAGATATCCCTCGTGTAGCTTTGCGTGAAATTCAAAAAGAAAACAAACAAATTATATCCTAAGCACATATATATAGGGAAACGTTCTTGAACTAGATACACGGAGTAATAAAGTCATCTAAAAATGGAATTCAAAATCTAAATTACTTAAGAATAGCCCCCCGCTAATACAGCAGTAAGTTTACAGATATACAAAGCTAAAATCTTGGGTTCGTTTCCCCGCTGCGGGCTCAGCAGATAGCCCGATATGGCTTTGTCATAAAAAAAATCACACTTAAGAATATTTGCCTTTAAGAAGGTAACCTATTAATGTTAGAGTTATAATCTGTATAACTGGATAATAGGTAGTGTCCAAGAAATAAGAACTGATGTCTTCATCAAATACTTATCTGAGTAAACTCATGAAAGACCACTTTCATCTTAAAAACCCACTGAATCATCGTCCTACAAAACATTATTCACTAGATATCAGAAAATGTAGCTCGAAGTCTTGCCTATCATTATGAAGAACTACTTTCCTCCTCTACAATCTAGAAACCGAGATCAGAGCTGTTGAATTTATAGCTGATACATGGTAAGGCAGTGGTTCCCAAACTGGGGGTAAATTATCCCCAAAGGGTAATTTAACAATTTATCGGGGGTAATGGAGGGGTGACAGAAAAAAAAGTTAAAATTCTGAAAATCTAGAAAACATTGAGGTAGCTGGTATTAGGATTAATGTTAACTTAGTCTTAGTATGTAAAGTTGTAAATTAAACCTATTTTAAGTATGTAATAAAGTTAAAACAAATAACAATAAACATCAAAAACTAATATACAGTAGTAGAAAAGAAAAAAATATGTATCTAAGTGTGTCGTAACCTAAAAGTATTTTGACGAGTATGCTTCGGAACACAAGTACTCAGTAACCCTGATGATTCATCGACGTGTCCAGTACGCGTCTCTCACTGCCTGAGGTTGCCTCAATTTCACACTCAGTTTCTATGTGAGCATCAGCCGAGGTAGACAAAACCTGGTATGTATGTGTACTGCCCTGTGCAGTATAGTTAGTATTTACCTACTATTACATCATTCCTATGCTGAATAAGCTCTTTTAATGCTATCTAGAATGCCATGAAAAAATAAATAATAAGTTCACATTGTTCACACTTTTTTTATGCAGTTTTTCTTTTTCTGCAGATTAAACAATAAAATGTCTAAAAAGCGCACCTACCCTGACGCCTTTCTTCGCTATGGCTTTGTGAATTTACCTTCTGGTGGAGAGGATCGGCCACAATGTGTAGTATGTCAAAAAGTGTTGACAAATGAAAACCTCAAGCCATCAAAACTCTCAGCTCACCTCCACAAGTGCCATCCAAATCTTCAAAAATGAGGATCAGGCTTATTTTCAGCGCCGGGCTGTAGCACTGAGGAATATCCACTTCGGTTCATCTGAAATTCAAGCCCAAAAGCTTCAAGCTGCGGTCGAAGCATCTTACTTTGTTGCATATAAAGTTGCCGATCAACAAAAATGCCACACCATTGCAGAGAATCTGATTATGCCTTGTGCATACGAGATGGTAAGTAAGATATGTGGGGAGGCTCAAGCGAAGAAACTGAGTGTCATATCTCTATCAAACAACACAATCCGCCGACGAGTCGATGACATGGCATCAGATATTCTGTCCCAAGTTACAACAGAGATCAAGGAAAGATCATATAGCAAATTCTCCTTGCAATTTGATAAATCGTGTGACGTAGCCAGTTGTGCTGTTCTCCTTGGGTTCGTTCGTTACGTCCACCAGGACAAGATCAAAGAAGAGTTCCTAGTATGCGAAGATCTGCTGACAACCACGAAGGGAGAAGATATCTTCAATATCATCAACAGTTTCTTTACCACGAATGGACTGGATTGGAACAGCGTTCAACAGGTAGGGAGAGATGTTTATATAAAGTCTAGATTAGTATAAATACAATGAATTACATGGCATACAGTCATATAGTTTTATTTATTGCACAAGTAGCTGTAGTGTAGCTAATATTTTATACATAATTCACAAAAAAGTATCGTGCCTGTCGTACTGGAATACTAAAGTACCAAAATAAATTAAATTAAAACCGTATAATTATAACTTAAAAGATAAGTAAGAATGACTAATTGACGCAATCTATAATAGTTTTTCTTTTTTAATCTAGGTCTCCGTCGATGATGGGTCGTAATCGTGGATTACGGGGCCTCATACAAGCTGTGAATCCTAAAATTTCTGTAGATCATTGCATCATTCATCGGTACTCTCTTGGATCAAAAAGCCTGTCTGGTAATCTGAAATTAGCGTTTGAAGTTGTGTTGAAAATCGTCAATTTCATCAAGTCCAGGGATGTGAATTCGCGCATATTCAGGGAGCTGTGCAAGGAAATGGGAGAGCAGTATTAAGTTCTGCTCTACCACACCGATGTTCGCTGGTTGTCATGAGGCAAGGTTGTACGTCGAGTCATTGAGCTCAGAAAGGCTCTTCAGGAATTTCTGAAACAAGAAGAATTTTCTTTTGCTAACAAACCCACTGATAAGGAGTGGCTTGCTCGACTTTGTTACTTGGCTGACATATTTGCGAAGCTGAACAGTGATAATCTGCAACTCCAGGGCCAAATCACGACTGTCATTGATGCCCATTACACTGTGACTGCATTTCTGGGAAAACTGAAACTCTGGATTCGACGCTTGGAGAAAGGAGTGATCGCTCAGTTTCCAACCCTAGACCAGTTTGTTGAGGAGATAGTTATGATACTGGATCACTTTTACAGACCATCAACAAAGAGATGAGCGGCCATTTGAAGGGGCTTGAAACAAGCATGCAGCACTACTTTCCAGAGAGTGACCTAAAAACAGCCAGTCTTCAATGGATCATTCATCCCTTTTCTGTACCTGATGCGGCCATTCATGTCGATGATTTCCCTGCATAGGAGAAGTGGATCACAATGCGAGCAAATGAAGCCTTGAAAGTCAAATTCCAAAACCAAAATGCAGATTACTTTTGGATTTCACAACTAGCTGACTCGCCAACTCTGTCCAAGAGAGCCTTGAAGTTGTTGGTATCATTCTCAACAACGTATCTGTGCGAGAAGGGGTTCTCAACCGTGCTGGGGATGAAAACAAAAAAGAGGACTCGCTTGAATGTTGCAAACGATGTCAGACTGGCACTTTCAACCACAAAGCCAAGAATTCCTAAACTAGCTTCAAGTATGGAACTCCATCCATCCCACTGACGTTCTTGACATCTTTGGCAATATTCATTAGAAACGCACAATGATCAAATACAATAATTAAAAGTGTAATTCAGTGTAAATAAGTTATATAAATAAATTGTAAATAAATAAAGTGTAATAAATAAAGTGCAATATATCTCTAGTTTAAATTAGCCATATATATCAATGTTGAAAACATTTTGTGAAAGGGGTAACATGCTTAATGTGGCATGTTAAATTGGGTAACAAGCTGAAAAAGTTTGGGAACCACTGTGGTGAGGCGTTAAAGCTGGTTAAGCCTCGTTAATAACTTTTGATATGTTATAGAAGTCCAGTTGTCTATTTTTGTTGATACAATGCTCAAAATAAACATCAAAGTATTTTACAAAAGATGGGTCGTAAATGTACTAAATATCACATGATGGATCATATAACATAGAAGTAAGTAGTCAGGTTGTATCACCATCAATACTGGTTTACCTCAAAGTTTACCACTCTTGCTAACCCTCTTCATCACCTACAGTATAGCCTGTCTGAACAATCTAATAACATGGCTTTTGCTAACTTTTGCTGACAACAGCTAGCGAAGTTGAGCCAAAGCAAGATGCAAACATTGCACAGTTTGTGCAATAATCCAGAAATGTATTTAACCATTCCATGTTTTGCACACTCAACAACAGACATAGTAATGTAACAAAAAAACAGCATCACCCTTTGTGTGTACTGCAAGCATTCTGGAAAAAAACACTGAAGTACCTGGGAGTAAATTTTGACGGCCAACTAAAGTTTAAATGACACATTGACGCTTTGATAACAAGCGCTAACAAAGGCGCCAATCTGCTGAAAGTTACAGCAGGAAATAGAACTGAAGAATCTCACCTGCAATTCTCTACCTAATTCTTTTTAGATTCATACTGGATTATGTGCTATCAATGATCATTATAAGTACTAGATAAAATACAGTATATCTGTTTAATACTAACACTAATGTGTGTTAGTTGCCCAAATTAATGTCCTATTGAACCTCATAACCTTCAAAAATAGCACAGAGCAAAGACAGTTCTTACGAGCACTAGCGCCATGAAGCGTAAATGCCATGCATTAACCATTGAGTAACTTCCATTTTCAGTTGGGATATTTTCACTCCATAACGACATTTCTTATACTAACCAAGCAGGAGGCTGCCTAAAGGATACCTAAAGAAAGAGTTATGGGCAGAGACTATATAGCCCCTAATGAAATAATTAGTCGCTATCATACTTCAGATACCCCCTTGTAAAACAAATACCTGGGGACAGTGGGATATACAAGAATATGCCAAGACAGAGACTGGGTATATCTTGAATCAAAGAAACCTTGTCACCATCTTTTAAAAATTATGGTGGACAACTACCTGTCATCACAACTACCGAAGGATCCTACACCACAGACAATCAGAAAGATAATTAGGCATTCATCATCTCGAAAAGCAACAACATTCTTTATATGACCCGTGGAACATTAAAGCTCCCCACCTCTTTAAGAGCACAAGATGGATCTGGAGAACATAAGGCCAGACGGACTCTCCTCTAAATTGTTGAAAGTATTAAGCCACATATAGATATTGTCATCAAGATAATGTCTGCAAGTGACTTTCTGGCATTATTGCATAAAATTCAAGAATGGCCAGTCCTCAGATGGAAGGCAGAAATAAAACAAACTGCAGGATAATGCCATCACTTGGACGTGTGTGTCAGACCGTAAAGAAGTAAAACAAAATAAGAAAATTAACACTGACAAGCTTGTAAGAGAAGTCCCTACTGGTAGAATATCAAACTATTGCACTAGTAAGACAATAATAACAAACATGGAAGTCCTTCATCAACATTCAGAAAGAAAATGAGACTGCCTGAAAACAAAGCAGCATGTTGTGTAGCTGGAAAAATCAAAAGATAGGAAATTAGTAGAACAGTGTATAGCCAGAAGGAGATTGGTAAAGTTTGTAAAATAATTCTCTTCTATCTTCTGAAGGCAACTACTTTCCACATGAGAAATTAGCACCTATTAGGGCAACCCTTGGCATTGTCATCTAGTACTCAACTAAATTAATTTCGACCAAACTAAGTTAACCATGCAGGTTAGTTGATTACCAATTGAATCATGCAAAGCATATGACTGCTAACTGATTCATACACATAATAAACTTAAACGTAACGATAATTTGACTTGTAAAAGAATTATACGAAATATATTAACCTAAAAATATCAATAATATACTATCAGTTAAATTGTATACACAAGTGTAATACTTATAACATTGTTTAACCCGTACATATAATTTTACAAATAATTTAGCTATGCAGCTAATATAGTCAGTAACGGAAGCACATGAGTAGCATGACAAATGAATAAAATATGGTTACTTCTAGCTTGATCTTCAAACTACACAGCTGCTGTACGTGCAATTAAGATCATGTGGTAAGCAAATACCATTCTTTGTTTCCCATATATTTTATATTAGCAAGATAAATGTTTGATGTTCACCAGGAATATTCAAACTTGTTTCCCCCTACTTCTTCCAGCTATCTTTATTGTTTTTGACAATAAAGCACTGATCAAATTATATAAATGAGGTTAACTTCCTTTCGCTTCAGCGACACTTTTCCCTGGGTCGTTACCTGAGGGTGTCGCCTGTACTTTCTCGTGAGAAATACTGCTGAAAGGAAGAGAGTAATAATTTTCATTGGTAAGTGAGGCAATACCCTAAAGATCTTATTTTGTTTTTGAAATTATCATTCGTGATGTGAGCTAAGCATGGACACTGAAAAGAATGGAATTATGGGAACGATGTGTAAGATATTGCTCTCTTAGTCCACAGCCAGTTAAGTTCTTCAATTAGAAAGTAAGTTACAAGTCACTAGTCTACAAATAGAAGTTTTTCTATAATTGTTTGATGTAGATAAGTGCACTCGTTTGCCTTTAATCGTGTTTGCTAATAAAGATTACTTTTCACTTTGTTTCCACATTGTTTCTAGCCCCTCTATTCAAACTCAATCAGGATCAGAGAATTGATACGTATCTCCATAATTTTATAACGGTTTCCAAACTATTGCAGTACGACTAATTAACTCTTAGATTATTAGAGCATCTGAGGACAATAATTATATTATATTAACTGTCCACGTAATTTGACTATTAAACTGTATAACAGAAGCACAAACATAACTCACATATTTTAAACTATGATTTTTTTTGTTTTTTGAATACTACTTTTGATATATTTTATACCACTGTATAAAGTTGTACCAGATATTTATACACAGAAGAATGTACGTCTTTTATACTGCGGACCAGCCGTGGCTTAATAATAGTTAACGTACAGAGCTAATATGAAGGTCCGTGGTTTACGTCCTGTTGTTGCAAAAAAATAAGATAAAATAATCGCTCACTACTTTAGAGCCATGGATATGTTATAAGAACGACAGGCAAATCCATAAATTTAATAAGAGTAGCCCAAGTGTTAACGATGGATACTGTGCTATCTTTATAAGAGCTTAACAAAAGTTAACTAAGCACATGCCCCTCAGTTGTTTTTGTCAGTTAGTGTACATATACTATCATTAATAACTGGTTAGATCGACTTAGATTTCCCATCAAAGTCGAACATTCTTTTCCTCTCGTCTATCAGTTAAAATTAGGGAGAGCTAATGCAGATAGCCCTTGTATGGCTTTGTGTAAATACATAAAAGAAAACAATCTCAATATTATTACATGTTTTCGCCGTTTTTTTATACACTATGGTACGATAAAACTTTGTTTCAAACAGTAGATGCTTTTATGTCATATTTTCCTGGAACTAGCTAACGAAAACTGCTTGTTGCATGAATATTTGTTTTGTTACGATATGCTATGCTCAAGGTATCGATTTATTTAAAGCGACCGTTTTTCTGTTGTCTTGTTAACTTGTTTGTGAAATTCGTGAAAAACCTCTACCGTTCGCATTGACGTCACAGAAGACATTAATAGCTGGTTATCGACCAGTTCAGCAGGGAACAAGCTAAAATGTCCTCTAACAACGGTTGATTCAATTTTGATTTTATTGTAATTATATAAGTTTCGTTGTTGTTTTGACATTTAAGTTGATAAAACTGTTTGAATGTCTTTGTTCCGACTTTTAATTGTATTGGTCTCAAAAATCAGAGATGTTTTATTTGTAAAAGTAGATCTGATTTTCAAATAAAATCTTAGTTTAAAACTGTCGTACCTACAAACTCGCAGGATATATGAAAAATTTCTTTCTACGAAATGTCTAAAGTTCTGTTTATATATAAATAAATACGATACTGATGGTAATCTCAAGGACTGCACAGATTCGTACTTTAAATTCTTGCACGAGGCAGACATTTCTGGCTGATTTATACACACAAAATGATCTGTATTATGAAGTTTTTATTTTAAGTATGGCTACAGGAATTAGCATTAGCAAAGTGTTAGTAAAAGTGCCGTATTGTATAGTTTCCTATATGACTAGTAGTTATGGCTAGTATAGTTTAGTCAAAGCAATGGGATGACTCGAGATCTTGTCAAAATCACTGTATTGTATACAAGTATTTACAACGTTATTTATAGTTTGAACTTTTGTTTGTTAACTATCCCATTCGGGAGCTAATAAAGTACACTGTATTTAACAAATATTTATAAATATTGGGCCGAGTGTGGTACAGTAGAAAACACGACAGACTATGGAGTTGAAAGTCCATGATTCGCCTCTCGTTGCTGCAGAATCGTTCTTCGCACTTAGGGGTCGTAATTGATTTACAAAAATGACAGTCAAATCCCCCTATTTGATAAGAGTATCCTAAGACTTGGCGGTGGATGTTGTTCACTAGATAAATCTTCTAAACTATGAATTTACTTGTTGAGATGGCTATAGCGCAAATAGCTATTACCAACAAATACTGGGATTGACCAAGGATTTATAACGATCCTCACGACTAAAAGGACAAGCATGTTTGGTGGTAAGTGGATTCGAATTCATGACTTTCAGACTGGGACTCAAGCATCTTAAATATTAGTCGATTCAGTTAGTAGACAAATGCTGTGTAGGTAAAGGCTGATTGTCAGTGGTCCTGTTTGTTACAAGTGTAATACTAATTACATTACCTTCATGAAACGAGTCACAGTTCAGTTACCCATTGAGTAATTAATGTCTAATTACCAGAATTATTCATTTAGGAGTCATATGTGAAATAATTAGAAGCATTACCTAAGTTGCAACTAAAGGCTGTATTACTTGCACAGAATAATTTAAAACCAATTTACTCGTATGTTTCAGTTAATAGTTGAATCAATTGTGCTGTTAAGTTCAACGATGGTCACATTAACTGTGTATTTCAATTCAGTGTTAAATTACTTGTAAAATATAACCAACACACATACAGAGTGCACTTCAGTTCAGTGTTAAATTATTTGCAAAGTAAAATCTACAACCAACTTCTATGATTCAGTTAACAGTCAAATTAACTATACACTTCAGTTTACCCTCACATTACCTACACAGATTATATAGTAGTAAATTAAAATCTCCGATTTCTGAGCAATAGAATCATTTAGATGAAAAAGCTATAATTTCATGTTCAGTTGATGTATAATTACAGAATTATCAATAAATTCAACTGATAGTTAAATTAGTTATAAAAGTTACTTTATATTTAAGTTTATTCAAAATCTCAAATTGCGGGGGTTAATTAATATTAAAGTGCTCAGTTTTAGCCAACTATATTATCTTTGTTGATTATTATTCATAAAACATTTGGCAGAACTCTTGAGCTAAGACAGCTTGTAAATCATATAATACGTTTACTGCATTTTATTTGGGATATTTTATTAAAGTATCGATTTTCAAGGTAGAACATCCTACTGGGATAATACTTTTTGTTTAAAAGTATTGTTTGTTTTTGAATTTCGTTATAATGTGACGGTCAGTCCCACTATTCGTTGGTAAAAGGGTAGCCCAAGAGTTGGCGGTGGGTGATGATGACTAGTTGCCTTCCCACTTGCCTTACACTGCTAAATTAGGGACGGCTAGCGCATATAGCCTTTGTGTAGCTTTGCGCGAAATTCAAAACAAGCCAAACCAAACCACATTGTTTACTCTAATAAAACGAAGCGTTTTCAACTAGTTTAAATGTTATTTTTACATTTCAATGATGCTTGAATGGCTTCGAAGAGCTTATGTTAGCAACAGAGAACTTAGAAATTTTAGATGAAGGAAATCTGGACTCTCAAAAATTAACTTAAAAATAGTCCAGCAACATTTGGAAGAATTTACTTAGTAACTGTGCATGGATTTTGCGCAATATATCTAGTCATTTTTGCTGCAGGCTTCGGTGCTTGAATGGTTTCATAAAAAAACTTTGCAAGCAGCAATAAAAAATACTGATAAAATCTCTCATTATTCAATAACCAACAGAAAAATAGTCATATGACCTGAGCAGAAGTTTTTAAAAATAGGTTTGTCTGCGTTTTAATGCAATATTCATAGCCGTTTTATCTGAAGGCTTATGATGCAAAAATAATACGAATAATAATGCTAATATGAAGAAAATGGAAATATTTTTTAATATTATCGAACAAGAGGAAACTCATCTTTTTGTGTACGTTATAAGAGTGATGGTCAAATCTCACTATTCAATTAGAGTAGCTCAAGAGTTAACAGTCAGTGTTATTAAGAAGTTGCCTTACCCTGTAATTTATTAGTCCAAAATTAGGAATGACTAGCGCAGGTAGCCTTCGTGTAATTTTACACGAATATCGACACAAAAGCAACTAAATAACAGTACTAATTTTTCATTATTAACTTGTATTTTCTGTTTATAGACTTGTATTATTTCTCTTTATAGACTACTTCAGTAAGCCACTTGCATTTGTTATTTTCTCGTCGTTTAATTTTACAATCACTTCCTTTATTTTTTTTATCATAGTGCATTAACTTTTATGAATAAACTCATTTTTATCTCGTGTCTTTCTGACTGTTTTAGCTTTTTTTCATACAATTTCTCATGTCTCTTCTTTCACATGGCTGATTGTTAGTGTGCCGGACTGTGGATTTGAGATTCCTCGGTTTACACTTCGTTAACGCAAAAATAAACAAATAATATTTAGCTCTGTGCTTAAGGGAAGTGGATGCATTTTATACGTGACGGTGAAACGCCCTTTTTCTGTTGTTTTTTGTTTTTGTTTTCATTTATTTTACTCTGACGTTAAATCTTCCATAATTTTCTTCCCAAAATTCCCGCCCCACCATTTTGCTTTAAGTGTTATGTTGTTGTCGTTTATGACAAGTTTAACGTCAACCATTTTTGTTACTGTGAGATTCAACTTTCACATTTCTCCACTAGTTTTTTTCACTGCTGCTCTACGCTTTCTTCTGTGTATCTATTACTTCTTTAGCATTATCTAGTCTATCTGTATCAACAGTTATAATTATATATAGTTTTTCTCTTTCAACCATCAATATTAGATACTCTGCTTTTCATTCCTTTATATTTTTCTCGCGGATTCGAATCCCTGTCGTACCAAATATGCTCGCCCCTTCAGCCGTGGGGGCGTAATAATGTTGTAGTCAATCCCACTCTTCGCTAGTAAAAAAGTAGCCCAAGAGTTGCCGGTGGGTGGTGATGACTAGCTTAAACCGCTAAATTAAGGACGGCTAGCGCAAATAGCCGTTTAGTAGCTTTGCGCGAAATTAAAAACAAACTTTCTATTTTTCTTTAAGCGTCTCTCTGTTGCTCATAAATTTCTGCCCTTATAGAGTTAAGCGATTTGTTTTTCACAGATCTATTAGTCCCAAAATTAAATACAATTATTGAATTTCGCCTCCTGCTCTCTTGGATTTTTTTTCTTGTCCTATTTTTTGAGTCATCATCTATAGCTTTGCTTATTTGTCTACCCTTATAACTCCCATTTCTAAACCCTCATAAATGTTGCTTTATTAGTACTAAGACAAAATAGCGACCTAAATTATAAACCTCACCAACCTTAATCTCGCGTGTCATGATATTTTATTCTGACATACAAACATCCGTAATAATTCAGTTGTAACCATATGCTGTTACATCTGCAAGTACGAAGTTGAATATCATAGAACTCATTTATCGTAATGTAATCCTCACAGCTAGCAAATACTCATGAAAAATCACAAAGTCCGTTTCTGCTAACAGTATAAACCGAAAGGAAAATATGATGACTGATGATGCAGTATACAGTTTCACTGTGTTTAACTTACATTAACCTTAGAATTATTGGTGACAATCGTGTGAACCCCATGGGCTTTTTAAACATTTTTTTTCAAGACATTAGTTGACAATTATTATTGTCAAAATATTATTCTTGACAATAACAATATAACAAATCTGAAAAAATTAAACAGAAATATCTTCATTAACCAGAATAATTAATGCTGCGGTTCACTAAATAGTTTGCCTAGAAAATGAGTGACGTCATCCTTTTATTTGTTTATAACTAGTTGTTAAGCGAAACTCAGTTAATAATTTCTTGTTAAATAATGTTTAAAATAAGAAAAAAAAAAGATATTGCATTTTTTTTTGAGAGATAAAGTTCCCATGAGAAAATCTAACGATTATGATAAGATGAAAAAATATACGTTTGAGTCAATATAAAGGATTATTGAAATCTCTAAAAGTAACCGGAAGATTGACTCGTAAATATTCAAATATTTCAAGTGAAAATCATACAAATAAGTTATGTATTGAACAAATACGTTAGGAATAATAATACTAATAAAATAGAAATTCGACAAAAGTACTGGGATAATTCTTATTCAAGACTATAATCAACGACACGCTTTACTTGAGAATGCAGACAAAACAAAGACCAACACTCTAAAGGAATAGAACAAACATTTGAAAAGTACGGGTGATCAGATTTGTCAACTTGATGTCTCTTTCAAAATCAAACTAATGTTTTAGCAAAACCGAAACATTTGTAAATCATTTAGTGTCGTTTTTGAAACAAATTAATCGGAATCGAACATTTTCTTCCAGATGCAAGTTGCTATAGAATAGCGAGCATATCAAACAATGCTGTTTAATCAGTACTGTTTTACTGGAACAATATTTCACATATTTTAGATTATTTTGTAATTCCTTAAAATCACGAATGAAATATTAATGTTAGTAAACAGCATGTGGTTCTTAAAGAACAACTACATCATTGCCAGGTTAATATTACCTTATGAAAGTGAGATGGATGAACATGTTCATTGTTTCGCCATTGTTTACTTTTGTTCTTGGCGTTTTTACTGGTTCCGTTGTACTGCTACTTTTATGAAGAGAATGTTTACATATAAAAAGAAGTGTTTTGTATGAATACAAAATCTATACAACATTAAAGTATAATGTTTAACCTAACACTTTTTCCCGCAATTTGTTATTAATCTGTTGTAGAAGAAGAAAAAAAGATTTCTGAACAGTCTCTTCCAAATTTTAACTAATTGTTGGTAAACATTAGTCAAACGCATTATCTAAAAGAAAGAAAAAAAAGAATTACGTTTGAACTAAACAGATAAATATTAGATCACAATTTTACATTGGTCTGGCATAGCCTAGTTGTTAATACGATCGACTCGCAGTGTGAAAAGTATGCGTTTGAATCACATCACTAAGCAAGCTCCCCCCCTTTTGAGGCTACATAAATGTGACGATCTAATTCAACTATCTTTTGATAAGGGTGATCTAAAAGTGCCCTCTAATCTATCACTTCTACGTTGGGCATGGTTAGCCCTTAAGTAGTTTTACACTGAATTCAACAAAAATAGTGATTTTTCCTTTTGTCATAATGTTGTAAAACACTCAGTTGTTTTAAAAAGTACATAAAATATAATTATAAGAAAATAAAAAACGTGATTTTTTAAATGTTTCTGTTGCAGTTTCTTTTTTTATACAAAATGAGAGGTTCTGGAGTGCACAGACAGACCATTACAAATGCATAAACTACACAATGCTATTGGTTCCTATCTCAGTCAGGATAGGAAATGTTCTGGGGAACCTTGTGATAAAAACATTTGGAATCCTTTGTGTTAGGTTATGGTTCACCATTTTGAAATTACGAGGACTAATATATCCCAAACCAAAGTTACTATGTAGACATTGTTAATAGAATACCCTTGTCATTAATATTGCTTCATATTGTTTTATAATCCTTAGTTTAAATTTTAGATCGTAATTATTATCCATTGAATTTAAGATAATTAAATTTGGCTTGCTACAACTCGAAAAAGTCAGTTTTAAAGTAAACTACTGCGTAAACTGTACATAAATATTACAAGTTTTCCACATGAAATGATTTCCGAGGAAGCCTTAACGTATCTCAAAGCAGGAGGAAGCTAATGGAAACCTTCAAGGCCTCTAAAAAGCCACATCTACAATATTCGGTGCAAAGACAAGCCTATAAATAGTTGCTTACCTTAAGGTCTGAGCCTAGATTTGTGTTTCTGTTTTTGCTTTTCCAGTAGCGCAGAGATTGAACTATCAGATGTCTTTAACTCTATCTCGCAACTTTCGCCGTTAGCCACCATACATTGCAGGTTAGGCTTTACTGCAGCACTCTCATAAATAGATTTTACTCAGTAGAGGGAGCTACGAACATCTTCAAAGCAGTAAGTACCAAGTTCTCACCAAATTACATGTAATTATTGGCATAAAAAGACTGGTTTAAAATATATTTTGCTTACGATTTACTAATTTCAGTCATTTAACTTATGCGTTTTTCTCATGTACCTGGACAATTTATTTAAAAATATGAAACCATTTTATAAATGTTGGTGTAAATACTAGTACCAGATTTAATTTTTGCTTTGTTATTAATGGAGTGACAAAATATAGTTGTAATCTCGTTGTTGTTGTTGTTTTGAATTAAGCACAAAGCTACACAATGGGCTATCTGTGCTCAGCCCACCACGGGTATCGAAACCCGGATTTTAGCGTGTAAGTCCTCAGACATACCGCTGAGCCACTGGGGGGCAGTTGTAATCTCATAGGAGACAATAATAACCAAAATTAAATAATAGCTTGTACAATCGCCAGGTTTTAATATTTCTAAGCTTTTCATGAAAAGAAGGATGATGTATCGAGTTAGCGCTCTTTATCAGATTGTATTGTTTAAAATAACTGGCGATTTTTAAACCTATTATTTAATTTACAAATTAATAGAGTCTTTGTCTCTCTATTTAGTATAAAGGGACTCTACAAAATAACTTTTATTTTTTTATTTTTAGTTTATCTTTTTAATATACAACTACAGGTCAAACTCATTAACGTTGTTTAAAGCTATTTATATAACTTATCAACGCAATAACACCTGAGATGGAGTATGCATTTCAAATTTATTTCTTGTCTTTAGAGATTTGAGACAGAATGGGGAGATTTTTATTTATTCTCTTATGAGTTATATGTTTAACAATTTTAGTTTAGGGATTTTGCAATGTTTGCCAGAGGAAGTTTTGGCATGATGTCTTATAAATGTGTGACGCCTAGAAATTTTTTGAGTTTACGTGATGTATATGTGATGTTCAGATTTTATAGAGAAATAGATAAAAAGGAATATGTATAACCAGACAGCGAATTAGTTAATTAATCAATGTGTAAATCATTTACGTAGCAGATAAACTGTTATGAAAGATAGAAACAACTCATTACAAATAAGTGGAATGCACTTTGATATTTTTTTATTGAATAATAAAAAAAAGAATCCACCCAAAAACAGAAACCGTTAGAACATTGGTTTTCGGAATAGAATTATGCAGGTAAAAATAAAATATGGACTGAATTTCAAGATGAAAAGACGTGCTTACAGTGAAATCGAAAATTTGCTGGAGATAATGAAACAGAAAAAGGATGAACAAACAAAAGTGAACAAAAAATAAAAAGAATCTCGGGAAGAAAGAGTCAAATACAAAAGAAGAAATAGACAGAAAATTAAAGCAATATAAAGAAGAAAATTATAAAAACTTCAAAAAAGGTCAAGAGGAATGAGACAACGGTTTAAAGAAGAAGTTAAAATAAAGAGACGAAAAATTAAAGATAAATTAAAACCAAAAATAACCTTAATTAATGACAAAATTTTAGAAGATAACGCAAATTTACTGACGGATTACAACACATAGTTTGAAAAATATAAAAAAATTATAATAATGAACAGAAGTGTCGCCAGGAACTGGCACACGGGGCATGTGTTCCGATTTTACGTGATAGTGTCCCGAATCCCAAATTGATATCTTGAAAAATCGGAATGAAAAGCTTGATCGATATCATTTCTAAGACGCCAAAATTATTTGCGCTTATTGACTCGAGCAACAAATGTTTTAAGCACCAAACAACACATCTGGTAATAAACCTGGGCATGTACAAACATAAATCAGCGACGTAGATAAAACATCTGGTAAATGAATATGTAAATGCAAGGACCAAACCAATCCATATTTGTCGAAGAGTTTAAACCCCAAACACAAAAAACTATGAAATATAAAAAAGGAGAGCCCATCTCATCTGCATCAGTTACTATTACTTCTGTGCCACTGATTATTTGTAGGATTTTCCTGAACTACTCTTGTTACATTTACTATTTCTTCAAGTTACGAAAGGGATTTTCTTGAACTACTCTTTTTACAACTTCTTCAAGTTACAGATTACAGCAGACCAGTTCTATAACATCTCCCACTCAAGAAACCAACAGACTGATGGAAAAGCATCATGAGATGTGCATCAAGCTCATTTTGAAATAATTTCAAAAGTGAATGGTTGAAATAGTGAACAATAAACTACTCATCTTTTTACTCATTAAAAAGAACCAGCTTTAACAGAATTAAGCGATTTTGCAGCTGAAAGTCATAACTATCAAGCATTGGTGGCTGAGTAATTGGATAATTTTGGAGTGACACACCAATAGTACGTTTCTAAAGAAAAACTTTTGCAGAGTGCAAAAGAAAGAAAATGCCTCAAACTTAAGAAAGTTTGCTTTCTTACAATCTTACTCAGATTACTGAATTAAATTATTAATTTATTATATGTGATCAATTGCAAGAAACCATACTGGATGAGAATGTCAGTTAGTCTAAAGAAGATAGGTGTATGTTGTTCAATGAAGCTGTCCGGTTGGTGATTGAACTTTAATCCATTAAAGTCGCAGATAAAACAACTAAAACTACCATTCAGAATTTACTTAAACATCAGACCAAATAGAATACAAACATCGACACTCTTTAATGAAGGTCTAAAAAGTTAAAATGATTCATTGACAACTGTTATCTTAAAATAAAAGTATATTGTTTGAAAAAAGATGTTTCATTTGTAACAAAATACTTTAGCTGGAGTGCTATAAACTAAAAAACAACAACAAATGAATTATAAAAAAGTTGTTGCAACTGTAATTAATAATACATATTACTAGAAATTTACGTGTGTAAAACATATTAGGTCCATGACGTTTATGAAACAGCAGTTTATATTAAATCAGTAAGACGATATTTTTAGGACCAGAATACCTAGTATGTTCTTTTGATTATTATTGAAAGTCTTGCAGCACGTTGATTGAAAATGGTTCGACAACTACAATTGTTCAACCCAATCTGATAATTAAACAAGCATATGCATTGATGTGAATAGCGACTGGTCATAAATTCCAGCAAAAGAAAAGCCGGAAGACATTCTCGTTATGGAAAACTTCTCTAATTCAAGAAGGGCGGTTATTCGGAGCTGACTTTTTCATGTACTATACGATTGAACATCAAATGACAACAAATACGCGAGCACAAAATAATCTACATAGAGTGGAATACGTCACAAATGGTAATAGCCAAGAGCCGGCTTTTGTGATCATATATGAAAGGCACTGACAAAAAAACAACTAACTGTTTAACTTTAGTACAAACTTCACTAAAGATCCTGTGGTTCCTACCAAGACTACTTTCAGAATGTCAATAAGTATAGAGTAGAATCCCTTAACCATCAACCTAGAGAGGATTACCCCAATAACAAGACAACAAGTGGCAATAAAAAAGACAAATCATTCCTTCTTCGTACCATATACCCCAGAAAGAAAAAAACGCCGGAAAAAATTGGGCGGTTTAAAAAATGTAAATAAGAGAATAATGAATATTTGTTATACCCCACTGATTCAGTGGTAAGTAAACGGATTTATAACTCTAAAATCAAGAGTTTTATTCCCCTCGGTGGATTCACCAGATAGCCCAATGTGGCTTTGCAATAAGAAAAGCACACACATAATATTTGCTTATTAATATTGTGTTTTGCATGTTTCACTATTTATTCAATAATTACATGGCCCGGCATGGCCAAGCGTGTTAAGGCGGGCGACTCGTAATCTGAAGGTTGCAGGTTCGCACCCCCATCACGCCAAACATGCTCGCTCTCCCAGCCGTGGGGTCATTATAATGCTTCAGTCAATCCCACTATTCGTTGGTAAAAGAGTAGCCCCCAGAGTTGGCGGTGGGTGGTGATAATTAGTTGTCATCCCTGTAATCTTACAATGGTAAATTATGGACGGCTAGCACAGATAGCCCTCGAGTAGTTTTATGCGAAATTCAAAAAACAAATTTAACCCTACTTTTTTATAACAACGGTACTACTGTATTATATAATTATTTATTAAATTAAATATAGCTTAAACGAACACAAAATAATAGCATGCAGAAAGTATAATATGCACCATAACTATCACAATTTTTTTTTACTTTTTTACTATGTTACATTCGGCGTTAAAAATTAACCAAAGCTGGTCGACATGTTCCCGTAAGGACGAAAAAAAAGTGAAACCAAATCTTTACATTGTCTGTTGACAAGGTAAAAAGAAAAAGAAAGTAGAATGATATGTCATTTTAAATCTGGAAACCTTTGTTTTCCGATTGATTATACCTAATATAGAATTAAACGTCGAAGAAAATAAACGAGTAAGTTTTGAAAATGAAGGTTGATAGGTGGGTGCGGCAAAAGGGTTTTAATTTTTTATCGATAGCTCTGTAATTAAGATTAAAGGTTTTAAATATTACGCTTTACCTAAATGATGACAATATTATACAGCACTCTGCAAAATTGTTTAAAAAGAGACTTAGGCAGACCTTTCTCGGAAAAATTGATTAATTAGATCTTCAGACCGGATTTGCGTTCAGTAGTTGTGACAAGCACAGACGTGTTGTGTACAAGCTATCTTCAGCGCTTTTGCTGAACATTTCAATAGGTGTTGTGAGGTTGTTTTTTAAATTTTTAGGTTAGGAGGTTGCGGGTATCTTTAAATGATATATTTTACTGTTGTTAATTGCAGTTCGTGCTCTGCATGCATATAACTGGAAAAATTAGTAGAAAAAATCGCAAAAATCCGCGTAAATCACAGGACTACGAAGAAGATGAATCTATCAATGAGACTGGTGGACCATAGGAAAAGCGCTAAAGGACTGAATATTAAATAGTCTTACCTGAAGACCGGATAGAGGATAAACTATTAAACTGAAAATCCAGTGTGGATACTTCTGATCAAGAACATGATGATATATTCGACGAACCCGAAGAGCAGCGGAAAACCAACTCTGCCTGTCATATCCTGGACCCCCAATAATAGGCAAATCGACCTGGTCTTAAGTAGACCTTCCACTTTCCAAAGACTCGTGTACAAAAATTCCTACCTAAATGGTACGAAGCACATCTTTAGCATGAATTTTCCACATCTACTTACTGTTTTATCTGTTGTCACTTTACTACTGGCACTAAATAGCAAGATGAATTAACTTTTTGACTGTCTGGTTCAATACATAGAAAAAGTTCTCGGGTGAATTCCCCCCAAAACGTATTCAAACACAAGCAGTGTGATGTGCATTTGAACATCGTGTGCAAATATAATACCTATTTAGAATCAAAGGTTCGTGAGAAAACAGTATTGGACCACTTCAGTGAAGCTGACTGTTTGTGGAAAATATATGAAATACATCAAAAATACTTGCAGAATAATGGAAACTTATAGATGTCTAAAACATAGCTCAGAGGGATCACTATGAATGAGATACAGCTGATAACAAAGGAAACTTTTTAGAAATATTAAACTTCTTGAAGACTTATTCCTAGATACTAAATGAACACCTGTGTGAACGATCTAAACACACCACAGTGTATAAAATGTCATGTGGGATGCCCTGAGTGATATAATTTTGAACGAAATCAAAGAAAAAATAAGAGAAGTTCAGTATTTTTCGTCTCAGTCGATAAAACTGAAGACCCATTCAAAAAAGAGCAGATGAGTTTCGTTGATCATAAACTTGGAGTAAAATCACTGACCAAATATGTTTTAAAGGAGTTACAGAACAACGGGCATAATATCACAAACATGGTTGGTTAAGGCACTACCATCATGAATGGTAAGTGCGCTAGGTTTTGTAACGGATTTACTTAACACATTTATTTTAATATCTGCGTTTATTTTATTTTGATACATATGACGTACATTTTTGGATTGTATTACGCAAGTCCCGCCTGTTCTCTAACTTTGTAGAAGATTCTCGAGAGCAAGAATCAACAATATACGTTTTGCGAAAGTACTAGCGTGTCGTCGAATATTGTTCAACATTCGAGAACCCCGCGTAATGAGTATATAAACCGATGTGCCAAGAGACAAAAAAGAATATTATTCGTCAGCTACAGTCAGTATATTATAAGCCATGAAAATTTTAATTGTGATTAAAGCTTATTAATCGTACAACGTAGAGAATTTGACCAGAAACGTTAACAGATTTCGAACATTACGAACCAGTCAACTTCAGAGAATTAACGTCGGGCACCATATTTCTTCGAGGGAATTAAATATTTATTTTTTTCTGTGAAAAGTAAACTTGTAAACCGCGTTAGGCCAAAGAAGACTAGAGCATGTCAAGTGAAGTATATCTGTATTTCAACACAAAATTAATTAGCTCATAGTGAACCTAGACCGTCGATAAAATATTAAGTCCCGGACCAGATAAAAGACTGAATGCTGCTTTTGAGATTTAAAACTTTTTGTTTACAAATAATTATTTGTAATAACTGTTATTATAAATTGTATTGTTTTTTGTGTATTAAAATATATTTGTGTCAAGAAAGAAAATTTTGTGTATCAATCTTGTTGGCAAATATGAGAAATTTGATAATTATTAACATTTAATTAACATGTAAATTAAAATAAAAAATTCCGGTTATTTGAAATAGTTATGCGTAATGTGCGTACCATAATAAATTGGAATCTCGTCCGAAATAAATTATAATACATAATAGATTCAACAGAAAAATGAGAAAAATCGTAACTAAATTATCTATATTCATTGTTTTGCTCATCGTCTTAATTTGATCATTGTACAATTTGAAATCTTATCTTTTACTACTATGGCTGACTTTTTTCTCAACTCTTCAGGCTTGCTATAATTTTTAAGTAGATCTAATGTTCACTCGCAGTGAACTGTTCTCCAATAAGAAAAAGACATGCACCCAAATCAAAAGCTTGTATAATTTAAAACAATGTTGGAAACACAATTGGCTTGCCAGATGCTCGCTGTAAATGCAATTGTAACAAGGTCTGACTGTTTTATTAAATTTCTGCTGCATGTTAACGTAAGTGACATTAGTCGAGACCGTTTATTAAATGTTCGATCCATTTTGGCGCAACTTAGCCAGACATTCATTTTATGTATGGTGTTTCTAAATGAAATCATAAGTGATGCAAAACAAGCATCAAATATGCTGCCAAACTCGATATTAGATTACTTGATAGTAACAATCTCTTGGAGAGTCTTCTAGTAGTGTTGTAAACCTACAGATGTGACGAAAAAGATGAACGTTATTTTAAACGGCCTTGTAACATCGCTACTGTCAGCGTCAGTTACAAAGCTTCACGCCTTCAAACATGGACAATTTGTAGTCATAACCAGTAACAACACTTGGAAAGTGTTACGCCATATGAGATTCTTCTGATATGAAACGAGCCATCCTGTTTTCAACCATTGATAGTTTTCTTGGAGAACTAAACAAATAGTTCTGTGAGAAAGTCTATTTGTCGGCAGTTGACTCCAAATCTGAAAAAAATCCTTAATTGTGAGACTACCAAGCCTCTTGCAGCCCGTTGTAAGCTGAATCTTGAATATATATACAGATGAAAAATGAGGCAAGCTAAGAGAATAAATAACTGTTGAGGTGTGGCACTTGGAGCAGTCGAGGAGATTGCAGAACATCTCAAACCTATATTTATGGCATTTATTGAACTTTACAAGTTTATAAAGATAGCAATAATTCTCCCAGTTAGCCCATCTGCTTGTGAAAGGAATTTCAAGATTGATCAAAAAAATTACCCAAGAACCAGTATGACAAATATGAAATTAACGGTAACTATTTATCAGTATATTTTTAAAAGGGGCTCGGCATGGCCCAGCGAGTTAAGGCGTTAGATTTGTAATTTGTCGCGGGATTGAATCGCTGTCGCGCCTAACATGTTCGCTCTTTCAGCCGTGGGGGCGTTATTATGTTACGGTCGATCCCACTATTCGTTGGTAAAAGAGTAGCCCAAGAGTTGGCGGTGGGTTGTAATTACTAGTTGCCTTCCCTCTAGTCTTACGTTGCTAAATTAGGGACGGCTAGCACAGATAACCCTCGAGTAGCTTTGTACGAAATTAAAAAACAAACAAACAATTCTTCGAAAAATTGTCAGATCTGCTAGAATGGGATAAAAACATCCTGATCCTTTCCAAGATATATAGATACTTTAAAGCGTTAAAACTCAATACGAAGTACTTTTTGAAACCCAACGTTTCGGGGTAATTTAGCACAGGGGGATAACGAGACCTTTTAAACTACACGTGACTATAAGATGTCTTATTTTGCTCCACAAATTTTGGCTTGCTTCCCGACGTTTCTGGTGCTAACACTCATTGTTTCAAAGACATATTTACATACCTATGTTGTACAGTCGGATATTTTATTGCTAATAACACCTGATATCTTGGAAAATGAAACCCACAATTCATTCTTTACTCATTTAGCACAAGTGTAAGAATCATTTATTCATTTCACAATTTCACACTATTTTGTATCCTCTCCCCCCTGTAAGTACTTTATAAGAAATTTTGATTTATTCTGTACAAAGCACTTGTAATATTTATTAAAACCTGCCAAATATAAATCGTATCCTATCAGACTATGTATCGATACTATTACGGTTTCACGATAGGTATCACTGTATTTTCACACCTTTAGTAAAACATCATAGTTTAATTATTTAAGGGAATTTTTACTCAGTGGTTTTATGCATAAATTTCAGAAATGGATTGTTGGTAACCCTATGAAAGCTATATTCTACTAATTTTGCTAACTGATTGCTGAATTTTTGCGATAATACATCGATGAAAAATAAATTAATCTGAATAAGGGTTTATTTTTTGAAGTAAGCACAAAGCTACACGATGGGTCATTTCTACTCTGTACACCACAAGTATCAAACCCCGCTTTTTAGCGTGTGAGTCTTTAAACATCCCGCTGTGCTGCGGGGAGGTAACTTAAAGAAGGTACATTCTATATTTCTTTAACGTCACATTCATTAACAGTATCGGTAAAAATATCTAACATCATTTTCTGACATAATACCGTTATTGTAAAGACCACTTTGCACTTTTACTTAAATTATGGATTTAGAACTAATCTAAATCTCCTAAGTTGGCCAAATCTCATAAGATCTTATTAAGTACACGGTCATAAATACTGTTAAGAACTAGGGTGCTTAACTGATACAATTATGCATTCGTTTTATTATTAGTCAGACGAAAGGATTGTTTGTTTTTGTTTTTTGGAATTTCGCACAAAGCTACTCGAGGGCTATCTGTGCTAGCCGTCACTAATTTAGCAGTGTAAGACTAGAGGGAAGGCAGCTAGTCATCACTACCCACCGCCAACTCTTGGGCTACTATTTTACCAACGAATAGTGGGATTGACCGTCACATTGTACGCCCCCACGGCTGGAAGGGAGAGCATATTTCGCGCGAAGCGGGCGCGAACCCGTGACGTCTTACACGCTTGGCCATACTAGGTCCAGGCGGAAGGAAAAAAGTAAAATGTATTTAATTAGCTCGACTTATATTATCATATTTTATTTTATTTTTGCTAATTAGGTAGCTTGCTCTAATTGGAAATTAATGTTAATATAGATACACTGGTAAACTACAGATCAATAAGTAGAAATTCCAAAGTAATACTTAGTATATTAAGACTATACATATATCTGCGATATGTAAAATTCATAAACTAAATCACCGAATATCAAGAGCGGATACATAGATAAGGGGTCATAGGGTCAGAGAGAAAAAGTGGAGATTTTTTTATCATGTGAAACTCTAATATTACTATGAACTATTCTGTATTCCGTTACCTCTGTATCAGGTTCCACAACCGTATCTTCATCTTTCTCAAATCCAGCATCGCCTCTAATTGAATACTTGCTTTTTAAAACTTTTCACTTAGAAACATGTCCTAATTTTACGTTTCAGCCCAGACTTGAAAAAACTGAAAAATGAAAAGGTATTTCATTTATTGTTTAGGACAACTGAATGATTAAATGTTGTAAAAATGCTGTGAGAAAAAAATAAAAACAACTATCATCTATGATGAAAGTTTTGTTAAATGACCTGTCAATATTTACAATTTTTTAAGATGGAAAAATGAAAAATGACTTTAAACAGCCAACACAAGGGTGAAAGAAAACTATTTTATATCTTAAAATATATTGGAACATTTTTACTTATTATGAGTTCAGTTTTTATTTATTTGTTTATATATTTCGCGGATGGCCATAAGTTATGTTTGATAAAATCACTATAAGAATCCATAAACTGTTGCGGACTTAACATGAACTTTGTTGACCCAGTAATTTTTATTCGAAAAATGTAAATTTTTTTCATCTTTATAAACTGGTTCAACTTGTTGGTTGCTTCAAACTAATGTCGTTGTTAACTTAAATATAGTGTGGATAATATGGTGTGAATAATTTAATTGTCATCAATTCATTTCTTTTCTGAAGTTAATACAGAAATTAACAAAGAAAAAATTACCTCCTAGTGGGACAGCACTATATCTGTGGACTTACATGGCTTAAAACCTGGGTTTCGTTACCCGGGGCTGGTTTAGAATTAAGTATTAAGAATTTTTTTTTAATTAACATAAAATAATTTCTAACTCTTTGTTCATTAAAAAATAAAAGTGTAATGAATATGAGCTGTAGATTTGATTATGTTTTGTTTGTCACTTCCATCCCCGTTTCTCTAAAAATAAAATTCATGAGCTTTTTTAGGTAAAAAATGTCTGTAGTTAAATATTTAACACTGTCAGACTTCCCCTTAAGATACTGCAAAATCTTGCGAAGTTTATTCAAATCGGACTTGAACTGTAGAAAGAGTTTTGTGGAAAGACAGACATTAATTAACCTTTTATACGTATTATTGTGAGATATACTGCAGATAATAGTTTTAAGCTTTAACAGTAAATGGCAAGACATACGTATCTTGTTTAAAACTATTGTTTGTTTTGAATTTAAACAATCAGTGAAATTTCTTCACACTGTTTCATAGCGTTGAGTTACTTTTGAAATGTGTAGTTACTGATTGATCGAGAGAGTTAATTTATATAAGATTAATGTACTGGTTACTTAAATTAGCTGTTTGTGCCAGCAGTTACAAATCGTGTTATCCCCGCTAGTACAGCAATATGCCTCCAGATTTACAACGCTAAATTTAGGGGTTCGATTCCCTTAGGTGTGCTCAGCAGATAGCCATATCTGGCTTTGCTATAAGAAAACACACACACATTTCGTGTTATTCATACCTCGCTGTAAAATAATAACGAAAAAAGTCGATATTTTCTAAAAAGAGAACTTTGTTTCTGGGAAGAAGTGCGTGGAAAAAGCGTTAGGATTGTGGTCTTTGGTTATACCTAACATTTTTACCAAGTTTAAAGCCTATTTGTGTCGCCATTTCGGATTCTTTTAATAGAGATAGATAGGTACAAAGATGGTCATTTCATTGCTCTATTATAGTGACGTGAACTTCTAACCACCAAAAAATAGACCTTCATAAGTATTTAAGAGACAGTTTAGGCCAGTGGTTCCCAAACTTTTTCAGCTTGTTACCCAATTTAATATGCCACATTAAGCATGTTACCCCTTTCACAAAATGTTTTCAACATTGATATATATGGCTAAATTAAACTAGAGATATATTGCACTTTATTTATTACACTTTATTTATTTACAATTTATTTATATAACTTATTTATACTGAATTACACTTTTAATTATTGTATTTGATCATTGTGCGTTTCTAATGAATATTGCCAAATATGTCAAGAACGTCAGTGGGATGGATGGAGTTCCATAATTGAAGCTAGTTTAGGAATTCTTGGCTTTGTGGTTGAAAGTGCCAGCCTGGCATCGTTTGCAACATTCAAGCGAGTCCTCTTTTTTGTTTTCATCCCCAGCACGGTTGAGAACCCCTTCTCGCACAGATACGTTGTTGAGAATGATACCAACAACTTCAAGGCTCTCTTGGACAGAGTTGGCGAGTCAGCTAGTTGTGAAATCCAAAAGGAATCTGCATTTTGGTTTTGAAATTTGACTTTCAAGGCTTCGTTTGCTCGCATTGTGATCCACTCCTCCTTTGCAGGGAAATCATCGTCATGAATGGCCTCATCAGGTACAGAAAAGGGATGAATGATCCATTGAAGACTGGCTGTTTTTAGGTCACTCTCTGGAAAGTAGTGCTGCATGCTTGTTTCAAGCCCCTTCAAATGGCCGCTCATCTCTTTGTTGATGGTTTGTAAAAGTGATCCAGTATCATAACTGTCTCCTCAACAAACTGGTCTAGGGTTGGAAACTGAGCGATCACTCCTTTCTCCAAGCGTCGAATCCAGAGTTTCAGTTTTCCCAGAAATGCAGTCACAGTGTAATGGGCATCAATGACAGTCGTGTTTTGGCCCTGGAGTTGCAGATTATCACTGTTCAGCTCCGCAAATATGTCAGCCAAGTAACAAAGTCGAGAAAGCCACTCCTTATCAGTGAACTTGGGAGCAAAAGGAGATTCTTCTTGTTTCAGAAATTCCTGAAGAGCCTTTCTGAGCTCAATGACTCGACGTACAACCTTGCCTCGTGACAACCAGCGAACGTCGGTGTGGTAGAACAGAATTTAATACTGCTCTCCCATTTCCTTGCACAGCTCCCTGAATATGCGCGAATTCACATCCCTGGACTTGATGAAATTGACGATTTTCAACACATCTTCAAACACTAATTTCAGATTTCCAGGCAGGCTTTTTGATCCAAGAGAGTACCGATGAATGATGCAATGATCTACAGAAATTTCAGGATTCACAGCTTGTATGAGGCCCTGTAATCCACGATTACGAACCATCATCGACGGAGACCTAGATTTAAAAAGAAAAACTATTATAGATTGCGTCAATTAGTCATTCTTACTTATCTTTTAAGTTATAATTATATGGTTTTAATTTAATTTAATTTATTTTGGTACTTTAGTATTCCAGTACGACAGGCACGATACTTTTTTGTGAATTATGTATAAAATATTAGCTACACTACAGCTACTTGTACAATAAATAAAACTATATGACAATATGCCATGTAATTCATTGTATTTATACTAATCTAGACTTTATATAAACATCTCTCCCTACCTGTTGAACGCTATTCCAATCCAATTCATTCGTGCTAAAGAAACTGTTGATGATATTGAGGATATCTTCTCCCTTCGTGATTGTCAGCAGATCTTCACATGATAGGAACTCTTCTTTGATCTTGTCCTGGTGGACGTAACGAACGAACCAAAGGAGAACAGCACAACTGGCTACGTCACACGATTCATCAATTTGCAAGGAGAATTTGCTATATGATCTTTCCTTGATCTCTGTTGTAACTTGGGACAGAATATCTGATGCCATGTCATCGACTCGTCGGCGGATTGTGTTGTTTGATTGAGATATGACACTCAGTTTCTTCGCTTGATCCTCCCCACATACCTTGCTTACCATCTCGTATGCACAAGGCATAATCAGATTCTCTGCAATGGTGTGGCATTTTTGTTGTTCGGCAACTTTATATCCAACGAAGTAAGATGCTTCGACCGCAGCTTGAAGCTTTTGGGCTGGAATTCCAGATGAACCGAACTGGATATTCTTCAGTGCTACAGCCCGGCGCTGAAAATAAGCCTGATTCTCATTTTGAAGATTTGGATGGCACTTCTGGAGGTGAACTGAGAGTTTTGATGGCTTGAGGCTTTCATTTGTCAACACTTTGTGACATACTACACATTGTGGCCGATACTCTCCACCAGAAGGTAAATTCACAAAGCCATAGCGAAGAAAGCCATCAGGGTAGGTGTGCTTTTTAGACATTTTATTGTTTAATCTGCAGAAAAAGAAAAACTGCATAAAAAAGTGTGAACAATGTGAACTTATTATTTATTTTTTCATGGCATTCTAGATAGCATTAAAAGAGCTTATTCAGCATAGGAATGATGTAATAGTAGGTAAATACTAACTATACTGCACAGGGCTGTACACATACATACCAGGTTTTGTCTACCTCGGCTGATGCTCACATAGAAACTGACAGTGTGAAATTGAGGCAACCTCAGGCAGTGAGAGACGCGTACTGGACACTTCGATGAGTCATCAGGGTTACTGAGTAACTTGTGTTCTGAAGCATACTCGTAAAAATACTTTTAGGTTACCACAAATTTAGATACATATTTTTTTCTTTTCTACTACTGTATATTAGTTTTTAATGTTTATTGTTATTTGTTTTAACTTTATTACATTCTTAAAATAGGTTTAATTTACAACTTTACATACTAAGACTAAGTTAACATTAATCCTAATACCAGCTACCTCAATGTTTGGGAACCACTGGTTTAGGCGATAAAGAAAGTACATACGAAACTGTAAGTCACACAACCTCTAGAGAAAGTCAGCAGAGCAGATACTAAAAATTCATAATACCACAAATATATTAGCCTCACTGGCTGACTGACATTGTTCAATATTTTTAGCTGTGTAACAAACAGACTTATCATATTTATGTTTGTTTTGTTTTTGTTTGTTTTTGAAAATTCGCACAAAGCTACTCGAGGGCTATCTGTGCTAGCCGTCCCTAATTTTGCAGTGTAAGACTAGAGGGAAAGCAGCTAGTCATCACCACCCACCGCCAACTATTGGGCTACTCTTTTACCAACGAATAGTGGGATTGACCGTCACATTATACACCCCCACGGCTGAGAGGGCGAGCATGTTTAGCGCGACGCGGGCGCGAACCCGCGACCCTCGGATTACGAGTGCACGCCTTAACGCGCTCGGCCATGCCAGGCCATCATATTTATATGCGCACCAAATATAACAGTAGCACAAGAACCACTTGCAGTGCTCTTTCATACTGAAAATCACCAGAGAGAAGAGCAATTCTACGTGCATCAGGTAGTACCTTGAACAGAAACATCATGCTAAAATATGTATGTGTGATTGCTCACTCTGTGTACTGCGTATGTACGGTCACATAAAACAGTGGAGGGCTGTGACCTCAGTGTGTGAATAGTATGGAATATACCAACGCATAGTGAACCTTAAGAGAACCTTCACTGTTTAAGCTGAAAAACAAGCTGCGCTCTTTTGGAAGGAATATATAACATGTATTGTAAACTGAATCAAGTCTGCATTCACGAAGCTTAATACTATGGTACACACCAACACTGATGATCTACATATAGAATATTAACACAAATGAATGAATGATGCATAAGATTATGCCATCTTTTATGAAAAAAAGTACATGAACAAGTAAAAAAATACAAAAAAATAAAGCATAGGAATAAATGAACCAAACAGTGAGGAAGCAAAGTAGGAATGAGCATGATGTAATAAAATTTCTTCTGTACAACTTCATAAAGGGGCGTATACAACATCCATTCTATGCCTACATGTTTTTCTGTGTTAATGATATTATGCAACTTAGAACAAAAGTGTGTTTTTGATTCTTCTACTTTTATGTTGACAGTAATGAATTCATGATATCGATGTACAGAAACATTATACAATATTTAATCTTTGTATTTTAATCCATCTATATAGCTGGTGTAGTAAATACTTTTGCTTTCTCATGCAGTTACAAAAGAAGGAATAAATGATAAATTAAAAACAAGATAAGTTATGGTCCATCCGAATATCTAATTATTATAGTGTTGTATAAACAGACTTTAATTGCATGAACTACTTCCAATAATTCAATTCACAATAACTTCTATATAAGCATAACTACGTTTGATAAGTTTAGTCTGCTTAGCTTATTGTAAACAGGATATAAAATACAAATGAAGTAGACATTGTGAGGAGGTATAGAGGAAGTTTTATTACTAAATTCCCATTACCACCTTGATTTCTCACTTTTTATGGCACCCATTCCTTCACTTCCATTGATTTTGTTTACTTGTAATAATTTTGGATTATATTGTTTATGTATTATATTGTATTATTATGATGATGATTTTGTAAAACTTATATTTTAGCAGAGAAGTTAACTTAATATATAACATAGACAGCACTGAGAGTAAGACATTATGCGTTTAAAACAACGTAATTTCTTGCCACATTACAAAACTTTGCCGCTTGATACAAAAACTTGGAAAGAGTTAAATGGCAAACAAGCATGCAAAATAACAAATATTTCTCAAGTTATGGTAGGGTACAAAATTTATCATAGTGGTTGATATTTAATGTAGGTGAGAATGACTGGGAAAGTTTATGGAGAATATCGTAGTACTAATAATAATGTGATAGAGACTTGTAATTTAATATTATAAAAAGCGGTTAAACCTGACGCACTAGCTGTGATTAATACAGAAACGTCAAGGCCACAATTATCAAGGTAAGGAAAATAAAACAAACTTATAATAGCGAACAAGAATATATCAAACTCAGTTGAGTATTGTTACATGTGAAGTATTCAGAAAAGATGCTGGCTTATTTAGTCAGGTTGTAAACTTTTATTAATAGTTGAAATTAAATTTTATATAGATTAAATGGTAACACAGAGATGTTTTATATTTATGTACATTTACATTTACCATCTTTACAATACTTAGATAGATCTTAGTATATTTTAAAATTTTGGATTGCTGAATTAGAAATGGGTGAAAATCTATTCCGTTAGCAAATGGTTTGTATGATTTCACTCGCTAAAACATTTTATTGACTTGAAATTTGAAGGAATATATATATATACACCTATAACTTTGGGTTATGTTATTCATCAAGAGGCATAGAATTTTGAACACTGCTTTTGGCATTGTTTTTTTACCCCCATTTGTGAATAAATTAGTGGGTAGAGAAACTTTAAGAAAAAATAATGCAAATTTACAACATTATATTTTACTGAAAATTAATACAGTTTGATAAAGTTAAATAAACAAAATTACAAAGAAGGAGGTGCATTGAAAGCAGCAAATCCAAACTTGTAACTGATTGTGTTAGTTTGTTATAAATTTAAAAAAAACAAGCTGAAAAAATTAAACAAACAACACTGCAATAATTAAAAAAAATCACAGGGTACAAACCATAATGCTGGATATAAAAATGTGCCTTAGGTTTTGGAGGTGACTGAAGAAGTAGGATCTACATAGCAGTGGAGATACACCATCTATCAGTTTTAACCTCCATTTGCCAATCTCACATAAGAAATAAAAGAGTTACAGAAAAATTAATTGAAATAAAAATAAGAATAACAAAATAAGGTACTGCCATTTGGAGATAAGTAAGTTGAATAGTTACCTCTTGAAGTTAGCATTCCAGCCCCCAGTATGACAAAAGGGCACTAACTGATAGGACAGTCATGGAGTTAATTATATATCATGTGGCTTAGTGTAATATTAGTTTTCTTGGTGACATAAAGTGCCATAATTTCAGTATTAAATTATGCATTTTGAATCACTAACAGAATAGTCATTTGGCAAAAGTTTCCAATAGATTTATTAAATTTTTTTATTGTTACCTTAGGAAAGTTTTAGAAAAATTATAACTATAAAAATATTTTATGCCTATTATATAAAAAAACGACAGTGATATGTCACGATTCTCACAATTTTGAATGAAATATAATTTTAGTACTTAAGAGTGAAAATCTCAAGTTTCATATTGTTGACATCACTAAGAATCGCCATGATTCTAGGAAATTCATTTTAATTTTTCCCCTAAGTAATAAAATTATGGTTTTTCAATTATTTTTATTCTGTCTTTGAATGATGACACTACTGAAGGAATCTATGACACACTGAAGAAATGTATATTGATTTACTGATCTTCATGTGATGTAGAATTAAATGTTCACCATGTTAATATTAGTAGCAGCTACATTGCTACAGTAAGTTTTAATTTTACATTCCATAGATATTAATATAAAGTGTTTGAAGAGGTTCCTGACCAGAATAGTATAACAAACATATGAAAATGCATTTTCAACTATTTTATACCAAAATGTTGTTCATGTTTTTAACTTTCTTTGAATCAGTGGCAAGTTATTTTAAAATTACTTGCAATAAAACTGGACACTGTAAATTGCAAATGAAAGTATTGTATTAAATTCAAACTTTAAGATGTTGTTAGATTTAAGAAATATGATTTGTCTGAAAGTGATTATGTTATATTTCTACTTTTGTACTTTTATATGTGCTCTGTAATAGCCATATATTTATAAATTTACTAAATTCTAACCAGACTATTAACAATATAACACTGTAATACCATAAATCCAGAAGGTATATATCCAAGTGATTGTGTCTCACCCTATAGACTAAAAGTATCATGAACAGGACACCAGTTAATATTAGGTTCCAATCAGAACAACGTTCCTACTTAGACCAAAAACAAAAACTAATGAAGTATATAGATAAATAAACTGTTGGTTATAATGAATAGAATACATTGTTTCATCAATTGGGTATACTTGCTGTTGATATTTTCAGCCTTGAAACCATTACTAAATAATATAAGATTCAGCTAGTTTAGGAATTTTAATTAGTGTTAAACTATGATAACGATTTAATCATAAACACCAATACTTTCAGTGCAAGTAGTATTAAAGAAAAAATAGAGTTCATCTTATGTTCTAACAAGTATACAGCAGTAGCAATATGAACCAGGAAGGAAATAGTGTTAAGAACTTCCCCTCATAAGTCAACAATAAATTTACAGACTTGTAACTAAAATTCAGAATTTGATGATTTGTGATAGATAGAGAGGATAGATAATTATACAGATTTACATGACAACAACAGTTACAGTTATGTATTTAGAAGTAGGAATAAGCTATGAATGATGTTTTTATTCTACATTTCAGAATCTCAAACGTATTTCTGGTATGACATGCTTAAATGAGGAATATTAATTTTTCTGTTGATATTCTAAAAGCAGCTGACCAAGTTTGAAGTATCAGATGTAACATTATATTAAAATTAATAATTAGGTAGAACTGTTTATATGCTTTTACATTGTTGTACAAGTGTCATTAAAATTAAAACATTTATTGAACAAACTGGTAGTTTTTCAGCAGTGAAAACAAAGTGAATGAATATAGAATAAATAACAAAGAATTTAACCTCTTTAAGTAGCAGTAGTGTCAGTTTATAATGCAATACTAAGAAATTTCAGTTGATTAGGTTTCAGATCATAGCCAAAGTATTTTTTAAACTCAGTTGTTTAGTTGAATGTTCAAAAGTTCTACCCATGCATTGGTCAGACCCAATTTTGGAGATGGAATGTTAACAATAAATTAGGTGCATTATTGAAGCATTTTTATTTAATATATATGTCTGTGAATTAATAACATTTGTCTGACTCGAGGCTCTGGTAAGTCAGGTTGTAAATTGATGTTTATGTGAAAAATAAAAATGCCTGTCTGTCATAAAGTTTGTATAGTTTTTTCTATAATATCTAGATCCATCATAATCATATCATCTAGCTTGTTTTTTTAGTATGTCTATATATTTTATCCAGTACTTACTCTCCTATTTCTAAATTAGTAATTTATGGTAAAATGAATAGTTTAATTTTGATAACAAATACTTAATACCATGTGAATGTCATAACACAAAACGTCATAGTATGTATGGGATATGGACAGTGTCTCACCCAATTTCTTTTTTATATAGTATACATTTTTTTATTTTTGGAAGAAATCTTGAAAGTTTGTTTCTTTTCAATTTTAGTTTTGTGTGTTTCAAAGTGAGAACATAATTATGTCAGGAAAATTACTTTAAAAGAGTGTTTGTTTCCAAGTGAGAATCTAATTAGGTAGGTAATTTGGTATTTAGAACTTGTATTTATCAAAATGAGAAATTACACATTGTTTCAAACAATTTGGCATTTTGTTGCATAAAATTGGCTTATTATTAGAAGTAAATGATTTTATTTCAGTAAAACAATTGTCAAACACATTTTTAGTCAAATATAAGAGACTAAAAATTTTCAAAAATGATTGGGAAATACAAAAGACATATGAGAAAAACAACTTTGTATGAACGTAAAACATCAACTATGATGATCTAATTTCTGTAAAGAAAAACATAGAGCAATTTTTCGGGAATGAAACATTCATAAATACTTCTTGAATATTTATAAATATTTGAGAAATTTTGGTGGTCAACTTCATTTGATTACTGCTTTCAAGTCTCATAGTTATAATTTGTCACAAAGTATGCATCTTATGCTTTATCATATTAACCCCAAATTTTTTGCAAAACATCAAAAGTTAGTTTGATTTAAAGCAAGAGTCAGTGATCATGAAGGTGAGACATTGTTTTAGATCCAGCGTGCCCACCCTGATTCCAAAACATGCATTTACAGTTAAAGCCTTATTTTGTTTTCTCTACATTTGTCTTGGTTATTTGCACTTTTTGTCTACAAATTTAATTTCTTGGTTATAAAAATCTGTTACATCATATGCCTTTCTTTTTATTCTTCCTTACACCAACAATAATTCTTTTTACTCACATTCTAAAGGCATATATTTAGTTAGTTATCTAACTAACCCACTTATTGCAGAATCTATTTAAACAAAAGTTTGTAGTGCTTTATATGCTACCTTTCTCTTTGTACTGAATACAGTTTAGAACCTGACATTCATTTTCCTTGATAAATTTGTAAAGAATGCCAGTTTTGGTTTTGAATAAAAACTTGAGGTGCAGGTGTGTTTTCTTATAGCAAAGCAACATCGGGCTATCTGCTGAGTCCACAGAGAGAAATCAAACCCATGATTTTAGTATTGAAAATCTGTAGACTTACAGTTGTACTAGTGGGGGACAACTTGAGGTAACAAGTTATATTCTAAGACTTGAATAAAATTATTAGTCTTTTCTATTATCGATGCCTGTACTTAGTGTGAATTAGACTGATGAGAGTACTTACTTTTTAAAAACATTTCTATCCCAGACATTAATGTATGTTCATTTTCCTTAGTCATTCAGTGACTATAGCAAAAGGGAATAATTATGAATTAACAGTAGAATAATTTATGCTAACAGTTATTCTGCAGAAATGTTGCTTTTTATTGGAATTATTGGTTATTTATGGGATTAAAATAGAAAGAAATTGCATTTCAAATTATTACAGTGTTTGCATGTCAGTTTATGTGAATTTATGTTTTTAACTTCACAACTGAACTCGTATATTTGATAAGCCTTACAAAATTAAACAGAAATAACAAAAATAAATTTGGTTACAATGCAATTAACATTTTGTTTTTATAGAATTTGAGATTTTAATACAAAGGATTTGAAGCTGTTAAATATTTGAAAGAGTGATATTATAAAAGAGTTATTGTTTTTAATAAAGTTTGTTCAAAAGAGAATGGAAACATGACTTGTTGTTATCATACTTGGAAAGAGAGTCAGTAGATGCTTTTGTTCTAACATACTTCCCATATGACAATGAAGAACCACTACTAAACTCACAGATATTTGAGACACCATGCTACTCAGCATCAGTAGCAAGCTTTGAACTTTCATACAGATATGGATGACACAAGACATCAAGTTTATCTCTTTCAAAAGAGGCATATTACATGGATAAGTAAGACTAAAGTTGGGCATGCAGTTGAATTATATATTAGATATGTAATGAATAAATAAGTTTGCATTTAATTAGAAAATCTAGTGTGTACCATATATTGGGGATTTAAGACTGGCTTTTGATTTACCATCCCTGTGGACTCGTGTCTTCAATTGTTTTTCACCTTTGGCTCTACTCATTATGATAAAGTCATCTGTTACATTTTGAGCACAGATTTATTTCCTTATTTTATTGGGATGTGTTATCTTGTGGATAATCACCTAGTGGTAGATCCAGTTGATTACTTTGCAGAGAAAATAAGAAATTTGTATATCACAAAAGATTATTTAAATGTTCACAGGTTATGTTATCAATAAATTCAGTGTAAAGTTCAGTTTCACAACTTCCTTGAATTTTACAATCTCTTAATGCAATAAAACATAACTACAAATAATTCTGTATGTTCAGCTGAGCAATACTTAACCATAGTAGTTTAGAAAGTAAGTCCTGGAATATTTTGAAAAGTTTCAGTGTGATCATGGTTCTTTTTGAAGCAAAACTGGAACCAACAGGTAAATAGTAAGTACAGAAAAACAGGGAGATTGAAAAGCCATATTTTTAAGATGACACAATTAAGATGGGAAGTTCACCAGTCTTCAAAATGTTAGACTTCAACAAACTGTTAGTCTTTAGGCCAACACTTTACATGTTGGAATTGGAGCAGTACTTCTATAAGAACATGAAAATTGACTGTTTCCAATATTATACATTAGTAAAACGCTGTTGAGAAGTGGGAAGAGTCACTCTGTGATTGAACAAAAATGCCTGGTCATCATATTTGTCATCCGAAAATTCTAGAACTATCAGTACAAGATGGAGCTCATCATCCAGACAGACCACCAGCCTCTTTTATACACTCAAAGGTGTAAAAGTTACAGTGCAGAAATTATGAGATGGGCATTGTACCTCCAGAACTATCCATTCTGCACTGAGGCTCTCAAGGATACTACTCATGTTAGTGCAGACTGTATGAATATACTTTATGCATAAACTGAGAACAGTCTTGATATTAAACATAAATAAAAAATATTTATTGTAATTAAGTTGTAATTGTGATTTTAAAGTAAAATTATTGCAGACTGTATTGTAACAACAGAGTAAAGAAGTAGAATTCATCTTGTAAATTGTGTTTTAAAGTGAACACACTTGTGTGGACTTTTGTCAAAAAGAGATAATTATTTAAAGCTCTGGATACAATTGTGACAACCAACAGTATAATGAACATTTGTATATATGTTTGAATTGTTTTAATATATTATTTTAAAACTAGTGAAACATATATGTGTGTTATTGTTAAAGTTTATTGCCTACAAATCACTGATACCTACTGTGAGGAATCATGACTCTATAAAACCCGATACCAGTTGACCATAAAATTCTATTTATATTGCATTTTAATTAATAAGATGGGCTGTAAAACAATAAGCTGCAAACTAAAATCCACACATCTTTCCTGATCTTCAAGTTTTGAAAATATTCTGGAAAATTCTACTGAACAGTGTAGTAATTACTGTTAGAAGATGTTGATTCTTTTATATACTTATTAGAAGGTCAAGGTTGCCTGGTCTTAAGGTGTCAATTGGAATTTCATTATATAACAAATTCACTATTACCTTAATAAGGACAAAGGACATTTGGTAACTACAACTGAAATAGTTTTATCTTAACCCTAAAGGTCAGAATAGATATCTCTTAACCTCTGTGCATAAGACTCTGGTCAAATTGAAAATTTATAAATGCTATATATCCTTGTTATTATGAGCCATTTGTTGTACTATAGTTATTAATATGAACTCCCTGATGTATGTATACTATCCTTATAATGACAAAAGAAAAGTCTATTGTTTTTAGTGCTGGCTGATTACACATGACACCAGTGAATTAGATCCTCATGTGACATATTCATAACATCATATCAATATGGAGAAAGTTCTCTGTGATGAGAAATGGAGGTTAAATGACAAATTGAGACCCCTATTGCATATTTATATGCACACAAGATAAAGTTTTTGCAAAGTTGGGGTTGCACATCACATAATGAGAAAAGTTTTCTCCAGTATCATGTCAGCAAGAGTTCCATTACAGTATGATGAGCCATGTACGCTTTGTGTCCGTATAATGACAAAAGAAGAGTCTGTTGTTATGAGCATGATCCATGTATGGTTGGTGTCCTTACAATGACTAAACAAAAAGACTGTTAGTGTTAGCATGATTCATGCATGTTTGTTGTAAAGAAAAGGCTGTTGTTATTAGCATAATCCATGTATGTTCGGAATTTTTACAATGACTAAAGAAGTGACTATTGTTATTAGCATGGTCCATGTATGTTTGGTGTCCCTACAATGACATACCAAGGGACTAACTTTACATTTCATTTTGTCTTGTGAACAAGTTGTTTTTTTACAGTCCTACAGTCATTATGGAAAACATATCCTTCAGTAGACTTGATTATGATCTTGCATAAATTGAAATATTTAAACTTAGACATAATGTTTACCAATATATTTTATTCTGTTACAGGCAGTATTTTTGAATTCATATAATTTACAATTTTCGATCGTTTAACCTTTGTTTAAGCTGTATGAGGTTGGGTAACAGCCAAACAATAAGAATGTAATTTTTCTTTTTATAAAACAGTTTCAAGTTTTGCAATATTTCTTAATTTTGATTCCTAAAAGTTTGTCCAAGGAAACCTTTTACATTATGGTCCCGAACTTTGGATTCTTATAACTTTTCATTGGCAACTAAAATGATGAAAAATGTGAAGCTTAAAATAGGCAATTATGCATCACCACTAAAATATGCTAGATCCATTCCCACATTGAAACTCTTTATACAAAAACTGGTTGAAAGTATTTAAAAAAACACATAATTAGTGGTTTTGGCATTCAAATTTTTAACCAGCTACATGCATGTTGTTGGTTGGTGGTAAAGAAAAGATATCATGAAATTTTGGGAAGTTAAACATTGAGAAATTTTGTAGTGAAAGAGAAGACAATGCTGAATTACCTTTGAAGTCTCACTGTTGCTGCTAGTCTATACTGTATTTTTAATGCCACAAAACCAGCATATTACTTCATTAACTAGATTTTATCATAAAATTTTCAGGTATTTTTGTATTTAAGTTGTGTGTGTTTTTCATAGCAAAGCCACATCAGACTACCTGTTGTATCCCCTGAGTGAATCGAACCTCCGATTTTAGTGTTGTAAATCGGTAGATTTACTGCTGCCCCATGAGAGACCAATTAATAAGTAAAAACAGCTTTATTAACAAGACTTTTACCATAATAGAAGAAACAGTAAATTTGAAGGATGTTTAAAAAAAAAAAAAGGGCCATATAAAATTAACCTGTAAATTATTATTATTTCTCCTCTCTAACAAGCTGTGAGATTTTACTACTAAATAAGTGACTTGTAATCTGAGGGTCATGGGTTCAAATCCAGGTCACACCAAACATACTCAGCCATGGGGAGCATTATAATGTGGGGTTAATCCCATTGTTTGTTGGTAAAAGAGTAGCTCAAGAGTCAGTGGTGGGTGGTGATGACTAACTGCCTTCCCTCTAGTCTTACACTGCTTAATTTGGGAGGGATTGCACAGACAGCCCTCATGTAGCTTTGCAAGAAATTCAAAACACACAAACAAAGTAATTAAATATACATAAAACATAATTGTTCTTTTTGCCAAACAGTAGTTAATGTATTATTTATGAATTTCAAGTCTCACAAAATATTTTGAAAATTTTCTTAAAATACAGCATCAATAAATTAATGTAGTGATTACAAACTGCTTCCAAACTCATTGAAATATGATCATTAACTATTGAGAAATTATAAGAAACTCTTGTAAAACTAAGTTTTATGTAATATTGGGAATTAAAGCTTATTAATTTGTGAAACAAACTTGACATGTCTCAAAGTTTAACTTGAACATAACTTTTGTAAAGAGTTATTAACAAATATGCAAATAATTGTTTTATGATATTTAGGTAATGTTTTTTTGCAACTAAACTATGCTAAATTATCATCCTTATACAAACACTAAACATTACAAGATGTAAAAAGAGAAGATACTACCGATACACCTGTTAGTCCATAAACATTTAAGATATTTCCAGTTTTTCTGAAATTGTCTAGCACTGAAATATGGGTGCAATACATGTGAATGCCATTCTGTCTGGAAAATCTTATTTCAAAGAAAAATAGCCTATAAAGTTTCACTTGCAAGTAAGATTACCTGAAGCCAAAATCTTATTGAAATTCTGTGACTGGACTGTGAATCCAAAAGTTTAATGTTCATATTTTGTAGCCTCAAAATCCACTCTCTGAATGTGTTATAAAGGTGACATTCAAATTCCACTATTCGATCAGAAAAGGGTGTTGCAAGAGTTAATTATGGATGTTTGTGATTGCTGGTGCCTTTCCTTTAATCTGTCAGTTCAAAATCAGAGAAGGTATGTGGAAACAGCCCACACAAGTTTGTATGAAAATTCTAAAAGAAGGAAACTATTGAAACTGAAGGAAATGAGATAGAAATGAAAAGGTGAGAATTTTCCATAGTTCAGCACTGCATGTCCTGTTCATGTAGTCCCATTTAACAAACAATAAAATATTGTAAAAATTCTAATTACATAAACTATTGTCTTGGTAAATGCAATGATAAAACATTGGCAGGTACAATACTGTTCAATTCAAATGTGAATTATGTTTCATAAAGCCCAAATATGACAATCCAATGAAATACAAATTCTTTTATTTGAGCTCAACACACACAGTTCTATATCTTTGTAAGCAATAAAATACGTGTTTTACCAATCAACAGGTTACATTTTCTGTTACGTGAACCTTTATTGTCCGAAAGCATATTTCAAATGCATCAAAGTAATAGCCTTTACAAATTAACAGAAATATGTTTAGGAACTTTTTTTTTATTTAAATGAAATACAGGTAACAGCATTTAAGTCTTTATAACTTTAGGTCGTAATTACATTTTATGCTCTTTGTGTTAGCTTCGGGCGATTTATTGTTAACCCTGAAATAGATCGAATGTGTAGAGATATGAGTATATTGCTGTACTTCGCATAGTAGGGTTATTTCGTAGTTTAACTTTGTGACATGTTCTAAAATTCATTTTGTTTCCTTGTATCTGTATAATTTAGTAAATAAATATTCTCATCTCAGTGTTTTTCGAAATGCTAGTGGATTGAAAGCAACAAAAACAGAGCATTAAATACCTTATTGTTTAATTGGCAAGACCTACATGTAACCAACTGATCTTTCATCAGCTATATACGAGGACGTTTAAGGAGCTGTCTTTATCAAATTTTTCTGTTTGTTTTTTAATAGTTGTAAATACCAGTGGACATTGTTTAACTCAAACATTGACAGGAAAACTGAGTAACATTCAGATTGCTGGTTATAAATCATACTTTGGAAATGTGCAAGTTTTATGTATTGTTTAAACGGCTAAATTTAGTTATTTTCATGACTTTTTCGAATCAGTAAATTGTGTTCTCTGTATACACGCTTGCAGAAACGTATTTATGGTGTTTACATAAGATAATTTCAGTTCCCATCAGTGAGTTTTACAAGGAAGTGTAAATATTAATACATGTTCAGTAAACACCGTTCTGGTTGTAATGTCGCCCGAGTCGCGCCAAACATGCTCGCCATCCCAGCCGTGGGGGCGTTATAAAGTTACGAGCAATCCTACTATTCGTTGGTAAAAGAGTAGCCCAAGAGTTGGCGGTGGGTGGTGATGAATAGCTGCCTTCCCTCTAGTCTTACACTACTAAATTAGGGACGGCTAGCACAGATAGCTAGTAGCTTTGTGCGAAATTTAAAACAAACAAACAAACAGTTGTAATGAACCGTTGTATGACACTTCATGTATTGGTTCAGAATTCTCCATTATTTATAGTTATTGAGGAGATAATTTTGTCCAAAAAGACAATCATGAAATGGATTTTAAAGTTTTATTTCACTAATAATAATAATAAGTGAACAGAATTAATCTGGCCAGCAGAATATTTTTAAAGTCATACATACTACACAGTGTGATATATATTACACATGTTTATTTACTGATTTTGGAATCATCGTTAGGCCTAATTTAGGGTTAAGTAACTAGAACATTTTTTAAATGAATAAATTAATGACTTAGACACCTTTTCCGAATCATATAGATGAATAATTTAAGCCTAGCTGTATAAATATTTACAAAGTACTGCACATTATTTACATTAACGTCAAAAACATTTTACACAATATAAACTTATCTCTGATAAAATAAGACTTAATTCATAAACAGTCGTTAAAGTGTCATATAGTCAAAGTCAGGTACAGCTGCCGCGTCACGGACAATGTCTGGACTCCGGCGATATATTGTACATGTGTGACGTTGTGTATGTTAATATTACCAGTGCAGAAGTCTCGAGTGCCATCTCAAACCCCGTGTTCGTCTTCCTCTTTTTCGTTCAGTACAGGTAGCAAGGCATGGTGTCCAATAATACCCCTTTTCGGCACGAAAATTTCTCGATGACAGGTGAGAGCCGTCAACCAAGCTATCACACTGTCGTCGGAGCCTGGAACACGGAAAGTGACTGCAACGCCATCACATGCTCGCGGAACAAGCCGCAGTTCTCGATAATCACGTACTAATTGCTGAACGAAATAACCACGAAGATTGAGGCTGCCTAGAGGTTTTCGGTCTACGGACGAGTTTTGCAAGGGATAAATTACACAGAAATGTTCTGTCGAAGTGCAGTAAACACGGACAAACACTCGGCTTGAAGCAGGGGATACTATATCCAACACTCCCGCCAATAACTCTCCAACTTCTGGCTTACTAGAGATAGAGAATGCTTTAGCGTTGAACATTGATTGGTGAAGCATTTTCAAATACGTATAATCGTATATGTTAAAAAGTATCACCAAATTTCATCTCTCTTCCAGGTATTACTTTCTTTCTAATTCCAGTAAGACCATTATATATGTTTATACTTGTGACACGTGACTTATTACTGCAGTGGTTGCTTTTCCAGGATACATCTCGTACGCTGTGACGTCACAGACATTGCAAGTTTGGGGAATTTGAAGGGTGGATTCCAACAGGCCAATAGTACTGACACTAGTTGTTTAGATGACATAATGAAAAATCCCAGTCTTGCTTCATTACGAGCCGAGGAAAGTAGCTGTACAGAGAACAATCTGTTTGATTAAACATCCTCATTTTAGATATAAAAATAGTAACTGACTCATTTTGTTTTGGGTTATAACAATAATTTGTTTTTGATACTACAACACCGAAGCCTTATAGTCGAGTTGGAATTTGAAAGGTCAGGATATGATCAGAGTAAAATTTTCTAGCTTCACAAAAAAATAAATGTGGCGAAAGCAATGCGCATGCCCCCCAGTGGCTCAGCGGTATGTCTGCGGACTTACACGCTAAAATCCGGGTTTCGATACCCGTGGTGGGCAGAGCACAGATAGCCCATTGTGTAGCTTTGTGCTTAATTCAAAACAACAACAACAACAGCAATGCGCATATTATTAAATAATGATAATAATGCGACTTTACTGTGTTTTTAAACGTAATACTGCTAGGGTAATAAACAAAAAAAGAGAAAAGAAACACGAAAATGTATATGTTTAATACATCTGCTTTCGTGTAAAATATTTGTATTATAAAAGTAATTCGGTACAGGGGACGGGAATAAAATCTAAAGGATTTTTAAACTATTAAAACTAATTGTTGTTACAAATTTTAAAATCAAATAATCCAATTTATAGTAATGTAACGCATAGATGATCTTAAATACATAAATATCAAGTGTTTAGGATTTTACCACTATTTTCTCACCATAATTTTGTAGCTACGTCGTTATATGTATATATTATTGTGCCACTTTGCATGTATATATATATATTACAACCTTATGTAAATAACTAGTATTTGATCCAAAAGCAATCCTTCAGGTAATGAGTTTTACAAACGAGTTTATTGATTGTAGAGTAAAGAATAAAATGTGATAAATATACTGCATTATTATAGTGGATTTCCAAAACTACATGAAACATGTAAGAACAAATTTATCGCCGATGCTAAAAAACTAAGACAAAGATTTATCATTTCAAGTCAGTAAAAAGGCTGAAATACACTAAACATCATTTAAGTTTGGTTTGCTTTGAATTTCGCGCAAAGCTACTCGAGGGCTATCTTTGCTAGCTGTCCCTAATTTTGCAGTGTAAGACTAGAGGAAAGGCAGCTAGTCATCACTACCAACCGCCAACTCTTGGGCTATTCTTTTACCAACGAATAGTGGAATTGGCCAAAAAATTATAACGTCCCCACGGCTGAAAGGGCGAACATGTTTGGAGGAGACAGGGATTTGAACCCGCGACTCTCAGATTACAAGTCGAGTGCCTTATCTACCTGGACATGCCGGGGCCATCATTTCAGTAAATACTGTACTATAATTTAGAAAAAAACTGTATTAATTTACTGTAATTGGCAGTTCCATTTATTATAAAGAGAAAATTAATTATTTTGAGACAAATCCAGTAGAAACTTTCCTTTTAATTTGAATAATATTTATACTAATGTTTTTCAAAATAATCCATCAGCAATTACAATATATTTCATTAGTTTTGATAAATTAATGCTTTGTGTATTGGACAAAACAGATATTTTGTTAGTGAAAGAGTGGCCCAAGAGTTGGCGGTGGGTGGTGATGACTAGCTGCCTTCCCTCTAGTCTTACACTGCTAAATTAGGGACGGCTAGCTTTGGGCGAAATTCCAAAACAAACAAACAAACACTTGTGTGGACTTTGAGGAAAACGAGACAGTTATTTAAATTCTCTGAATACAACTGTGATAACTAATAATGTACGAAAGTCTGACTTGATTCGAATACAATATATTAAAATAAATGGATTGTGTGCTTTCTATTTATTGTTGAAATTTATCGCCAACAAGTCACAGACAACTACTGTAAGGAATCCAGCAAAGTTCTATTAAAGTATCTTATGATATTAATTTAAATTCAGTCCATATATGCGATAACAAATTACTTTAATTTTTCTCTAATGTCCCCCGCTGGTACATCGGTAAGTATACGGATTTACAACGCTAAAATCAGGGGTTCGATTCCCGATGTGGCTATACTATAAAAACACATACACACATTCTTCCCTAACGTTTATAGAAGCTTGTACACTTTAATACTCGCAGACCACTTTACAAAGAATACTAATATACAAAAATTATTTACTTGTACCACCTCATAGTTGAAATATAAACACACTGATTCACTCTACCGATTAGAAACAATTCATATCTTGAAGAACTGTTAATCTCGGATTTATTCTTGGTGACGAGAAACCCACTTGACATAAAATGTATTTCAGAACAGCTGATATGGATATTAACATTTTTATTGATAACCAGAGAACAATTTGACCTTCCTATATCATCTTCAGGTTAACAAAGAGAGTTTGCAACTGACTGTTGCCGGACACATGTCTTAGGGACTAGATTATAAATGGATACAAGATTGTAGGGGGCATTGCAGTTGGATGTCAGGTTATTAATTTGCATAAAGATATTCCTTTGTATTGGTTTAATTTTGGTTTCGATTGTTGTATAAGTAGGGCTTATTTGATTTTGCGTTTGATTATACTTGTTTTTCTACTTAGTATCTGGGTAATTTTTATAGTTATGTTGTGTTTATTTAATTTGCAGTGTTCAAAAACGTGTGAAGGTGTTTATTGTGTTCTTTAAATCTAGTTTCCATTTTTCTGGTTGTTTCTCCAATATAGAAGTCGTGGCAATTGTAGTATTGTATTTTATAAATTATGTTGGTGTTGTGTTTGTCAGTGTAGTTTTTTTCATTGTATGGACTTTAGTTTTTTGAATAAATTTGGTGTTTACTAGAATATTGTGTTTTGTAATGAGTTTTTTTTCAAATGTTGGTTATTTTTTCGCTGATGTTGAGAATATATGGTGTGAAGAAGTATAGTTTGTTATATCTTGGGTTCTATAGTTGCTATAGGGTTCTATTGTTTGTTGTTGCTATAGGTGTGTGTGTATAATTTTTTACACGGGTTTTGGAAGAAATTTGTTGATGTTGATGAAGTATTGTTTTATTTTGTTGATTTCATCATTAATTTTATCAGGTGAGCATATTTTGTGGCTGTGTTTATTTGGTTTCTTAATATGTTGAGTTTTTGTTTTGTTTCATGCGCTGAGTCCTGGGAAATGTATAATCCAGTATGGGTGATTTCTTTCTGTGGTTTTCTGTTTTGAATTGTGTATCAGTTTTATAATAATGTTTATGAAACCTCATGGGTAGAACATCATTAGATGGATGTTATAGTTATTTGGTTTAACTACAGAACATGATTTATAAGGTATTTTTAATTTTCATTTTAGTTTGAATTTCGTAGTCAAAATGTTTAAACATTCAAAAACGTAATTTCTATATTTCTACACTACCTTACACTATAGACGCAGCATAGCCAACTGGTTTAAGGCATTCAACTCGTAATCTAAGGGTCGCGGGTTCAAATCCCCGTCGCACCAAACATGTACGCCCTTTCAACCGTGGAGGTGTTATAATATTACGATCAATCCCACTATTCGTTGGTAAAAGAGTAGTCCAAGAGTTGGCGGTGGGTGGTGATGACTAGCTGCCTTCCCTCTAGTCTTACACTACTGTGTCAGGGACGGCTAGCGCAGGTAGCCCTCGTGTAACTTTGCGCGAAATTCCACAACAAACTAGACTTTAATGGTATTTGCTTTATATATTTATAGAATATAGTTAGAAGCTTCATCGCTTGGACATTTTGTTTATCATCTTGTCTTTGTGTGCTTGGCAGGAATGATATGTGAAACAAATGATTTTACAATTACACATGCAACCTTTTTTAAAATTGGCGAGACTCGTTACTAGTTTGATTATTTCTTTCATATCTAAATTTGAAGTTTAGAACTTCGAAACTTATATAGTAAAGTTTACTGCAACTGCCCTTGATGTATATGACCAGTTTTAAGACGCCTGAAATGATTGTACTTTTGATAAACACCATGCAATTGTAAGGGCTGTGTCTACAAGGTATTCCGTATTTTCTTCGTCCTTACTGTATAAGGAGTTGAACACTTAAAAGTCATTTGTCTGAATTTTTTAAAGATAGTATACTTTGATTACACTTGTAACATTTGACCGCGAAATGTTTGTTTCCCAATTGCTTTAAATATGGTTCAAGTGAAATTAATTTATAGTCTGCCGTATCTGTTATTTTGTTCTAACAATAGTTTCTATTGCAGTTATTAGATACTTTGAAACATTTAATCACTTTATATATCACACTATGTTTGTCCATGTTTGATAAATATATTTTATTTAATAAAATAATGAAAGACAAATATGCTTACCAGTTTAAATGCTTGTGGGAGTTTAACCTTGAACCCTCTTTCTTTCATACAAAGTAAAACTTAAAAAAAAAAACTATAGAGAAAAATAGTTTCACGTTTCGTTTTGCTTGTTATAGCGTTCATGCTCCAAGTGCCCGAGTTAAGTGATACCCAGCCTCACTTGGGCCTCCAACCCTCTTTTCTCCCATTTTGGGTTCCAATTTCATGTGCTGTTTCCAGTGGCTTGTACAGATGAATAATTGTTATGTAATGTTTGGTATCATTATAGCTTATATATAGTCTTGAAAGTTAAAAATAAATACTTCATGTGATACTATCAAATACGATACCCATTTCATATTAATTTTAATTTCGTGTGTTCGTATTTAATGTTTTAATTGTTGCTAGCCTTAAATAATGTCGTTTTGACCTAATAAGAAAAATTGCCAGGTCAGAAAGATGAAAAAAAACAGTCATTATGTAGTTGTTGTGCATCATAGCCTTAATAGAATGTGTGTGTAATAATTACAACTTACGGTGAAAGATAATCTTATTTCTGTTCCACCTATTAGCACGTCACATGTAGCCCTTTGTGCAACGTTGTACTTAACAAATAGACAAAATCGTATCGTTTTCTTTGTACCGCACCTCTTGCAGTGCATACACGTAATATGTAAACCAGTTATTCAAAAGTAGAATAAAATAAATAATAAAATATAAGATCAAAAAGTTAAAAATGAAGAAGTAAAACTAAAACACGAAAAGATTACATTAAGTACTTATGCCTTTTACATGCGTCCGAACCGCGCAATGTAAAATGAATAAACAAACTGTTTCAGTGTAGCTTTTGTTTTGTTTTTTGTGGATCATAAATATGCGAGAAAACTTGTAAAATTAATTCAGCTTTGCATAAACATAGAAACATTAAAATATGAAATTTAGGCGAATTAACAAAGGAAAGAGTGACGTGTATGGTAGCTACATTAATTGTCGTGATGTTTTTTTCTGAGGACTAAACACTCAGACGCAGTACATTAATAACTACCAAACGTATGGTACAATATTCTGTACAAAAAGTGATCTTCATAAATAAGCTATTTTTCAAACATTACCAAATGCCGATTCTAACGTGTGTATAATGTAACTGGTATTGTTTGATACCTTTTGATATTAACAACACACCCTTGAGGAAACCAGTATCCAAAATGTACATTTTATTTTTATTTTTAATATCTATTAATTAAAAACAAACTGAAATTCTGCATCAGTACCAGATGTCACCTTGGTTCCCGGCCATACAAATAAAAAGATTATGGTTTCTAAAACTATCAGAACAGAGGCAAGAGTAAGTTGTTATTATTACAGTTGACATTATTTCCAAATATTACCTGGGCCTACGACCCTCCTAATATTTAATCCGGCTCTGTGCTGGATATGTCCTCGATAGACTGTCTGTCTCTGTCCGGCTCAATTTTCAGCGCAGTCATGAAAAATAACAGTAGTTTTTGTATCCACAGTTTATGGAACTTATTGAATATCATTTGGCCGTTAACTAGACAACATTTTAATTACATCTATGCTATTCATAGAAATACGTCTTTTAAATTTTCACCATGTGTAAGTTAATATTTATCGCAGTTTTTGCATTGTTCTTGTTTTAAGAATTTTCGCACAAACTTAGTGTGCAGTACTTAAAAGGGGGATTCAAAGTGTAGAGATCGAATGATGCTGACCCGTGAGGATCGTTTGATAGACGGATATCGGGTATTTTAATGTATCTTGTAATTTGTGGTGCATATTGAAGAGACTTACGCATTTTGATAATAAATTGATGTTAACTTCAAATCAAAACAAGAAAAACTAAACATCCACCTGGCACTTAGTACAACTAATTATATACGGTTTTTTTTCTTTACGTTTCTATTTATAAAGATTATAATGCATTATTTCATCAGTTGGATACCTTAGCCATTAACGACATTTTTTGTCGTAATCCTTATAATATCTCGCTTATTTCGACTTGTTTAGGAGATTTAGGTTAGCCTTAAATACATATATTTATCATACTACCAATGAAAAAAGAAAGAAATACTTATAGTAAATATTACGATATTGAATAAATGAAAGTAAAACGTAATAATATTCGATATACTGGAGAGTTTTACCGATATTGATAATGAAAGTTACAATAAATAAATAGGTAAAGAGTATACCTAATTTAATAAACATAGAAACACTAGCTATTGAGTTCGAAAACTATCATGGTAAGTTGCTTGGAATTCGTAACCTTAGTATACTTCGCCTGTTTTGTCGACATATCTACCTAGCACATATTTTGACAAAAGAAAAATCGTGGCCATTTTATTGAAAATCCTAACTATCGCAGTATTATCTGATTAATAATTCTTATGGTAAATCCAGATATTGTGCTTTGATTTTAGTGGAGTATCCTTTTGCTTTACTTTTAGAGTGAGCTCTAGTGAATAAATTTATTCGGCTATGTATAGAAAACCGTAATAATTCGATATAAGAATATCAGCTATGTATTTGCAAGCGCCACTTGTTCTTAGTAAAGCGTGTAATGTATGAATGAACGTTTTAGGCTGGACAGATACATATCTGCAACTCACGGATTGAAGTTGCCTCCCATTTAGAATATTTTGTATCTCTTGTAAGACATGCTGGCAAAAATGCACAAATGATTTATCAAGTAAAAAATACGTGGCTTACAAAAATTCATTTAATGTGAAACAATATCATAAAAAAATGTGTTTATTGACACACAGTGCCTGATGTACATCAATTATTAACTGACTCTTAACTTTATCAATAGGAAATGTTTGATTTACTTTGAATTTTGAAAAAACAAAACACTGCTCCAAGACTATCTGCTCCAGTCGTTCCTAATTTATCAGTGGTAACTCTTGGGCTACTTTTTTTACCACCGAATTGTGGGAATGATTGTACCATAATAACGCCCACACGGTTGAAAGGGCAAGTGTGTTTATCATCATGCCATGTTAGGCCTAACCATCTGGACACATCAGGTTTCATGAACAGGAGGACTAGTGTTGAAATTACTGAAGTCAAAAGTTTCTATTGTTTTATTCCCGAAAGTTTTAATTTTCTCTTTACCTTCAAGGAAATTGTAAATGACATATAATGATTATATTAACACAGGTTTTCTCTCTGATAATGTTACAGCATTTCTTTAAATATTCTTAACAATGTATTACAGATTGCTACCTATTAGAATTAGTAGTTCGTTAGTACTAGTGTTTTATGGCCTGGTAGTTAACCTGTATTTATATGGTGTGTTATCTAGTCTGGAAATCCAAAGTAATTAGGGTATTTACGCTCTCTGACCTAACTGACTGTATACCATATTTTGATAAAACTGAAATGTGTTTATTTATGCTATTTCCTGTCTGTTTTAACGCATTTATAAACCTCTTTACCAGAGGGTTTTCGTGTATTCAAACTAAACTATTTCTTTACACAAAGTTTTAATATAAAACTTTTTTACCAATGACAACAAAAAGTTTTTTAGTTGCTTCATCTGTGATGGTAATCTAAATGCTCTGTAATTTCTTTTTTTACCCATAACATGCTTGTTTTTGTTAATTGTCAAAACGAACTTTACTCCCTACATCATTTTTAAAGGACTTTAAATTTCAACCTACATTTTAACATTGCCGCTTCACTAAGGGTAGTTTGGTTTGAATTTCGCACAATTATTTGTTTGTTTTAGTTAAGCACCAAAGTGTACAGTGGGTTATGTATGCTCTGCCTGCTACTGGCATCGAAACCCAGTTTCTAGTGTTGGAAGTCCGCAGATTCCCCTATGCGAATTTCGCACAAAGCTGCACTGCAGGTCTGTCTGCTATAGTCGTCTCTAATTTAGCAGCGATAAACTTGAGAAAAGGCAGCTAGTCAACGCGTGGGAATTTTATAACTTTTTTATTTAATTACCTAATTTTTTAAACATTTAAAATCAATTTTTTGGAGTAACATTCTTTAGCGAAAAATTATTGTGGTTGTCTTAATTCGTTCAAAACATTTCTTTAATCAGTCGCATACGTTACACGTTTATTGTATCCTCCAATGAGTAAGTAATAAATTTAAGAATTTACAACACTTAAATCCGGGGTTCGATTTCAATGGTACATAGAGTGCTCATAGTCTATTTTCTAGCTTTGCGCTAACGATTGTCAACGGCAGAAATACAGATTAAGCTTGGTTAATGATAATATAATTGGAAGGTGTTGAAGGAAGCACTTTTGTTGACGATAAACAGATGCATAAGGTAATTTTGGAAGTTCTATTTTCGTAGATATAATGCGTCACTTTTCTTCGTTAGATTACACAAGTTTTTAAAACTAAATTTATGTGTTTATATAAAAATATATTTACTTTAACGTAATAGTTTGCGCGAAATTCAAAACAAACAAACAGTCGTATGAGTGTCTTACGCGCTTTGTTTATGGAAGATCAAAATATTTATGCAATAACATGATTGCACATCTTGAAACTCTACACTTGACTTATGGCGTTCTACAAAATCATGTTTTCTAGGAAGGGATTCGTTCCGAGAATGGTGTATACTGATCATGTAAAAAATGGTGATTATGTTTAATCATTTATTTATAACCAAAAGCACTTTTCGTTACCATAAAATTTTGGTAAAACAATGCTAACTTGCGTATTTCGGTACTCACTTATGAAAAAAAATATATACAGAGTGTTCGGAAAGTCACTGTGCACTTATATATTTATTAACAGACATGTTTAAATATAGAATACAGGAGGTAAATATGAATGACAATTATAAACTATGTTGAAAGTGACCCCCGTTGGCATCAATACTGGCCTGGATTCTTCTTATTTTGTTTCTAAACACCGCTATCAGTTGCTGGTGTGAAGTAGACTGAATAGACATGTGATTACAAAACTGCACAGTGGCTTTCTTAACACCCTGTATTACACTAACAAGAAGTACAATAATCTGGTATTTGTTTTATTTTTCAAACTTTTCTTATATTAAGACTTATACTGCTAAACACAATCGTGGAAGCAGAAACCTAATTAAATTTACTCTTGTTTTACTGAAGGAAACCGTATACGAGTTTGCGGACTAAGTTGATATCATAATCACAAGACTGAATGCCTACATTTACTTTTAACAGTAAAATAACAGTATGTTAGGAAAATGTTTACTTTTGATTTCTTTACTTCAGAAGTTTTACAAAAGAGTGGTACGGTATGGCCAGATGATTAGGGAACTCGGACTCGTCATCAGAGGGTCACAGGTTCTAATGTCCATCACCCCAAACATGCTCACCCTTTCAGCCGTAGAAGTGTTATAATGTTACGGCAAATTCTACTCTTCGTTAGTTGAAGAGTAGCCCAAGAGTTGGTAGTGGGTGGTGATAACAAGCTGCTTTCTCTCTAGTCTTACACTGCTAAATTAGGGATGGCTAGCACAGATAGCTTTTGTGTAGCTTTGCGCGAAATTCATAAACAAACAATCAATACAAAACAGATTGACAGAAAAACTTGATAAACATAGTAATAACTAACTGAAGTTGTAAGACTGTTTCAAGTGTTTCACATTTATAGGCAGTTTTAACGTTCCCTATTGGTCCAGTTTTTGTTGCTTTAAATAATGTCAAAAGTTTGCTTTTTCCCCCACCAGAACTTTCTGTGAAAAACAAAATCGAAAGACGCTGAAGTATTTGCGAGAAAAAAAAAGAATCTGTTGCATATTTTAAGCTTTTTCATTCATTTTATTCAACAGACAGATTAGGCCCAGAAGGTTCTCGAATTTCGTGTACGAGTTTATATGTTTCCCAGCGAGTTGCAACAGATTTCCAAGAAAGCGGCAAGACACAAACAAGAAGTAATGACACTTTCGTAGTTACCACTCAAACATTTCATACACTAAACACTAAAGTATAGGGTGATCGTATATACGTGAGTTTGTCACTAACAAGAGCTGAAAAAGGCATTAATAGAAGCTAAATTGTTCTTGTGAGTTGGAGTAGATCCCGTTATAAGTTAAATTATGTTAGACTTTTCTAAGCAAAATGAAGAAGTTACTACCTGAATAAAAATTTCTGCAGACGAATTATCACGTCATATTACATAAAACTTTCAAAAACTCTTTAAACCATGAAATCAATACTACACTTAATCCATTTACATTTAGCGTGAACAAACACTGAATAAATGCCAAATCTTTCACACAGAATGTGAACAAACAGTACAAAATGACTAACTTCTTCATATAGAACAAACGTTACACTAATGCCACAGTTAACGTGAATGAATGCTACAAAATTGTTAAATCATTTATTCTTTATGTGGTAAAACGTCACAAAAAGTCCTAAATCCTTCACACTTACTGTGACCAAATGCTGCAAAATTACTACATTATTTCCATTGAATGTGGCAAAACGTTACAAGCAACAACCAAAGTAATTCATATTTAACACACATGAATGCCACAACATTTAAGGCGAGTTCAAGAGCAGTAACGTAAGATACGCTTACGAGTAACTCGAATTTTTAGATTAATGTAGAAGTGAAGTTGTTGTTGTTTTGAATTAAGCACAAAGCTACACAATGGGCTATCTGTGCTCTGCCCACCACGGGTATCGAAACCCGGTTTTAGCGTGTAAGTCCGCAGACATACCGCTGAGCCACTGGGGGGCATGTAGAAGTGAAAGTATAAACAAATTACAGCGGAAACTAAATATTTATGTCCGATATTTTATGACTCAAACCGTAAATCAGTATAAACAGATAAGGAAGACTGAAAAATGCGTAAACATTACCCAAACTTATACTGGATATCGTTAAATCAATTTTATAAAATTCTGTGAAAAGGCTGCTTTTGCAAATCCACACACTGTCTTAAAGATATCGATAAACTCTGAAATTCCTGATACAATAAATAGTTATTGGCTCTTGTCAGATCGATTGGCCAATCAAGAACAATTCGATTCACAATCGTCACCTGATTCGCTAGCAAGAATAACTCGGCTCACTTAGTGAAAACAAAATAGTTATTTTTGGAAGAGAATCAGGTAAGAAGGTTTAGGCCTTAACTTCTCAAGTGTCTTTCCGCATCCAACTGAAGAATTATGAAAAACATCATAATTTAAAAAAAAATTACTTTGTGACTAATGAGGTTGAAAACGTATAGTACATTTCCATATTACAGCTTCCCTCCACCTTTATTTTTTAACTGATCCACTTTAGAACTATAAAATGTCAGATCAAATTTTACTCACGTAACACTAAAGAAGTGAAACTAATTCCTTCTCGCTTGTCCAATAACACTTAAACTAAATATTGCAATTCAAAACAACAATTCTTGCATGGCAAAGTTCACCCACCTATTTATATACACACAAAAAACCTTTTATCGGAAGGAATGTACCAAGTTAAAAAAAAACTTAACAACAGTTGTATATTAAAATAATAAAAACTTTGATGTCAATATACATTCCTTTTTTGTTATTTCATTGATACATGATACATTCAAATGATATCTCGCAAACTTTAAAACTAATGACACAATACTCATAGGATAATATAATATCGTATTATAACATACCAAACTCTCAGTTTTAATGTTTTCTAATTGTACATATAATAGTTAATAACGTCATTTTTCTGTTATTAACGAGTCTTTCCTATAAATGTTTAATCATTAGCATACATTTTAATATTCATTAAATTTCTTTGAATGGTTTTAAATAAACTTGATACTTGATAAATAATTTATTTTTTTTATAATTTATAATAACCTAACTTTTTTTTTTGCATTTATATCGTGATCTATTCTTAATTTAAAAGATGGTACAAAATAGTGCTTTATTATAATTGTGTATTGGCATTATTTAAATCCATTTAGTATATTCAAAATTAAATTATCTTTCATAAGCAACCGTATTATTCCTTTTTCTTATTAGTAGAATATTTTTTACCACACTATCTCGGAACTGCGATGTTTTTTTAAACATGAAAACAGCAATTAGACTTCCTATATTGTTATATCATAACGAATCACAGATTCTCATAAAATAGTATAAACCAAGTAGCACTCAGAAGAAGTGTTATTAAACCGAAGCTTATAAATATTTCATGTATAAGATCTGGCACATACGCATTCCAAGTGTGATTTCTATCGAAAATTGGAATTTATGATAATTTCTCAACATTTAAATTGTATTGATTTTCAGTTGTTATAATTATTACCTAAAGTTAGTTGTATTTAAAAACAAACAAACATTTAATGAAACAAAAACTCATATGAGCAATCAAAATAGGATAGTTTCGAATTATTCTGTACTGAGTATGAATACACGCCCATTTAGTGTTATCTGTGTTTAAATAGGTATGATTTAAGTTCAAACATTTCAGAGTATCATTAAAATCACTTTTGCTTAGATAGAATTATAATCACTTATTGGTATAGGTATAAATAAAATTATCCTTGTACGCATACATGAAAACAAACAAACAAATACTTCAATCCTAACTTTAGTTCTAAACGAATACACAATGTGCGTCAATAGAATGAGCCTTGTAACTAACTGTACAGAATATTTATACACAATAATTTAAGAAAAATTGTACAGTTCTGTTGAAAAAAAAAGAATCCAGTGCAACTATATCATTTTGGTGCATCATGATGGTCTAGTGGATAATCTCGCTCAAAAACCTTTCGAGTTTGTAGCAGATCCATTAAGAATTGGTGCACCTTGTCCTCTAACTATGTGAGCTGGTGTTATTGCTTTATCAGATAGTCATCTTCAGAAGTACAGTGTTCCAATTCCATTTTCTATCTGGTTGCTCGATTTGTCAGTCAAGTATTAGCAGATATGCTGTAACATGAGTTGTTATCTTATCTCAGTTGGATGCTTCATGGAAGCACTACTCTCTCCAATAACTCCTCAGGAACCAAGGCTGTGGAGTGGTGGAGTTGGATGCCCTTGTGTTAATATTTTGGTTTTGCCCTTGTTGGCATAGTCATAATGGACAATGCTACTTTGGGAATGTTTTCATTGTTGTGGTGATAGTACAGTTTGTGTAGATGGTTGAAAAAGTGGCCAAATTGGAATTTGTCTCACACTGAATTGGCTGTAAGTGCAGAAAGTTCCTACTTAAGTAAAAAATTTTGTAATCCTACCAAAAATTCATATGCTTATCAATATGATTGTCGCTTTCATACTTCATCATAGCACATTCGTGATATACAAAATTAACGTGACAGTTTAATTATTATTAATTGTTTCTATTTTAAATTAAATATTTAGCTACTTACTTATCGTTACAGATATCTGCTAAACTAAAGAAATATCAGTGATAGTAGAAAATCCTACTACCTACTTATTTTCCAAAGGTGCCCTGCCTCCACATAAGATGTGAACTTTCAGACTTTTATTACATGCATATATATTAAAAATATGTAGTATGAGAAAAATAAAAATCTCAGTTATGTGTAGATATACATTTAAATATACTATGTTTTACGTAGATGACACTAGTTCGAGGCTTCATGCACTAAGAAAATGAAGAGACAGAAGTTTGGGGTTTGTTTGTTGTCGTTAGTTAGATTATGCTTGAATGGCTATCTGTACTAGTCGTCCATAGTTATGAAGTGGCAGACTACAGGGTAGATAGTCTTTCAACACTAATCACCGTTAGCTGTTTGGCTACTCTTGTCAGATACTGCAAATTGTGGTATTTATTTAGTTATTTTATTTTTCAAAGCGTGAAGCTCAGCACTCTACCCACTGTATCATGCTTGACCTAAGCGAAATCTAGAAATTGGACATCTTTAGTATTTTCACTGAAGGTCTCATAAAAATGTTAAAGATGTACAAAAAATGTATTATTATTCTTTTTAGGTTTGAATAATTAACTACTGCCTGTTACCAGATATTCAGAGTTTGGATCAGTCTCGTGCATTCGAGTAACCTGGTGTAAGGTTATACAATAAATCTCTACCTTTTTATTAGTGTTAGGTAGATTATTTTTAAATTTGATTTTCAATACTCTCTAGCTAGAAACCAGGAAGTTTGTTTTATGACTTCGTACTAACAAGACCCCAACTGTGTAAACAATAAGTGGTACCAATGAAGACTGGCTCTGTAGTCTCACTGTGTTCATATGGTCTGGATCAAGGTCAGACTGATTAGTAGAATTATTAAAAAATTGGCAATTTTTTATAGCTCAACTAATGAACTAATGTTTTAGCTCTCCTCCCGTAAATTCTATACTCTCATTAATTGACATAATTACTGAAAAAATAAAACAGTTTTGTTTATACAGATTCCTCACTGAACGAAGTAATGCGTTCATTCAACAGGATATTCTGATAATAGTTCCTTGTCTGTTGAGGTTACAAATATAGGTTTTCCCACAAAACGTGTTTAATTATACAACCTTCTTCCTGGCTCGAAACGTCTTTTCACAGCTATGTATTACGCAACTACATTAGCATAGATCTATATATGGGCTGTTTCGTGGTATTTCCCAAAGGAATTTACATTTAATTCGAATGACACCTCTACATTAATTGTCATAATTTTTTATTTGTCATTGTTGTATGACTCACTGTAACATACAGAAACAAAATTAAAGTTTATTTCAGAGCAAAGCCACAAAATAAGCTATCGAGACGTTGCACACTGTCGGGAATCGTACTTCGGATTTTAGCGTTTAATGTCCGTAAACTCACCACCGACTAATCGGGAAGTAACTAGTGACAGACTTCAGACTATACAATGAGTTAAATGTTGGATAACTTCTGAAAACTCGTCTTACTCTAAAACTAAAAATTATACGTAGGTTTGACTGAATATTTTTGTGTAGGAAAAACTAATTTTCACTTGTGTATTTCACGCTAACCACTATGCCACGCCCGATCATACGAAGAAACCCAGTAGTGGTACCAGTAAAGATGCAACTTTCTCGAATTTAAGATGTCACAACTTTTACTTCTCTAAAGTCAGACTACTGAGAAAACACAGGATTGTATGTAACGCGTATTGCAAATACGATGTCGTTCGCTGACATTAGCTATTGACATATACGAGTGTGTATGTGTACATAACAAGAATGCTTTGCATCTGTGTCAGAGAGGTACGTTATGTGGGTGTTCATGAATATCAAAGACGAAGTCGCTTAAGATTATGACCACCAAGCGTCGAAATAATGAGCTTTAACTGTTCTAGGAAAACACCATTCATAAATTTTAAACAGACGTATGGCTAATCCTAGTACAGTGTTCCCTCGCCACTTCGCGGGCTCGGCCGACCCCCACATATATATATACATACATAAACATATATATAAAATAATAAACATTAAATCTAAAATATAGCATTAAATACCATTAAAATATTAAAAATAAATATAATTAATAGTGTAAAGAAAAAAAAGCAGGTATATTTTGAGATATAAACATATATTTGAGTTTATAACAGCGTAAAAATGGAAACAGAACCAACTGGAAAGGCGATAGATGTACCCATTGTGCGTCTGCGAAGGCTACGCGAGATCAGCTTCATGGCGTAGCGATATGCAAGACGGGCTATGATTGGTGCAGAAATGAAAGACGGCCAATGATAGCTACCCATTTTGATTGTCTTTCACCATTGCTACATGTCTTCAAAATGTTCATAAGGCATTGCAAGAGATGAAGCCCTGCACCGTTAATGCAAGCTGGAAGAAGTTGTGGCCTGAGGTTGTGCACGACGACAAGGGATTCACGCCTGAAGAAATCCAACACTCGGCTGTTAAAAAAGCTGTGCAATTAGCTTCGTTAATCAAAGGTGAAGGATTTGCCAATATGACGAAGGAAGACGTAGATGAACTGATTGACTTAGAATCCGAACCACTCGCCGACCAAGACTTAGAAGCACTGACGAAGTCTGCTGCCGAGGAAGACGACGAAGAGGAAACACCGAAAGAAGCCGAGGAAACAATCGAGCAAAGTGGATGGTCGTTAGAACGGTTAGGTAAACTAATGAAACTAATTAACGAAGTGAAGGAGTGCTCACAGGAATGGGACAACGATATGGTTCGATCAGTACAATTTTGCAATAAAATAGAAGAACTGATGACTCCTTATCAAATGATTTTCGATAGGCTTAAGAGGCAGAGAAAACAACTGCCAATAACAATGTTTTTCCAGCCGAGCAAGAAAGAAAGGGTACCGGTGGCAAGTACTGTCCCTGAAGTTGTAACGACCGACGAAGAAATTGCCGATTCACCTTCCACATAAGAGGAAGTGGTGTCCCCCGAAAAGACACCACCTGCTGAAGATATATAATTTTTAATTTTAAGGCTTAATATCTTAATAATTGTTCTTATTATTTCAGCAATAATAAACAGTATTGTAATGGGAGGGTTCAATAGTTGTGCAGGGAAGGTTTTAAAAGTCTAAATGCACATAAATATATACGTAAAAATCGGCGATCCCACTTCGCGGAAAATCTCCTTTCGCAGGGGGTTTTGGAACGCATCTACCGCGATACACGAGGGAACACTGTATTAGTTCTGAAAACAGTTTCCACATTAATTTTAACCACAGCGACCACCACGTTTATGAATGTCTCCTACTTTATGTGCTTATGTGTTATCTTAATTTTTCAATGAACTCTAGATTGTTAAAATAACAGCGGTAACAGCAGATATGTTGTTGTTGTTTTGTTGTTTTGAATTAAGCACAAAGCTACACAATGGGCTATCTGTGCTCTGCCCACCACGGGTATTGAAACCCGGATTTTAGCGTGTAAGTCCGCAGACATACCGCTGAGCCACTGGGGGGCAACAGTAGATATAAGAAATTAAATATTTATGACAAAAATGTAAAATAATATAGAAAACTTTGAAATTTTTTACCCACAATATAACGTTTCAATTGAAATTTAAATATATATATCAAATTTGTAACAGAGACTAATTTTACAATTGCAGCTATCTTGAAATTACAAGTCTTCTAGCCCTGATGGGAGTTTTTCGGCAGAATTTTAATACGAACTTTTTATAACAGCAAAAATATAGTTAAGCCAAAGCTACACAATAAGTTATCTGTGCTCTACCCAATGCGGGTATCGAAACCTGGTTTCTAGCATTATAAATTTACAGACATTTCGCTGTATTATCGTGGGGCGTTTTATGTTGGTATCAAAATAACGATATCAAAGGACAAAATATGTTAATAAAGCGCTTTGTACTTGAAACGTATTTATAATACTTTTTGTCTGTATTGAAGCAAATCCACATGGGCTATCTGCTGTGTCCACCTCCGGGAATCAGGTCCTGGATGTTAGCGTAAAAGTTCGTAAATTTATCGCTACCTTATAATATTAAAAATGAGCTAAAACTCTCTACAATTAACAAAATAAACGCTAAGTCTTACCAGAGAACTATTCTACAATATTATGTTATTTGACCCGACATGGTCAGTTAGTCAGGGCGCTCGACTTGTAACGGGAGGGTCGTAGGTTCGAATCCCCATGCCACCAAATATGCTCGCCCTTTCAATCGTGACTGTCAATCCCACTATTCGTTGGTAAAAGAGTAGCCCAAGAGTTAGCGGTAAGTGGTGATGACTAGCTGCCTTTCCTCTAGTCTTACACTGCTATATTAGGGACGGCTAGCGTAGATGGCCCTCGTGTAATTTTGCGCAACATTAAAAAAAACAATTATTTAATTTTTGTTCAACCTTTTTGTTCTCACGAAATTTATTGTCATTTACATTGCAAGGATATTTGGATCTTCTCAAAGGTTTTCTTGTTGTTTCTCAATAATTTCAAAAATGCTTACATTTCTTTTTACCTGTTAGTTTTTGTATTTCTTATGCTCCTACCTAAACACGTTCACAAAAACACTGATTATTAATTAGATAAATATACTGAGTACAATGAAAATAATCAAAAGGATATGTATCCGCAAAAACAGTAAACAAAATTAATTTATTTTATTTGTTTGATAATTTACTTTTTAACATACACCACCAAGAAGGCTCGCATGGACAGATGGTAAAGGCATTGGACTCGTAATCTGAGGGTCGCGGGTTCAAATCCCCGTCCCACCAAATATGCTCGCTCTTTCAGCCGTGAAGGCGTTATATTCGTTGGTAAAAGAGTAGCCCACGAGTTGGCGGTGGGTGGTATTGACAAGGTGCCTTTCCGGTAGTTTAACAGTTATAAATTAGGGATGGCTAGCGCAGATAGCCCTCGTGTAGCCTGGCGCGAAATTCAAAACAAACAAATATCACCACGAAACAGAAACAAATAGACGATATGTTTCAGTTGATTGAAGCTTTCATTCTACGTGAAACGATAACACCATCAAACTACATATTTTAAAATGACGAACAATAGTTTTTTCATATATTTTAAGCAAGTTTAATGAGTATTTGTAATTTATGGATTATTCTTATTTTCTGCTTATTTCTATACTTTTGAATAGTATTTACTAAAGACTGAAGAACCCTGGATGTGCCGTTGTGCATTTTGAAATATCAACACTGTTATAACTGTCTCGTGGAATAGAAATAATTTGTCTTATTTGTCTGAATAAATTGTCTCCAGTGAATTTTCAAGTTCCTTTACGTAAAATTAACCCTATTTGTATATATAAGATATAAGATACAGGTTTACTCAATTATTCAGACTGCCCAAAAAGCATGTTAAAGGACGGAAATACGGTGTGAAATTACAGAAATAAGGCGTTAATCTCGCCCTCAGTTTCCCTAGGAAACATTCCTCAGATTTTATGAAGTACGTTTGTGTATCCTGTTGCAAAAGCTGGTGTTATTCTTAGGCGAGTGACGTGGCTTAAAACACAATCAAAGCTATAAGTAAGTAAACAATAACGTGCAGCTTTCTCAGGTACTTATCTGGTTGCGGCGTTTCTTCTGCAGAACATTTGTTTTTCTTCTTTGTATCATATTTCAATACAAAATGTTATTTTTTTACTTTCTGTGATCACGTTGATCTGAGGTCTGAAGAAAAAAGTGTTTGTAGCACACGCTCTTAACGTCCTCTACTTAGACTAAAATGCTAGTAAGAATAAGTAGATAAAATATGGGAAATTTGTTATACATGAGAATTAACTTCAGTCTCTGACTGTACTTCTGGTATGAGTTCAAAATTAATGGACACTAATATACATAATCAGTGATGTCGAGAAACCCACTTGTTGATAAATATACATGCAAAAACGGCTCATTTGGGTAGAGAAAATATTTTACATAGAAGAGCGAAAAACGTTTCGACCTTCTTCGGTCATCGTCAGGTTCACAAAGAAAGAGGTAACTGACCGGAAGCTGACCACATGTTTGGAAGGGGTTGTGTAACTGAGTGTCGCAATGTATTGGGTGGTGTTAAATGTTTGAATATATAATTTTATCTATAATATTTATATAGGTATAATGGCGTTCCTTCATATTGGTTTATTTTGGGTTTAAGTTTAAGTTGTTGTATAAGTAAGGCTTCTTTAATTTTGCGTTTGTTTATGTTTGTTTCTTTATTTAGTATTTGAGTGTTTTCTATGGTTATGTTGTTTTGTTTTGTTTTTACTTGCAGTGTTCGAAAACGTGTGAAGGTGACTTTTTATGTTCTTTGAATCTGGTTTCCATTTTCCTACTTGTTTCTCCAATATAGAAGACGTGGCAGTTATCAAATTGTATTTTATAAATAATGTTGGTGTGGTGTTTGTCAATGTAGTTCTTACATAGAATAGATCTCAGTTTTGTGCCTGGTATTTGAATAAATTTAGCATTAACTGGAATGTCATATTTTGTCACTAGTTTTTGCCAAATGTTGGTTATTTGTTTGCTGATGTCAGGAATATATGGTATACAGCAGTATATGGTTTCGTGGTTTTTTGATTCGTGAGATATATTTACTTTTGTTGGTTGATTTTGCTTTCTGTCTAGGTCTGTGCGTATAATGTTTTCTACGGTTTGTGGAGGGAACTTATTGATGTTGATGAAGTGTTGTTTTATTTCGTCTAATTCATCGTTAATTTTATTTGGTGAGCATAGTTTTATGGCTGTGTTTATCTGGTTTCTTAGAATGTTGAGTTTTTTGTTTTGTTTCATGTGCTGAGTCAGAAGGAATGTATAGTCCAGTGTGGGTGATTTTTCGGTGGATTTCTGTTTTGAATTGTGTGTCGGTCACCTTCACACGTTTTCGAACACTGCAAATCAAATAAACACAACATAACCATAGAAAACACTCAAATACTAAATAAAGAAACAAACATAAACAAACGCAAAATTAAAAAAGCCTTACTTATACAATAACTTAAACCCAAAATAAACCAATATAAAGGAACGCCATTATACCTATATTAATATTACACTGGGGAACACTTTTTCAGTAACTTTGAGTTGCATTGGATATTTTAACTGATTCTGAAGGAGTTTTAGGCGCTGATTTCAAATCTGAAATTAGTTTTTCTCTACAAGCTCTAGTTTGTGTGCAATTTGAGGTTAATGAAATTGTACAAATGTGAACTTGCGTAAACCATGTATAAGCATTTTCACGTCCATATATATAGATAGCTTCCAATATTTTGATCATTCTTCTTTTGTTTCAGATCAAACATGGCTTCCAAAAATAGATATCATTGCAGAAACAAACCTGATACCTTCTGCTACATATGTGGATGCTACACACTCAATCGTCAGAGACGTAACATATCCTCGTTCGTCAAGCGTGCCTACAAGGCATATTTTGAAGTTCATCTTGGTGATCAAGACAAGCAATTGGCTCCTCATGTTGTGTGCCACAATTGTGAGGAAATGCTTCGAGACTGGACCAAAGGAAAACGCAATGGTCTGCCTTTTGGTGTTCCAATGATTTAGCGCGAACCCACCAACCATGTAACTGACTGTTATTTCTGCATGGTAAACACAACGGTTGTTGGGAAGAAAAACCAACATAAGATTACGTATCCAAACATTTCCTCATCTATTCGGTCTGCTCCGCACTCTGAAGACGTTCCTGTTCCAGTTTTCAAAGGCTTGCCTTCATTGGACGATAAAGACATTGGATATGATACAAGCGAACAAGACATTGTCAGAAAAGTGTACACAATCGGATAAATTTCTTCTGACACTGAACCTATCCCCGTCCCCATGCCTCTTTCTCAGGTTGAACTGAATGATTTAGTGCGGGATTTAGGTCTTTCAAAGAAAGCAGCAGAGCATTTGGCATGAAGATTACAAGGCAGAAATCTTGTTGATCACTCTGTTAAACTATCATATTTCAGAAATCGTGATCAGCTTTTTGTGACCTTCTTTTCAGAAGACAGACAGTTTGTTTACTGCCATGACATCCAAGGGTTTCTCAAAGAACTGGGTATACCTTACTATAGTCCTGCTGAATGGAGACTCTTTTTAGACAATTCAAAACGCAGTCTAAAGTGTGTTATTTTACATAATGGTAATGTTTATGGAGCAGTACCTGTTGGTCACTCAGTGCATTTGCGGGAAGACTATGATGATATGAGAATGGTCATGGAGTTATTAAAATATCATGAGCACAATTGGATCATTTGTGTAGACTTAAAGATGGTCAACTTTCTTCTTGGACAACAGAAAGGTTTCACTAAGTTTCCATGTTTCCTCTGTATGTGGGACAGCCGAGCACGAGACAGACATTGGGTCCAGAAGGACTGGCATATTCGTGACACCCTTGAATCAGTCATGCCAAATATCATACAAGACCCAATTGTAAGCAGAGATAAGATAATCTTTCCTCCTCTTCACATCAAATTAGATTTGATGAAGCAATTTGTCAAGGCACTGGAAACCGAAGGTGAATGTTTCCAACATATCATCACAGCTTTACCAGGGTTATCATTTGAGAAGATCAAAGCAGGCGTGTTTGATGGCCCACAGATTTGAACCCTAATTCGTGATGATCAGTTTGTTGCTAAGATGACCGCTTTAGAAAAGGCAGCATGGTTATCCTTTGTGGCAGTCGTTCAGAACTTCCTTGGAAACAATAAGGCGGAGAACTACAGTGAACTTGTGAACAGAATGCTCCTCGCTTTTCGTGATCTCGGGTGCAACATGAGCATCAAGCTTCATTTTTTGAACAGCCACCTTGATAAGTTCCCTGACAACCTGGGGGCTGTGAGTGACGTACAAGGAGAACGATTCCACCAAGACCTAAAGGTCATGGAAGAACGCTATCAAGGGCGCTGGGACAAAAGTATGATGGCTGACTACTGCTGGAGCATTAAACGAGATTGTCCAGATGAAGTGTACAAACGCAAATTCCTACCTGAATAAAATACACAAACAAATTGATAAGCTATTCCTATAATTTCCTATAATAACGAAAAATTAAAAAAATAAATAAAAATGTGAAATTGCATAAAATCTTCCAGACAAAACCGACTTCAGATTTGAAATCAACACACTCAAATTGACTTTAGAAAGGTCTTTTTTTAAATGCAACGAAATGAGTGTTCCCCAGTGTTATAGATAAAATTTTTATTCAAACATCTGACACCGCCCTCTACATTGCGACACTCAGTTACACAACCCCTTCCAAACATGTGGTCAGCTTCCGCTCAGTTGGCTCTTTCTCTGTGAACCTGACGATGACCGAAGGTCGAAACGTTTTTCGCTCTTCTATTTAAAATATTTTATCAACCCAAACGAGCCGTTTTTGCAAATAAAACAAATATACATAGCCCTTGTAACCTTCATAGATATCTCTGAAATAAACAAACCCAACTAAATAAAACACCAAATTAGTGTGTGTGATTTCTTACGGCAAAGCCACTTGGTGCTATCTGCTGTCTCCACCGAGGATAACTGAACCCCTGATTATAGAATTGTAAATAATAGACCTACTTACCGCTGCTAGCGCAGATAGCCGTTATATAGCTTTGCGCGAAATTCAAACCAAACTAGTTTACTCAGTTGGCTTCATTTTTCAAAGCCACTGGCGACTTCAACTTTTTAAATCATTACGAGCTTCACACACGCCAATAGAATTTTAGCGTTTTCCTTGAAACTATTCAAAACGTTGCCTGAGTTAAGCTATTTGCGACTATTTGATATTCTAAAAATCTGACATTCTATTATGTTTATATTTTTTATATAAAACTCATAAATGACTTTGTATGTTTTTGCGCCTTTATGTCATACTGTTAACTATTGGACTATTTGAAAATTCTATTAATTTTTGTGATTTTCATTATAAGTATGTTGTACTATTTTCAGTTTATCCGCCAATTAAGTATATCAGAAATGCATGGTATTTTGGCTAATTCACTCTCATAAATATGACATTACTTCCCGAACTTCTTGTTTCGATTAGCAGTTTATCATCGAGTTGATTCGTAAATGAAATTTTATATAAGACAGTACTAGTAGCGTATTATTATGTTATTTCAAAAAAATAAATAGTTGGATATAACCGTTGTCTTCGGCATCGCAATCACTGGAACTGCGAATTCTGATTAATACCTGATGATAAGGCAAATTGCATTTTAAGTATTGTTAATTACATCAGATACAAATGGATTGCTGCAAAAGCTACAGGCCATTGAGTTACATAAAAAATATTAATCATTTTATATTTTAAAAGGTAAAGCAAAATCCTTCAGCTCACATGGTTGATATTTAGACTATGATTATATAACAGTCTTCCTTCCTATGGTGTTGGGCCTGGCATAGCCTAGCGCGTTAAGGCGTGTGTTTCGTAATCTGAGGGTCGCAGGTTCGCGCCCGAGTCGTGCCAAACCTGCTCGCCCTCCCAGCCGTGGTGGCGTTATAATTTGACGGTCAATCCCACTATTCGTTGGTAAAGAGTAGCCCAAGAGTGGGTGGTGATGACTAGCTGCCTTCCCTCTAGTCTTACGTTCCTAAATTAGGAACGGCTAGCGCAGATAGCTCTCGAGTAGTTTTGCGCGAAATTCAAAAACAACAACAAAAACAATCCTATGGTGTTTAAAATGCTTCAAATATTTGAATGTTTAATAAAAATCACTTACTTAAATGTATACTTTTTCTTCCAGGTCCCTGGATATTTCGATCATCGTTATACGTCAGTCTTACGTCTTACCTTGACCGATGTAATAATTAGTTTGGCCAACTAAACAATAAATCGCCATGTTGTTATCCATTATGAGCGGGATATCAACGGTATTGGCGTGTAAACTATCTGCACGGTACAGCTTTGCTTATCTTTAGACATAGGTTCACTTCACTTTGCACTCTCAGTGTTTTTAGTGTGAGACAGAAACAGTTAAACTATTAAATAATTGCTTGAACAGTCGACATCCTACAAAGGTACAAACTACAGTCATTTTCCATGTTAAGCACGAAATTAGCCAAGAAAAGAAACAAATCTAAAATATATCTAATGAATGATCTTGATAAATAAATAGTATGAACGTACTTACATCTAATAAACGAAAAAAATATATATTATAGAAACATGTTTGTTTTGAATTTCGCTCAAAACTACTCAAGAGCTATCTGCGCTAGCCGTCCCTAATTTAGCAATGTACGACTAGACGAAACGCAGCTGGTCATCACCACCCACCGCCAACTCTTGGTCTACTCTTTTACCAACGAATAGTGAGATTGACCGTAATATTATAACGCCCCTAGGGTTGAAAGAATGAGCATATAAAATGAGGTATTTTGATAAACACACTTTATTTTCTGGGATGGAATGTTTTAAAATGTCATTGGTCACTATAACTATAGTCTACGTAAGTTTCTCACGGTAACCCTCATGACCATGCTCTTGCTCCAAACTTGCCGTAACGGACAGCTTCAAACTGTTTTTGTTTAGCTGAAGATGGCCTGAGTGGGTCCAAAACATTACAGTGGAAACAGCTCTATCGTGGCTGAACTGATTAGATCATTGCAGGAAGTTTTGTTTTGCAAATAGACAGTTGATTAATTAAGAAATTCTGCTACGAAACTCCAAGTATCATAAAGATGTTTTCTGGTTGTATACAGCACGGTCCCCTCGGAGTGGATTCCTGTACGTGGTGAGGGGACCTCCCAGGGAAGGTTCTGTTCTGTCTGGTTACCTTCTCTGGAATCTAAACATCCACCCACGTGTTTGCCGTGCGTGGCGACCCGTGAAGGGGAGGAGAGGATCCTGGTGGTTGAGGGGTCCAACCCTAACACACCACTTTGGCCTCGAATTCCTGTAGACGGGCGGCCCTTGGGTGGCCCCCCTTGGGTCAATCGGCTGGTCCACCTGGGCTAGAGCCAACCAAGTACCAGTGTTGGAAGTTTTCAACGGGTGTTGTGGACATTGTACCTGATGCTGGTGTTTGGGTATAGTGCTCACGAAACCCTGGCGTTGCTGCATTGTCCTTGCATGACTTTGTAGTGCATCCCCTTGTAGGGCTCCATGGTGGGTGGGGTCAGTGAGTACTGAAACTTTTCTCTTTCCTATGGATCCTTCAAAAAATCTAAATAAAATTGTAAAAAAACAGTCAATGGGTAAACGACCACGTCTTGAATACTCAGAACAGCAATCTCCAACATCAGTAACACACGTACCTCATTTTCTGATATTGCATTCTCTTTCGGAAAAACCTTTAGGGCAAATGTCCCCTTTTTTTATTCAAAAGGGGCTAGAGGGACTTGCTGGCTCTCCAAAGTCAGTAAAGAAGCTTCGATCTGGTGACATATTGGTTGAAACATCCACATCCCAACACAGTGAACTCCTCTTGAAATCAAAGGTAATTGGCGATATACCTATTGAGGTTACACCCCATGCTACTTTGAATACTTCACGAGGAGTTATTGTTGAAAGGGATTTGAAGAATGTTCCTGAATCGGAGATTCTCGCTGGTCTCTCCACTCAAGGAGTTTCTGCAGTGAGGCGCATCTCCACTCGCAAAGATGGAGTTACACTGCCAACAAATACCCTTGTTTTAACATTCACTTCACCACGAGCACCCGCCACCATCAAAGCAGGTTATCTCATTTGCAGGGTTCGGCCATACATTCCAAACCCTCTTCGATGTTTCCAATGTCAGAGATTCGGCCACTCAAAGACATCTTGTCGTGGTTCCCTGACATGTGCTCGTTGTGGAGGCAAGGACCACGATGCCTATGATTGTGACATAAACCCACATTGCGTCAACTGCAATGGTTCTCACCCCTCTTACTTTCATTCTTGTCCAAATGGTTGGAGGAAAAAGAGGTGCAGCGTTTGAAAACGACACATAACATTAGTTATCCTGAGGCTCGGAAATTGATGTCCACAATCCCATCTCGGACATATGCTGCTGCACTCCATTCCACAACTACAGTGGAAGTGCAGACAGATCTCTCTGTGCCTCCAAGAGAATCGTTTTCAAAACAAATGAAAAGCCTTTTGACCTCCGAGGTTAAAACAGTAGATGAATCGACTTCCACACCCATCTCTGTTCCTCCCATAACTTCCAATAAACCTCAAGATCCACGTCCTTCAGTTTCAAATACAGGCTTTTCTTCTAATACATCATTTTCTCCCGCCACAATAAACAAAACAATTATTCGTCCGCGTCCTCAGTCACTTGATTCCTCTTCCAATAACAAAAACCTGCCCACTCGACCAAGAGCAGGATCCATGGAGGTTGATAGACCTCCTCCGAAGAAAGACAGTAAAGACAAAAGACGAGGTCGTAAACCGAAGGGTTCTCCAACCACTTCACCTGCCCGTCTTTAAAAATGGCCACCTTGATGAAATGGAACTGTCGAGGTTTACGTTCTAATCTGGATGATATCAAAACGCTGATTGCTTCCTACCAGCCTGTTTGTTTATCTCTACAAGAAACATTTCTCAAATCTGCTGATACAGTCTCCATTCGGCAGTTTTCTCTGTACAGAAATGACAAGTTGTGTGATGGTCGAGTACATGGAGGGGTGGCACTTTTGGTTGATCAACATGTGCCCACCCTGTCTTTGTCACTCAATACACCCTTGGAGGCAGTAGCCATCCGTATTTCCTTGGGTCGTACCATCACTGTTTGTTCTCTGTACCTGTCCCCTGGAGAGACATATGATCAATCAGACCTGGATGCTCTCGTTAAACAGTTGCCATCTCCATTTCTAATCCTGGGGGATTTTAATGGACACCATCCCCTCTGGGGAAGTGCTGTTATTGATGGGAGGGGTCGATCTGTAGAGCGGATGCTCTCTGATCACGATCTTTCTCTTTTCAATACTGGTTCTTCCACTTACTTTCATGCACCAAGTCAGTCATTCACTGCCATTGGTCTCTCAGTATGCTCCCCTTCATTATTCTCCAATTTTTCATGGAGGGTTGACAGTAATCCACTAGGCAGTGATCATTTTCCGATCGTTTTGAGAGAGACTGGCCGTGGTCGATGCCACCCTACCCGCGTGCCTCGGGGGAAGCTGGATCAGGCAGATTGGTCCACTTTCACTGCTCTCGCAGAACTTGATCCTGTCATCGTAAATCAGCCATCAATAGACAACTGTGTTGCAGCGGTAACTGACTGTATTATACATGCAGCTGCTCAGTGTATTCCTAAAACCTCGACACGTTTCCCACGATATCCTCGTCCATGGTGGAATTCTGCTTGCAACTTAGCACGGAAGGCTCAAAAACGGGCCTGGGATACTTTTCGCAGATATCCCACACTTTCAAATCTGGTTGCTTTCCAGCGGGCCCGAGCACATGCTAGGTGGGTAAGACGTCAAAGCCAGAAGGAATCTTGGATTAAGTTCACAACCAGCATATCTTCTACCACCAGTTCCAAGATCATATGGGACAAGATTCGAAAGGTTAATGGGCACCACACTTCTGTTCCCCTCTCGATCTTACTCTCTGATGGTCAGGAGGTGACTGATGTCCGAAACATCGCTAACACTCTAGGTGAGAGCTTTTGCCGGGTATCTAGCACTTCTGCTTGTTCCTCCACCTTCCTGGCCATCAAGACTCGGGCAGAGCGATCGCCTCTTTCCTTTCAAACTGACTGTTTCTTTGACTATAATAATCCCTTTACCCTGGTGGAACTAAAAATGGCCCTTCATCGGTCTGCCAGTACATCTGTTGGACCTGATGATATTCATTATGACATGCTACACCATCTCTCTCCTGATTCTCTTGATGTCCTTCTGACTATCTTCAACCGGATTTGGCAGGAGAATGTTTTTCCTGATGCCTGGCGCCAGGCTATTATTTTACCTTTCTCTAAGCCAGGGAAAGATCCGAAGATTCCTTCAAACTATCGTCCAATTGCTCTGACGAGCTGTCTCTGTAAGACCTTAGAAAGGATGGTTAATGCTCGTCTTGTTTGGTTCCTTGAATCAAACAATCTCCTCTCACCCACCCAGTGTGGGTTCCGTCGACAGCACTCCACCATAGACCACCTAATTCGTCTTGAAACATCTATCAGAGAGGCCTTTCTCAACCGCCAACACCTTGTATCGATATTCTTTGACATAGAGAAGGCTTACGACACGACATGGAGGTATGGCGTTTTGCGAGACCTCCATAAATATGGGTTACGTGGCCATCTACCCATGTTTATTAAAAAATTTTTAATGGACAGGAGATTCCAAGTTCGTGTAGGTTCGGCACTTTCACGTTCTTTTGTACAGGAACTTGGAGTCCCTCAAGGCTGTATATTGAGTGTCACACTTTTCAGTATAAAGATAAATGCCATCACTGAACAACTCCCTCTCACCGTTATGAACGGGCTGTATGTTGACGACTTTCACATCTCATGTCAGTCATCAAACATGAGATATATTGAGCGGCAACTACAAACTGCCCTCAATCGTGTACAGAAGTGGACTCTTGCGAATGGCTTTAATTTCTCTCTTTCCAAAACTGTATGCATGCACTTTTGCCGTCGACGAGGTATTCACCCTGATCCTGAACTTCATATCGGTGGAGTTTTGCTGCCAGTGGTCCCAGAGACAAAGTTCTTGGGGCTTATCTTTGATCGTAAATTGACCTTTATACCACACTTAAAGCAGCTTCGGGTCAAATGCACAAGAACACTGAACATCCTTCGTGTCCTCTCTTCTACCAGTTGGGGGGCAGATCGCCGTTCAATGTTAAAGATATATCGTGCTCTTATTAGATCGAAACTTGACTATGGATCAATGGTCTATGGTTCTGCCAGACCCTCAGCCTTAAAGATACTGGACCCCATTCATCACCAAGGTCTTCGACTCTGCACCGGAGCTTTCCGTACCTCTCCAGTTCAAAGCATATACATTGAATCTCATGAACCTCCTCTACACCTTCGCCGTTTGCAACTGTCTTTACAATATACTTCGAAACTTCGTTCCTTACCAAAGCATCCCACCTGGGAATGTGTTTTCCTTCCTCGGTGGGCAGTACTTTTTCACAACAGACGATCTGTCATTGCTCCGTTTGGCCTTCGCATCCGGGCGCAATTGGATGAATTGGGTCTGTCCTTAGATAACATTGCAGATTCCACAGGTCGACGCATCCCACCATGGCTTATTACAGCCCCCAAGTGTGACCTTTCTTTCAATCACCTAAAAAAGGCGGATACTCCAGACTGGAAGTACCGTCTTTTATTCAATGAATATCTTTCAAACAATCATTCAGTTCCCATTTATACAGATGGTTCCAAATCAGGAACTTCAGTGGGCTCTGCTATGGTTTGCTGTGGGTCAGTAGTTGCACACAGAATCCCCTCTACAGCTTCTGTGTTCACTGCTGAACTGTATGCCACATCTCTTGCCCTTGATCATATTGCAGCTGAGCAGTACTCCAACTGCACTATTTATACCGACTCGCTTAGTTCTATTCTTGCCTTGGAATCACTTCACATTAGCTCACATCCTATTCTTGCAGATATTCGAAACCGACTGGCCCATTTCTCATTAGCAGCTACTTCAATTCAGTTTTTCTGGATACCAGGCCATGTTGGTATTCATGGGAATGAGCTTGCAGACATGGCAGCTAAATATGTATGCCTCAGCTCCATCACCCCTATGCCTATTCCGTACATGGACTATGGTGTTGTCTTCAAAGCTCGGCTCCGTGCCAGTTGGCAGTCCACTTGGAGTGAACAACGCGACAATAAACTTTTTCAAATGAAACCCAAAACTGGAGTTTGGCCATCTAGCTTCCGTAAAGTTCGGAGGGAAGAAGTTGTTTTCACTAGGCTACGCATTGGTCACAGTTTTTTAACTCATCATTTTCTTTTATCTGGAACTGATGCACCAATGTGTAGTTTGTGTAACACTCAAATCACTATCAGCCATGTTTTACTTTCTTGCCATCGTTACAATCCTCAACGACGGCAATACTTTAAACATATTTTTTTCCCAGCGTCAATCTGTAACATTGGACAGAGTTATTGGTGATGGTGACTATGTCCACCTTAACAACGTTTTTAATGTTTTAATGGCCATTAATCTTTTTAATCTTATTTAAGTGTGGTATATTTATTTATTACATCTTTTTAATTGTGGCTCCTTTTTAAAGTTTTATTCTCTCTCATTCAATGCGACATTAAACAATGGCCAGAACATTAAATAACTCGACACCAGGACTGGAAAGGCCAACTTCAGGTGACTAACGCTTCTGTTTGAACTGTCTGTTTGAACTACTCGTTAGTCTTCCTGGCGAGTTACTGTTATACTTTCGCTGCATATCATTTCGTACTTTTACAACCTTTTTGTATTGGCCATATTGACTCATAACCCGGAACCAGGACGGAAAGACCAACTTCAGGTGGCTGACGGTGGTTTATATACTACCTGTTAGTCTTCCTGGCGGGTTATGATCATTCCCATTCTGCTACAGGTTGTCCTTTACAACTTTGTTGACTGGATGTCGTCATTGGTTTTTGCACCATTTCCTGTTTTAATTGCCATTTTGTTTTTATCTTCAATTACCTTTACACATTTTACTCCATTTACTTGACTTTTATCTTTTTACTGGACATTTGGCTACTCTTTATTATGATTTTGCTGAGTGTCTTTTTAAACTTTTATTCCATTATATTTTGATAATAGCTACTATGACACATAACCCGGAACCAGGACTGGAAAGGCCAACTTCAGGTGACTGACGGTGGTTCTTGAACTTGTTCGTTAGTCTTCCTGGCGGGTTATGATCATTATTATTATGCTAGAGTAAATAGTTTATAACTTTGAAGACTGGGTGTCACTATTGGTTTTTACACCATTTTCTGTTTTAATTGCTGTTTTGTTTTTACCTTCATTTTCCTTTACAAATTTTACTCCATTTACGTGACTTTTCTCTTTTTACTGAACATTTGGTTACTCATTGTTGCGCTTTTGCTGTGTGTTTTTTAATACTTCTATTCTTTTACATTTTGATACTAGTTGCTGTGACACATAACCCAGAACCAGGACTGGAAAGACCAACTTCAGGTGACTGACGGTGGGTCTTGTGCCTGCCTGTTAGTCTTCCTGGCGGGTTATGATTATACCTTTTTGATAGCATACCTACCTTACAACTTTTTACACTTTGCCTTCTGTCTTAACCTTGTAGACTAGGTGTCAACACTGGTTTTATACTTTTTTTTCTTACCTTCATTTCCATTTATGTCTTTTACTACATTTTTACCGGTTGTTTGGCGCAGATAGCCTCGTTGCTTTGTGCCATAAAACACTAAATCAATCAATCAATACAGCACGGTACTTTCACGAAGCGTATCATCAGATAACGCAAAACTTTATTAAATTGTAGCTTAATTCTCTCTTGATCTTACGTACCAATGTTTTCTTTTCTTCGTAAGTCTGTAAACCACATTGTTCTGTCAACAAGTTTCTCCTCATGTTTGTATATTCCCAAAATATTGCAAAAGAAACTTTTAATTTATTTAGGAACCATTTAAGTTCATTAAAAATCAAATATACAGATTTAATAAATAAATCATATATGCAGTCTTGCAGACGATTTCCTGATTCGTGTCATACTAATACATTGTAAACTTTTAACTCAATTTCTGGTCAAGTTAACAGTAATTCATCTAATAGCTCAAGTTTTACAGTTTGCCAAAACATTAAAAACGATTAGGTGAAAAGCTGTGTTATAAGATTTCAAAGAGATCATGACTAAGAAAGAGGCTACAACTAGTCACGAAACATACAAATGAGTTATCATTTACTTTTGCTTTCTATTTCTATTCTTCACAGTGAACTCTTTTATTTCCCATTTCCGCTTCCGTTCGAGATCTCGAAGGAACCTATGGCTATCCATCATCTAGATCGGTTTTAACAGATTAATATGATGTCATTTCTTCAATAGAAATTACATAAATTAAAAGTCAGATGTGCTTATGGCTTTCGCTCAAATGGTTAACATGGCGCCTTGCTATCACGTGAGGTCGTTCTACCCAATAATGGTCTTATTCGATTGGATCCAGGTTGGCCAGACTCTGTTTATGGCTCTGAAATAATAGCTAGTATCTACGCTAGTAATTATGTTCAACACGAAATAATTCGTAGATTCGAATAATCAATAGTTGAAAGAGGTAATTATTTCTCTGTACAATATTCCTCTTCCCCAGTATCTCAATGACATTAAGTACAAAGCTACGCAATGTACACTACCCACTGCAATTATCGAAACCCGGTTTTTAGTATTAAAATTTTTTAGACTTATCGATGAGCCACTGAGGTGTTTTCGGTTTCTCGGAATATTATTTTCGTCATGAAATGCGGGAGGATCAGGTAGTCCCTGGATCTAAACCTCGCTCCTCAGTTGTTGTTTTCTTGATTGACAGAGCTGTCTTTATTCTCTGATATCGTTCGGTCTGGTAGCCAGGAAACATCTGTACGTTATGTAGCCACTGCATGTGGTCTACAATTGATCATAGGTTATCGCATACGCGTGTGACCCTTTTTAGACTACTTGGTTTTGGTTTGGTTTGAATTTCATGCAAAGCTTCACGAGGTCAATTTGTACTAAACGTCCTCAGACTAGAGGGAAGGAACTAGTCACCATCACCCACCGCAAACTCTTGGGCTACTGTTTTACCAACTAATAGTGGGATTGACTGTAATGCGACCATAAGATTGCAGGTCGATCATTGTAATCACCAGGCCAGGACCAATTTCGTATCACATTTAACAATTTTCAGTTCCACATTAAATATAAATAAAAACATACAGATGAGGGCCTCTAATCTTTTGTTATTATTTGTAAACGTATCTCATGTTCCTTAAACAGTATTTAAAATCTCTAATAACGTAGCATTCCATTTAATTTTAAAAACTTTTTTCTAGAAATTAACATTATATGATCATACATCGTTTGTAATTAAGAAATGTTATAATTTTGTGATTTTCATACACGTATAAAATTTATAAATAGCAAATATGATTATGGAATACAGCAGTAAGACTTTGGGCTGTCTTGAAAGTGTGGTATAGATACAACCCAGTTTTCTCTTATAGGGTGAAGTTGTGTTCTTTTTAGAAGTAGAAAACATTGAACAACATGGAGGTCACTCACATAGTAAAACTACGTGAAAAACAAAAGTTTTGTCGTTGTTTTATGTTTGTGTTTTAATATTTGTTTTGCTTCACATACTTGTTTCATTTTTCCACAAATAAATCATTTTTAATCCCATTCCATACAGCAGTTTTGATACCTACCAATTGACTCCAATTTTTATCTGTAGTAGCTGAGGTGATCACACCTGCTAATCTTTTTAACAATCTGCTTCCATACTGTTCAACATTTGTATAATATTTCCATGGTTTAGTTCTTTGTGAAAGTTCGGTTGTAACTGTAAACTTGTGCCTGGTCTTCTTCTGGTATTGTTTGGAATAAAGTAAGTGAAAGTTGACTTTTGACCTTCAGGAGTTAGACGTATGGTTTTTACCAGGAGAAACAGAGTGATAAATTTTCAGTGTTCTGTGTGTGTACTTAAACGTTGAAAAGAACATGTATGTATTTAATACAACTGTACTTTATCAAGAACACTTGTACTCGATTTCGCGCTGTAAAGCCTAGTTTATCCACTTTTTATGTTGTGTATTTCTTTAAAGTTCTGTCTAGGAGGTCTGTCAAATAAACACTTTTACTTCAAATTCAACTGTGTTTATGTGTACAATTTCTTTCTTTCTGGTATTATACCACTTAACTTAGTTCCAGCATTGGAACTATTCACCTTTCATTTTTCAAGTCTGCCAGTGGCCCGCCTGGCCAGGTGGTTAAGGCACTTGACTCATAATCCGAGGGTCACGGGTTTAAATCCCCGTTACACCAAACATACTCGCCCTCTCAGTCCTGGGACGTTATAATGTGACTGTCAATCCTACTATTCGTTGGTAAAAGAGTAGCCCAAAAGTTAGTTGGTGGTGGATGATGATGACTAGCTGCCTTCCCTCTAGTCTTACGCTGTTACATTAGAGACAGCTAGCGCAGATAGCCCTCGTGTAGCTTTGCACGAAATTCAAAACCAAACGAAGTTCTACGATCAGACAACGGTAAATCTTCGGATTTACAACACTAATATTAGGGTCTCGATTTCCCTCGATGGACACAGTAGATAGCCCGAATGGTTGTGTTGTAAGAAAACCCACACATACATTTCATTTTTTTAAATTTCAGTGGCTCGCTTCCAGCTGAATCTTAGTGACTAAATATCGTTATGTGTTTACTGATTATCGCTTTGTTTCAGTATGGTCTTAAACTTTTGACCAGCTGGTATTTAGGCTAATTTCATAGTGTTCACATTTTCCCTATTAAATGCTAAAAAAGTTTATTTTTATTTTCCCTTTTCTTATTTTCATCTTTCAAAGCTCTACTCAAATAAGTGGTTGAGTCTAACAACACAAAATGCATATTTTTTCTTTGTGTTCATTGGCTTTAAGATTTTGGCCAGCATTGTATTTATAAGAACTGCATTCCAAAACCCCTAGGCTTAACTGTTTGAATATAAATTAAAAATTATTTTGTTAGTTACTTATTACTATTTAACATCAAACTTTAATTTATTTTAAAGTAAACAGATAAGTTCCAATAACCTATTTTCGTTTTCACTCTCCACCATGAGCTTTCATTTCCACACACAAAGTGTTAAGTTCAAACATATGAAACTATAGAAAATTTGAAAATTAAAATCACAATTTTGATTTTTTAACTTACAGAAGTACTCTGTTGACACAAGTACCAATGATATTTGTGTATGAAAATCATAAATCGTAAACAAATCGTACTTGAGATGAAATCTACTAATATCACTTAGTCCTTGTACACGCTTTATCTTTAGTTATCCTAATGAAATAACTAAAAAGTGTGAATATATCAAGTTTTTTTTAGATATTACTTCTACTATAATATTCTTCCGATATTTTTCTATAGTTGAGTACGTTATGTTAAAAATTATCTTTAATATGTAACTCAGCAAGTCATGAGACAATCACAGCCGATATGAATTCGCGGTGAATCAGATATAGAATAACCAAATTTGACATTGTTTAATGTTATATAAGTAAGGAAAATAACAATCCTTTCCGACGCAAAATATTCAGACTCAGTTCGGGAATTTAGGATTTTCAAAACGAGGACATCACTGTATCTCAGAACGGCTGGTATGGGTATTAACACTTCTACTGATAAGCAAAGAACAACTTTTCGACTTTCCTATGTCATCTTCAAGTTAACAAAGAAGATATCGCTTACATTTAATGACATTGGAAAACAAAGAATAATGAGTCAGTTAGGGTGTCGTGACTATCAAGAAAGAAACTTGCAACAAGTCGCACCCAAGCCATGGTAAGCAAAGTGCAGTGTATTGTGTAATGTTTGAAGATCAACGAACGTATAGGCCAGTGACAAAGCATTTCACATGCCCGAAGTAACAATTTCCATCTGGAAAACCAACAAAAGTCATGTGCACTCAAGCTATTTTCTCAAAATATCCGTTCTACTATTGCTTACCACAAACAGCTGGAGAATGAAAAGGAAATTCATGCTATTCTATGTTCAGACATTTGAGATAAGTCACAGGACTTAGTTACAAAGATTTTCTTTATAATCAAAATGTTGAAACGAACGATGAAAAACAGTCATTCTCGTACATTAGATATATACGTATATATAAGATACCAGAGAAGACGGATGCAAATCGCACGCATCAGCCTTATGGTCAATGAAGCCTTATGCAAATCAAATTACTCAACTCACTCATTGCCGGGGTGCATGTTTGTTCGTTTATGTGAAATTATATGAATATGGCAACATGCACTGAAATAGCTTGGCGAGTCTCCAAAATCGTTTTTTTTAATACTCAAACTCTGTATATGATTCTTTAAAGTAAATACAGCTTTATAAATGAATAGTAACAAATATATATTATTATTAAATAAGACTAGAGGTCTAAGAATTTACAAAAGAAAAAAATAAATGATTTAGTTAATCCCCCCATCTTAGCAGAAAATAACTGTCTTTAAATCACAATCACTTTCTATCCTTGAATAATAAATTGTTTAATATCGCAACGCCTCCCACAGCAGTATGTCTACAGATTCGCATCACTAGAAACTGGATTTCGATGCCCACGGTGGGCAAAGCAGAGACAGTTTATTGTGTAGTTTCTGTTTCATTCCAACCACTCATTTAATATCGGAAATTTTATAGATAAAAACACTTTGATTGTTATAAATACCAATAAAATTGAGCAGTTAACTTTGTTCGTTTATAGTTAAGCACAAAGCTACGTAATGGACTGTCTAGTGTATCGAAACCTGAGTTTTAATTTTAGAATTATAATTTCGCAGACTTTCCGCTGTGCCACCTGGGTCAGGATGGGAGTGCTTACGTTATATTGTTTGCTAAAATTTCGTTTTATTCATCATAAAATGTAGTTGTTGTTGTTTTGAATTAAGCACAAAGCTACACAATGGGCTATCTGTGCTCTGCCCACCACGGGTATCGAAACCCGGATTTTAGCGTGTAAGTCCGCAGACATACCGCTGAGCCACTGGTGGGCATAAAATGTAGTATAACAAAAGATTCTGCTTCGGTTTCATATGGAGTTGGCTCAGCATGGCCAGGTGGTTAAGGCACTCGACTCGTAATCCGAGGGTTGCGAGTTCGAATCCCCGTTACATCAAACATACTCGCCCTTTCAGCCGTGGGGGCGTTATAATGTTAGGTCAATCGCACTATTCGTTGGTAAAAGAGTAGCTCAAGAGTTGACGGTGGATGGTGATGACTAGCTGCCTTCCCTCTGGTCTTACACTGCTATATTAGGGATAGCTGGCGCAGGCAGCCCTCGTGAAGTTTTGCGCGAAATTCAAAACAAACCAATCTAAAAATTGGTTATGCTTCTTCCTAAAGCAATATAGTTTCCTTACTGGCTTATCTGAAAGCTATATTGCTAAAACTGAGTTCCGAAATTCACCATGGGTAGAGCACAAATAGTCCTTGTGTCGTTTTATGCTGAACAAAATCAATGTAACTGTTTACTGTTCTGCCATCTAGTGTACCAACATTAAGTTTTAATCACCTGATCTTTAGTATTCATAGAAATTGTTTTATGAAAAATATTACATTTTTTTAAATAAAAAATCTGGTAATCTGTTGGCTTTTGACTTCGTGAAATTCGTATTTTGTTGTTTCTGTTTAATCTTTTATTGGCTTATGATTCAATCGTGTTACAGGGTTTGTTTTTAAATTGAAACAATTATTTCTTTATTGAAATACTCCATATTGTATTTTGCCATCCTCTCAAAGCCATATAAAGGATAGGACTTACACGGATAAGAACCCTCTTTGTGTTATTGAACTTATTTTTTAATTTATTCTGAGTCAATATAAAAATCTAATACAGCTTCAACAACTGAAAGGTTTATTTTTAGTTGTCTTGGCAATATATTATATTCTACAATTAATATATAAATGTATTGCAAAGGTATAACCATTCTCCTTAGATGATGGAACTAATCAGAGTTGAATATATTTTGCTTATTAAAGCTTATTATTTTTCTAAGAAAATGTTTATTCATTTACCGAGTTTATCCAGTATATTTGTTTTGGGGATAATGAAGCTCTAACGCATTTAGAAGTATATATTAGTGTTAAACTACAAGTCAAGAGATTGGAAAGCTAGAATCCCGTATGTTAATACTTAATCAAATTGTAAGAAACTTTCAATTATCTTATTAAATAGTATGTAGTTTTAGCTTTAAAAATTAATATAATTTATCTTTAGTATTTTAACACTTTTTAAGTTTTTGTTGTGAAACATAATCGACACACTAGTTCACGGTTTATGCTTTCGAGTTCAAATGGTTTTACAAAGTAATTCACAGAGTGTGATTTTTTATCTTTATTTGACTCAAACAAGATAACAAATCAAATTAATTTTCTGTGTTTTTTTTCTAATTTAACTATATTTCGACAGGTCTTGCCTATTTTTCATTAAACTTCTGTACAAACTATTAAGACTCTTAGTAAAATGGCGGTATATCTGCGAATGTACATCGCTAGAAATCGGGTTTCAATACCCGTGATGGGAAGAGCTGCGTAGCTTAACTTTAAACAAATGAATTAAGCAAAAAACAAACTATTAACTAAGTAGCTATTCGCAAGTTCAGTTGCTTATCTTCTTTCTGGTTGGTGGCAACGTATTCAGACACACGTACAAAATGGATATGTCACAAGCGTAAGATTACAGAATATAACAAATTTATCAGTGCAAATTCTTACAGTTTTATCAATCTCTTATATTTCCATTCTTTTTTAAGTTAAATAAGAAATACCGATAGTTTAATTACATTAATTAAGTCAAAATACGAAGTAATAAAATAAAATTTGAAATCCTGGGATTTAGAAAAAGCTTTGAGACTACAAACCCCAAATGGAATTTATTCTTCACTGTCCTCACTTTGGTTTCGTGGTTATATGATATATTAACGACATATTTACCGTGGTATTTAGTGTGTCTGTGTGTTTTCTTATAGCAAATTCACATCGCTCTCTCTGCTGAGTCCATCAAAGGGAATCAAACCCCTGATTTTAGCGTTGAAAATCTGTAGACTTACCACTTTACCAGCGGGGGATCTTTACTGTAATAACCTTCATTGTATACTTTAAATTCTATTGCTATAAAAATGCGTTCTGTTATTTATTTTGAAGTTCATAACATGGTGAATAGGTACTGAAAACAACAACAAACTTGAAATTTTTTAGTGTTAAAAAACGTATCGACAAAATTGTAGGTGGCGTCTCCAGGATTAGAATGATTCTATTTATATTCTTTTTTCCAGCATTTTAAACCACAGAATTTCGATTTGAGCCAATACTTTATATACATTTGTATATGTTACTTAATCAAAAAGCATATCTTACTTGTAACTGTAGTTTCTTAGGTGTAATTATTACAACAGCGTACGTTCAAGGAACTTCTCGATAATATGAAGTAAATTTAGTTTGAGATAACAGTAAATATGGGCTTGTATTAGAACAAAGAAATATACAAGAGCTTTTCACAAAGTGTTTTCATATTGTTTATTACAATTTAACGATAAAGGCTTAAGAGTAAATAATCACATTAGTAATAATAATAGTAACGAGTTTAGGGTAAATCACCACATTAACCTAATTGTCAGTAGACAAGACAAAAAACGCTGGCTAATTTCGTATTTATAATTTAGTAACTTTCACTCACGAACTAAGAAAATACATATTAATAATAATAGGCGTTTAACAAAGACAAAATAAATAACATGAAACAGATGTTTTCAGCAGACACCAAAACAAAATTATACAATCTATATTATTAAAATAAGCTTTTAAAGAATTTTGCTTTTGAAAGACTTAAAACGCCAAATATTAAGTATACCAGAAACAAGTTGTTGGTAACACTGAAAGCCTATCAAAGAACATATTCTGCATACAGACTTTAGATATTTAGTATTCTGCCTTATTGTTATTATTATATAAATGTATTCTCTCCAGTACATTCTATCAGAGCCAGGTCTGCAGTTGACTAGCCCTCTTCTTCTGGCAAACTTTCTGCATCTGGTGTGTCCAGCTTGGGGAGACTACGCACAGCTGCCGTCTTTTTGATTGGTCCTTTTTTGGGGTCAATTACCCGTTGATCAGGTGAAATATTTCTGCAAGAAATGTTTATGTTTTTTATAGCTATGATTTTTATAGTTATAATTTTTCATCAAAAGTAAATTAATTGATTTGTTTGGATTTCACGCAAAGCTACATCAGGGCCATATGTACTTCCATCCCTTAATTTAGCAGTGTAAGGCTAGAAGGAAAGCAACTGGTCACCACCATCCACCGTCAACTGTTGGGCTACTCTTTTACTTGGGATTGACCGTAACATTAATACGCTCCCTTGGCTGAAAGGGCAAGCATATTTCGAAACTGCAACACTCAGATTATGAGTCGAGTGCCTTAATCATCTGGCCATACCGGGCCGTAAATTAATTGAATTGAACTAGAAAGTAACAAAGGAACCCAACAATTTTTTCCAAAATTTTCTCTTAGAAATCAAACAACATATTTATAACATATAGCACTATAACAAGGTATTCATTACTCCAACACACAAAGATACTAAAGCAAATAATCTAAATAAAAATAAATAGTTTCGTAGGTATATATATAAAAAAGTTCTATTAATAAAACGTAATTTTTATAAAATGTTATTTGGTTTGTTTTGAATTTCGCACAAAGCTACTTGAGGCTATTTGCGCTAGTTATCTATACTTTAGTAGTAGTAGACTTAATGGGAAGATAGAAAGTCAATGGAATAAGCCGCCACCTCTTGATCAACGTTTTTTAGAAAATTTTGTTATTGACTATCACATTATAACGCCCCCACAGCTGAAAGGGGAAATAAATTCTTGAAATGTTGTACGTGTAGCTATGATATTATTATTTTGCCCGTAACAACAGTAGCATTTTACACCCAAGAAACTACTTTTTACTTCATCTAACGGCCCGGCATGGCAAAGTGGATAAAGCACTCGACTCGTAATCCGAGTCCCCATCACACCAAACATGTTTGCCCTTTCAGCCATGGGAGCGATATAATGTGACGGTCCATCCCACTATTTGTTGGTAAAATAGTAGCCCAAGAGTTGGGGGTGTGATGACTAGCCGCATTCCCTCTAGTCTTACACTGCTAAACTAGGGACAGCTAGCGCAAATAGCCCTCGTGTAGCTTTGTACGAAATTAAAAAGAAACAACAAACAATTCATCTACTGATTACTCATTAACAACTATTTTACAGCCAGAGTTTAACGTTAGTTCAGTGTCATTATGATATTCATAACGTAATATTATTTTTTAAGTATAAATTTTAAAACGTATTTGCATAGAATAGTAAATGCTGATTTAATAGTTTTAATGCCAATATTTTACACTTTATATTTTATTTGTGGAAAGATAATAAAATTCACTGTCCTATGTATTATTTAAACTCTATTTAGGAAGAATAGTCATCATAGATAATAAAATTTAATTTAGTGTTTCAAGGCTATAATGTACTGCTGTATTTAAAGAAAAACAAATAAAAATTAAAACATTAACTCTAGCAGGTTCTTTTTGGTACCCTTTTTAAAAACTTTATTTTTAATACTTTTATGCGAATTTCCTAAGATAGGGGTCCGACATGTCCAGGTAGTTAGGGCGCTCGATTCGTAATCCGAAGGCCACGGGTTCTCACCCCTGTCACACCAAACATGCTCGTCCTTTCAGCCGTGGGAGTGTTAAGATGTAACGGTCAATCCTACTATTCGTTGGTAAAAGAGTAGCCCAAGAGTGGGAAGTGGGTGGTGATGATTAGGTACCTTTCCTCTAGTCTTACACTGCTAAACTAGGGACGATTACGTAGATAGCCCTCGTGTAATTTTGCGCGAAATTAAAAAACAAACAAACCAAACCTATGATAGGGAGCGTGGTAAGCATACGGACTTATAACACAAAAACCGGGGTTTGTTTCCCTGCTTTGAGCGCAAGAGAGGGCCGGTATGGCTTTGCTCTAAACAAAACAAAAATAATCCTGTTGGAAAAAAATGTTGTTTGGTTACAAATGATTATGTCAATAACTTAGAAAATCTTGTATCCTGCCAGATTGTGATTGTGATTGTTTTCTTATAGCATGGCTTCAACGGATTATCTGCTGAGTCCAGCTAGGAAAATCGAACCCCTAATTTTAGCGTTGTACTTCCGTAAACATACTGTTGTACTATTCGGGGTATATCCTGCCAAATAAATAAAAGGCAAAAAGTAAAAAAGTGGGTGAAACTTCGAGTATTCAAAATGCAACACAAGTTTAAGCAGTCCGGCATGGCCAGGTGGTTAAGGCCCTTGACTCGTAATCCGAAGCTCACGGGATCGAATCCCCGTGACACCAAATATGCTTGCCACTTCACCTGTGGGGCGCAATAATGTGTCAATCAATCCCACTATTCGTTGATAAAAGAGTAGCCTAAGAGTTAGTTGGTGGTGGGTGATGATGACTAGATGCATTCTCTCTATTCTTACACTACAAAATTACGGACGGCTAGCGCAGATAGCCCTTGTGTAGCTTTGCGCGAAATTCAAAACAAACCAAACCACAAGTTTAACTAACACAATGTTAGTATTGCTTTGGAAAGGTCAATATTTGTTACTTCTTTATACTGTGTCAAAGCATACTCAGTATATTTTTTGTATAAAGTAGGTATTTTTCCTGAATTTTGAAATGTTTAAAATCAGTATGTTCATTGTCATTACATTTGTTTCCTTTCTTTAACAAATTGTGTGTTAAGAAATGAATTTTTATTTCTGGGAGGACTTGATCCATGCATTGTGGACACAAAGAGTTTAAAATATAATAAAGTATCAGAATAATGCATAAGAATTTTACATATATCTGAGACGACGAGGACATTTTGCTATGGAACCATTCTCGCTGGTTTCTAGAAGCTTCAAGCGGTTCCTCATGGCCTCGAGATTCAACATAGCATCGGTAATCTCAGTCATGTAAGCCTTACGAGTGTCGTTATATTTATGAAATTCCTGAAAATAATGACATTTATATATTGTTACCAAATGCACATATAACGACAGAAGTAACTATAACTTAAGTCATGAAATAAATTAAAACCAGTTTATAGATAAAATCTACACAAATATCATCTTAAAACCGTAGCGTTGCGTTACATTAGTTCTCGTCAACTTAACTAGCTAGTTGATTTGTTTGTCAACGTTCGAGCAAAGATACTCGAGGACTATCTACGAAATTCAACATTCATTTGGAAGAAATGGTGGGAAGGCAGCTAATCAACATTAACCATTGCCAACTCATCGGTTATTCTTTATCATTTAATAATGGAATTGACCGCATATTATAATGCGATTCACAGGATTAAACCCACTGTGGAAACCTGCTTGCTAGGACTATAAATTGAGTAAATTTTGTTTAAATGTAAGTCTTTGTGCATCAATGAAACATGTAACAAACACTGCGATAATATAATTAACACGTCAAGGAGTAGTAATATTTAATACGGTTTTTCGTCCATTTAAATTTTAAACTACATACGAAGATAAATGAAGTATCCTTGCTCGTCCGTAACGCATTTTCAAAAATTCAGAACTTGAAACATGATATAGCAGTCTCATTAAAAACACTTCGTATTTACCACATACATTAAACATATTGACAGTATGATTCTTATTTCCCTGACGAGAGTAAAGTAATGTGTAAATAAGGGCAATAATGTTTTTATACTACATCTTACTGTTACTGATATAATCTGTACAATTACACTTAAAGACATTCAATTATTATTTTAATTGCAAATGCCCCCCGCTAGTACAGCGGTATGTCTCCGAATTTAGAACGCTAAAATCAGGGGTTCGATTCCTCTCGGTGGGCTGAACAGATAGCCCGATGTGGCTTTGCTATAAGAAAAACACACCCATTTAATAGTAAATAATTTTCAATGTCCCCTGATAATTCTCCTTCTTTTCGTTCTCAGCCTATTTATATTCAGGAACAGGCTATAACAACGCTGTTGACAACGCACTGAAAGAGTCACAAGGTGTAGAATAACATGTACGACATGGCAACATTGAGCAAGGTACAGTAGATATAGGATAACATTTACGACATAACACCTCTGAGCAATAAGGTAAAATAGATATAAAGTAATACGTACGACATGACATCTTTGAGCAAGGTGCAGCACGAGTAAGATAACATGTACGATATTACAATTTTGAGAAAGGTGTACCAAGTGTCATCGTAAAGTATCCGTTTCGTGGAAACAACATCAAGTTTTACATACTTTTGATTCTTGATCAAGTTTCCATTCAGTGTCACGAAGCTCGTTGTACAGAATGTTTCGGTCTTTCTCTAACTGCTTCAGGTATCGCAGTAACTGATTCTGGAAGCAACAAAAACCATGTTTACCAAGCAGTCCCAGTCGTTGACTATTGTTCAACTTTTTATTGAATGTGGCAATAAATGAAATGAAAGATTGTAAAACGTTGCAGCAGAAACTATCTGGTGTATTATTTATTATAATGCACTAATACGTTCCTAAAGCTAATTTTCAAGGCAATGATAATTTATTTAAGCCTGCTTATAATAACGGAAAACTAGGTATAGAAACTTAAGACTCGTGTGAGTTGAAGTTTAGTATTCTTCTAAATAAAATAAACTGAAAATTATAAACGTTTTTATTTAGCTCTATTTTACCTCAGACAAACTATCCAAATCCAGGTCTGCCAGCATTGCTGTGACACCTTGGAAAAAGGAATTAATGTATTATTGAAAAACAAAAAATCATGCTTACTAAATAACTACACTTCTTCCGTGGATCGGGAATAAATATTATTGAAATTATTACGTTATTATAATTTTAAAAAGTTTTATTTTCTTCGTTTTTTTGAAATTCAATAAGAAGCATCAATGCTGAAGATCTCAAACACATTATTTAAATATTTTTAAAGAAGTTAATTGATGATTTCGTACAGAAATAATTTAAAATAATGATATTTAAAGTTTACAACTTTTTAGTAGTTAACCTAATTTACAATATATTCGTAAATTTAGATTTAATACCGTACTTAGAGATGTCACAAAACTGTTAGTAAAACGAAACTAGACAACCGATTCCAACTAACATAAGAAAGGGGCATCTTTTTTTAAAATGAAAAGACACTTAACACTATTTCCCAAAGGCCCCTCGCTAGTACAGTGGTATATCTACGGATTTACAAAGATAAAATCAGTGGTTCCATTCCCTTCGCTGGGCTCAGCAGATAGCCCTATGTAGCTTTGTTATAAGAAAAACCCACGCACGTTTCCCAGAGATATATTCTGTTTAATACTGAGAGTATATAATAATTTTTTTAAAAATCTGTAGATGTTAATATAATACAATACTTCTGCAGAAGCAAGACGTTGTATCATGATGACATATTTAGCATCTAAATACATGTATTTAGTTCACAGCGAATTCTCATCCATTCGACGTGAAGTGCATTGCCGCAATGTAAGAGTTAAAACTGGAGGTATATGTCACAGCCATTTCGAAAGAAGAATGTTCTTATCGTGAGATTTGAAAATGATGTAGAACAACAAAAACATCTTGAAGAAAGGATCTTCTAATATTCTCAATGGAGAAAAATAAAGTCACAAAGTATCACATCCAAGACAACTCGAAACAATGCTTTCGCCCACAAAGTGAAGGGTGTGGCGATGACAAAAAATCTCGACTCTGAAAACTATTGTGATTCGAATAGACATATCTTAGTCGTAAACAAGATAAGTAGCGAGGTTATGAAGCTGTCAAAATTTTAAGACGAAACTTTCGCAATATTCCAGCCACACTTCGAAATTAATGAGCGTTTCCACAAGAAAAATGACATATCGTTCAAGTGTCTAATATAGCTTCAATGGACTTTCGAGTTTTTGAGCTGCTTAAACGTGATCTTGACGTGAAAAAATTATGATTCAAAACTGACCTCGTCATCCTTTACGAGTACTTGTGAAAGGTCGTTATTTTAATGTTATGAACCCAAATTAAGCACTTGGCTATCTAGTTATTTATTTTCAAGATTTACTGCATGTTAGTTTATCACAAAATTATTACACATTAAGTTAGTATCTCTCAACTTTTATGATTAAAAGCACAATAGTGTGGGATGGTAATGTTATTTTTATGTTCCAGTCACATTCTGAGAAAACTGCACCCGTTTTTCTTGAAATCTAAACCGAAGATTCAACACGAACTACAGGGTGGCCTGTAAGTCCCTACCCATCCATATGTTACTATGTTATATTCAATTATGCGTGTATTATAAATTGTTTCTTTTTAATTAAGAGAAATATGGCCGATGTAAGCCCATTTACACTTAAAGAGCGTATTGTGACAAGTACATGGTTACATGAGCGCAAGAATACTGGTGAGAGCACACAGATACACTGGATACATAAGATATATGGATGGGTAGGGATTTACGGCCACCTTGTAGTTCGTGTTGGTTACGTTCATCAGTTTTGCACTCATTTACAGTAGTCTAAGTTTATTAATACACAACAACTTTATAATGTGTCACATCTTATTTCACAGTACCCAAAATTTGTTTATTATTTTTCAATGAAAGTATCGAACCTCCAACTTTACTAACATAACTTTTAAGACTGCTGTTGAGCCATCGAAGTGGGGTGTTATCAGACAATAAATGCTGTTATTACGTGTAAAGACTAACCGCGAACGCATGCACTTACGTAACATTAACGTAAGCCTTAGCGAGTTCATACTCAACCAATTTTTATTGACGTAATGACGCGTCTTATGCCAACCGAGAAATTTCTTAGGAACGAATTAAACTTCTGATGATGATGACCTTTGATCCTTAACCAACAATATAACCTATTTTATATATGACAGGTTTTAAGAGGTTAAGGACACAAGTATTACTTCGTAGGTGTTTAAGGAGAATGTTTTGGCCTGAATCAACAAGGTTCAACAAAAAAATCAAAATAAAACAACAAAAAACATGAAAGCATTACGTAAATGCAAAACAATAAATCAATAAAAACGACGAAATATGAATAACTTGTTTGAATATTAATTTCTTATTTTCTTATGATATGCCAGCTTTACGTTTCAATAATCCAACATTTTACTATAATTAATTTAGTAATTCATGGCTCCCCAGTGGCTCAGCGGTATGTCTGCGAACTTACACGCTATAATCCGTGTTTCGATACCCGTGTTGGGAAGAGCACAGATAGCCCATTGTGTAGCTTTGTGCTTAATTCAAAACAACAAAACAATAGTAATTCATAATAGTACTGGCACGTGAGCAATATAAAATATCGCAACGCAGTCTTAATCAACAATAATTATATGACGCAAATAGTGATAACGGCACACAGTAATGGAAAAGTAAAAAGTATATAATACACTTACTCTAGAAGTGTTACAACACAGTAACTCCCTCTTCTGTGTTGGCTCATCGTTCAATCATTTAATCAAACTTGTGCATTTCCGAGAACTTGAAGTGTTACGACATGGCATATTCTGCTTTCTTGATGGCCAACCTGCTCATCAATTCTTCAAACCTAATTCTTGCAAACAAGTACTTGTCGATTTTTAAGAATTTGTTATGCCCATCATTAACTAAAGGTTTATGTTTACTTAAAATACAACAACTCGTTGTTTCGGAATATTATCTATGTCTTCTTTAAATTCTGTTTTACTACTTTTATCAGTAACATCTTGGTTGCCACTTTTTGATGGTGTCACTCAAGTGATTTGCACAATTACCAATGACACATAGTACGGATGGGTGCACAATGTTTGATATGTGAATTAAGATTAAACTGAAGTCCACACGATTTTTTTATTGACTTTGTCACAAAGACTCAGTACTAGTTTGGACACATTCACGTGTGTCCTCTCCTTCTTACAGCCATTTTAATAGATCTACTAATGTGGAAACCGAATTTTTTATGCTTTTTGGTTTGGTTTGTTTTTTATATTTTGCGAAAAGCTACACGAGGGTTATCTGCACTAGCCGTCCCTAATTTAGCAGTGTAAGATTAGAGGGAAGACAACTAGTTATCACCACCCACTGTCAACTCTTGGACTACTCTTTTACGAACGAATAGTGGGATTAATCGTCACATTATAACGCCCCCACGGCTGAAAGAGCGAGCATGTATGATTCTCTCTTTATTATGGGGCTGGGTTCATTGCACCTCTTGATTCCGCAACATTTATTTCGCTACTGAAAGCTTAAGAATACAAATTAATATAAGTATACATATTCATATTTACAAAAAAAAAAAAGAATATGATTTTTATCGTTTTTCGAATTCATAGGAAGCAGTAAACGCTGGGTATTAGCTCCTTCTCTTACCTTCTGCTGTGTGGTTGCGTGCAGTTTCAACACGTTCACGCAGCCAGTCACGTTGTCGTTCCAGCTGACTGTTTACCTCAACTTGAGTATAATACCGAACTTTCCACTCATCTTCTGGAAGAAAGAGAACCTTTGATCAAAAAGGTTAATTGTTATTTATAATATTTCAAACTAAAGTACAGTCTTAACCAATATCTGTCGTTTTGAAGAATTGTGGGTCATAATAAACCAACCACTTCAAGCTTGACCTTAGAGAATTACGCTTTCTGGTCAATTTGTGGATGTGCGTAATATAGTTTTACCTAAACATAAAATCCTAGAGAACACAGATATTTTAATGGTCTGTCTTATAGTTCAATCAAAACGCTTTGAAATATAAAAAATGGTGTTTCATCAAATGACTAATATAACTTTTCAGAAAGAAAAACATTTCTGTATCTCTTTAACAAATTAATTTAACCACCTCTAATTGAAGAGGTCAACGTTACAGTTCATATACAACCTTTAGATTGAATAATTGTTGTTGTTTTGAATTAAGCACAAGACTACACAATGGGCATCTGTGCTCTGCCCATCACTGGTATTGGAACTTGGATTTCAGCGTGTAAGTCCGGAGACATACCGCTGAGCCACTGGGGCATTGAATAAAATAATTTGTTTAGTTACAATCGTTACAAACGAATATTTTAATTGGAAACATCAGTAAGTAATTATCATAAAATAAAACTCCCCCGTTGTTGTTTTTTCCCGAGCAAAAACTATGTGCCAATTGAAAACTATGGAGAAGACCTTTACATATTTTACAATTTATTTATGTATTATGATTACAACTATATTTTGAAAAAAGCATCCTTTCTATTGCTAAGGTACAATATAACATCAATCATCCTCGTCAAAGAAACGTTTGTATTTTGCTGTTTTCATTTGTTTCTTTAATTATAAACTGTGCTACATCTCACACACCAATAGTACAATTTTTTTAAACTAAATTTATCTAAACTTAGTCTCAAAAGAAAATATAACACTAAATGCCGAATTACTTTTCAACACTCGTGATGAGAAAAACACAAATAACCCGTTGTTTAGTCTTGTGCTTTACTATAAATGAAGAACTGCGTGCCATAAGAAAATACCGCCGGGCGTGTAAAAACTGAGTGCGTTAGAATAAAATTTTTAGTGTCATAAATCCAGCAGATGGTGCGCGAAGCAGAGACGCGCCATTTGTGATTGTTATATTATCGCTTTCTCGAAAATTACGATATATTGATTAAAATGAGGTCATTTGTGAGAGGAGATTAATGTATATTTTGTTATTTTATGTAAAATAGTTCCAATATTTGATCAATACAAAGAAAAAAGCCGTAATTCAATACCTTGCGGTGAATAGAGTTTAGGAAGGCCATTCCTGGCTTTACAATGTGAAAACGATAAAAACAATGATATTTGATAAATCCGTAATTCTGTGAAATGCAGATATCATGTGACTAAACTAATATATTACAAACTATGTAAATATATTCTGTTCACAGAACTTTGAAAATGTGATTGTGGGTTTCTAAAGTAACAAACTGTAAATAAACTGGTTATGCCCAACACACAGCTATGCTACTTTTATGCTTTGGGTTTCAGAGTGTAATCTATTTTAAATTATCACAGACTGAGTTACTAAGAACAAATTTGATGCTTTGACTAAAATATTTTGAAGACATTTAAATTTGACGTGATTTTTGTACTCCTTGTGCTCTCGTAAATTATAATTTTGAAGTAAATTGAGATGGAAAATTGTTTTCAAGATGATAAAAGAGTTTATTATGAGGAGGAATAAATAGTTATTGAAGTACAATCTTGGTAAAAGACTACAACGAACTTCTGGAAATCTTGTTTTGGATGTGATGTTTTGATTTCGGACCTTAAGACTCATGCAAACATTTTCAATATAGTTACAAAGTAAATGGATTGAGTAAAATCACAGGAACTATCCATTATGTAGTAGAATTAACAACATTTAGTCGCTATGATGATCTATGCTGATTAGATAGATTTGTGACCATACTCAGAATATACACTTATAATATTCTATAATTCACCACAACATTCGTTCATGTAAAAATATCTGTAGCTTCAGTGTGTTTAATCTTTATCATCAGTTACAAGACGAAAGCCGTAGGTGCTGCTAGAGCCACTTTATCATCAGAAGTGGCACAACGAATCTCAGGAGAAAAGGTGCAAATGTTTGTAAGTCTTACGTCAACTGGAGGTGCAGAATAGAGTTGACTAGACTGATAATCTATTGTTTACAACCACATTTTATTCAGATGCTCAGGAGTCAGAGCTATACGTTTGTACTTAGCCTCTTTAATGATACAGATATATCAATTATTGGTGAGCTTTTTCATCAATTGCTGCAATTCAATGACAGGAATATAAAAATCTTCCAATCTCATTATCTAATCAATTAATATTATTATGTATGACTATATCCATGAAACGTCTTTCAGTTTGAAGACATTAATACCTCTTTCAAATATAGTTGAATCGGATTCATATCTAGTTTTCAGTTTTAAATATTCTAGAATTACTTGTTATTGTGATTTTAGTAATTTATCTGAGAATGTTAAATCTATTTTGTGAAGTAATTTTAAAAGGTAAAAAACAAAACAACAACAACATACAAACAAAAAACAATCAAATGAAAATTAAGAACTTTACAAACCAAACTATCATAGTAGTTGATTTTATTAGAAATGCAAGTAAAGTTGAAATAATTTTAATATAATTTTAAAAGTTACAAGCAAAAGTGCTCTGAAAGTCGAAATTATATATGAAATAAAGTCACTTATAGCTTTAACTGCGTTCGGCTCCTAGGTTAGATTTTTATACCGGAAGAATAGTGAATTTTCAGCTTGCATTAACTGGGTTTTAATTATATGAAATTTGAGCATTTTAATAAAACTTTCAGACACTCACCATCCCCAAGATCAGAGTTTTCTGCTTGCTGCTCCAAAGTTTCCACACTCTGTTCTAGGTCCTCAATGGACTTTTCTAAGAAATCCCTGAACAAAAAGAACCTATTAACATCTTTTTGCAAAAGCACTCAACTATGGCTCTATCTATTTATTTAATTGAAAAGTAATGGAAGTAACTTTCACTGTTACTTTCAAATTTCGAAAAGTGGATTACCACTGAAATAATTTCTTAATTTCTGTTGTTTGAAAACAAAAATTCATTTACAAAACTCCCAATGATAATTAATCCACAGCCTTGATTGTCTTTCTTGTAAAATTTAAAAACTACTATATTATTGTGAGAAATCTTATCGCTCGTAATAAGTTTATAGAAACAGTGCTGATAGAAATTCTAATATTTCAATCTCTAATATTTAAAAACTCTAATAATGTGTCTGAACATTATGGCGTCATTCATCTTGTAGGTTCGTTTATAATTTGTTATATGCCATTAAAGTAATTTTAGTTGTTCTTTTCTAAACACGTTCATCAGTGGATTAGCGGTAAATTTATGGACTTACAATGCCAAAATGTGTAGTTCGATATACAGCGTTGGACGGAGCCCAAATAGCTCTCTGTTGTGCTTTACGCTAAAAACAACTTATAAACATTTCGTGTATAACGTAAAGACGTTAAGCTTAATCCAGTTATTTCAAAGAATGTTTACCAGTTTTTCACCAATGTAGCGATATTTTAGTATGAAACTTCAGTAACTAGTATTATACAAGTATGCATGCAAATAAGATTTTTTTACTCTATTTCTGAGATACGTAAAACAGCCATTCAAAGAAGTAAATATTCTCACTTCATCTTCTGCTCATTCTCGATTTCAGCGAGGAGTTGATATTCAGCAGCGTCATCATCGCTAATAGTTGGTGTCTTTCTCGGCATGGCGTCTGATGATACATAAATTCTCCGTAACTTTTATATAAACATACAACAACTTCTGTCACCATAGTAACTATAATAGGTAGTCATGCTGTTTATGACGTCACTCAGTATAGGATCAACCATTTTCTCTAGCCAAGGGTTTGAGAATAACGAACAGACCAACCAAAACAACCCTATCAGCAGTATAAACTAGAGAACAAAGTGATGGTATTTCAAAATTATGGTGAAAAACGTGGATTCTTGATTTAATTAAGTGCCTGTCATTAATTGTGATGCTATTACAAGGTGAAAACATCGAAATAGAGAATAACTTTTTTCTTAAACATAAAGATGTAGACTGGGAAATTGTTCTATGCTCACACCAGGAACCTAAGCCCTAACCGTAATGTTATTAAATCCCGTCTTTACCGCCGAGATTTAATAACATTACAGTTTTGTCCTAGATTCCTGGTGTGAGCATAGTACAATTTACAACCTACATCATAAACGCAAACTAATATTGAAGGGAAACAAAAGCAAATACGTGAAAATAACATACACCGCTCAAACGGAGACCTTGAGATAAAAATATCAAACAACCAAGTTTGATTCAGTTTTCCAACAAGCACGCAGTTTCGAGAATAACAGTGTTTTTACCATTGGTTTTCTGTAAGAAAAAACAACTTTGATTTCTGATTGTAAAACATTGCCAAAACGTGCAAAAATTATATTGAATAAGGTTATGATTTGGTAAATATACTTCTGTGCCAACCACTTTTTTGTGTGTATTCTGATAAACACGTTTAAACAGATCTCTAAATGCGATGGGTTTGTAGATACCAATGATTTTAATACTTGGTTCTTTTTCCATATTCTAGAGCATAAACACTAAGATTTTGCAGTGTAAAAAAAAGTCGAGTTTTCGTTAGTTAAACTGTGTATATGGAAATGATGTATATTTATTTGTTTGTAATTAAGCACATAGTTACACAATGGGCTATCAGTGCTCTACCCACCATGAGCATCGAAACTCAAATTCCAGCGTTGTAAGTCTGAAAAGAAGTAATACACACACGTTTTAAACAATTGATAAAGTAACATTTTACCTGCATGTTCTTTGCGAACTCGAATATTTCTCGTCATCCGACATTTAAGCAGCCATAAAAATTCTTAAGTTTGAAGGGTTCGTCAGTTTATACAAATTATAACTGCTTGTTTTTATGTTCATGAACGATAGTATGTCGTATACCAGTTAAATCTTTCATAATACTTGTTTCTCATAAGGGCTATCTGCACAACTTTTTCTAATTTAGAACTAATAAGCTAGAAGATAGCCAACTTATCACTAGTACAAACTGCCAACTCTTCTTTTGAATGAATGGTGAGATTTAATGGTGGCCATGATGTTATAACATCATCACAACTGAAAGGGTGAACATGTTCGGTTAAGGAGATTCAAACCCACGACACTTTAACAACCAGGCCATGCCAAACCTTTTAGAAGTTATGTCTTGGATGGTTCATACTGAGCAAACGAGTATTTTGTGCCTTGTTCTTTTGTAGACATAGGACACAAACAGCTGCTCCTCAGATTCACAATCCAGACCAAAAGAAAATACAACCACTAATAAAGTTTAATAATTTATTTCAATAAATCACAAATTTGACAATATACACATTACAAAAAACTGTAACTACATGAAACCAGCAGTATTCAGGTCTATAATATAGTAGTATAATAAATAGGGCCAATCTGAAGTCACCAAACAGCCTCTTAAGAAAGTCGTATTGCTTTTTACCTAACTTGTTTCCAAAATATGCATAGACATTATTATAAACATTTGCCATAAATCTACAACTTTTCGTAAGTGATACACCAGGTTTTAATAGTAATAAACACTCTTTCTTTCTCTCTTCTTTTCCATAAAACATCCTACACATAACTACTAGTATATTGCATCATCATTTGTCAGAAACGATTATATTTTAGAATGTTACAGTATGTTTGCAATTTAATTTCAAGACCTCTTTTGCTAATTTACGAGATATTTAATACCTCTTTTTCTTCTCTCCTTACTGGTTGGTGCTTATAATCACATCAAGTTGAAAATAACAGGATAGTAAACAAATCAAATATCATGTCGATATATACGTATTTAAACCTCTATCAGCTGGAGCATTCACAATAAGAAATAAATTTGGTAAAGAGACAAACATGATGAGATCATAAATAATTATCAATGGCCTTTATTTTGGTAGAAATTCAATAATTGTTCTTGCTATTGAGTAAATTTTATATTTACTGGTGCAGTCATAGCTCGTTTAACAGATATTAGGACAGATAGTCTTTAAACTAACTACTCAAGTAAGACAAGACATGGTTTAGGATTTTCTGATATATTTTCCATCCAAAGAGTTGTCCTACAATTTATTGATTCAATATTGGCATGAAGGAGAAGCGTAATTATTATTATTTTAATTACAAAATTGTAAAGAAAAAAAATTAAAAAATTTAATGTTTTTTCAAACAAACAAAAAGACTGAAGGTTGAGAAACCTATATTTAAAAATAAGAAATGAAAAGGTCATACTGTAAATTATTAGGCTTAAAATAGATGAAGCATATTAAGAAAGTGAATTTAATAAGAGATCTGGACTTCATTTACCACCATATAAATCTTCAAAATTTATCTAATTTAGAGCATTAAAATATTTGTTCCATAATCCTTTTGCATGTGTTATAACCCGAGATTTTTATGCATGAAAGTTTATTACAAGAAACAAACTGAACTGAAAAATCCAAATTAGTATAAATACTATCTCTTACAAACACACATTTAACTTTCTGTTCAGTTTTTTAAAAAAAGTAACAATTTGATTTAATAGTAATAATAAACCTCAATTTTATAATTTAATTTGTTAATATTTCAAAATTTATTGAAGACTTTTTTTCAACATGAAATATATACATGAATAAATACTGGAAGATTTTCATATAGTGCATTTTTTATTAAGCACATTTTTGTTTTTTCCAATTAAAAAGTTATTAGAAAATTTAAATCTGTAAACTTTAATACTGGGATTATAACCAATTTAAAGTAACTGGAAATAAATTAAAAAGCAAACAGGGAAGTACTAACAAGAACATTTTATTATAGATACGATTCACACTCTAATTTGCATATTTCTGTGCCATTTTATAAATGTCCCAAATCTTGCAAAAAAGGTTTCAGTAAATTGGTCTATAAAACATATGCTTGTGCCAGTTTGCAAAATTTTGTTTCCATTGACCTATCTAGAGCTAAGAAAATAAAAAATATAGAACTATTAGTAAGACTTGACACAAAAACATGCAATTTCTTTGCATATATTTATGGCACTTCATAAATAAGAATTCAAAAATGTACAGGAAAAATGAAATTTAGACTGTACAAAATTAATCTATTCAATAATGTATATCAATTATTTTTTCCATTTTTCTGACAATTAAAAACTTTTCTGTAAATATTTTTTTCTGTTAGTGTAAAATATAAAGTTTCCACTTTTTATAACCTGACATTAAAATATAATTTAATATTTTGTAAGAAGGAAAGCATTTCTATTTCAATCATAACCACATGTATAAGCTTAACCAAAATTAAAAGGAACTTGTTAAATATTCTTGAAAAAAATAAAAGGATATCAAAGTGAAATATTTTCAGTTTATATCTTTGGAGTATCCAATTTTCTGTTTTCTACAATCTAATGTTTTATTTCTATTGCAATCTTCTTTAGCCATTTTGTTCTGAGAAAACAAAAAAAAAAACACACTTTTGTACATGTTCATCAAAGATTGCTTTCCAAACCATAATACAAGTGAAAGTAAAAGACAGCTCTAAGATATCAGGTAAATAATTTTTTCCATTAAAAGTAGATTAAAAGACATATATGAAACATTAAGATTGTTCTCTCATTACTATAGGATGCATTGAGGAAATAATTCTTAGCCTTTATGTGCATTTCTGGTTTCCATCACAGTATTTTCTAGTGAAACAAAAATGTAGAAATTAAAGAAGTAATGATTGCTACTGCCAAAAGAATCCCATTAAAGTTGATCATTTCTAGTTAGTTCTTGACCATACTTTAAAATTCTGTAAACACCTTGCTACTAATCAGAAAGCCCCTTTACAATGCAGAAATTGGAAAATTCGATGCACAGTATCCAAACGTTTTCTCAAAGAAGTCATTGCAAGGATAGCCAATTGTGCTTTTGGGTCAATAGGAAGAGTAGCAACAACCCACCAAATCCAAGCTGGACCATCTACAAGAGTTAAGTAGTCATTTTCAACAGCTGGCATGGCACCAAAATGTTGAAGTATCTGTTGCTTAGTCTGTTGAGGTAAATTCATAAACCATGTTTCTGCTTCTCTATAGATCTGCCCATGAAGTCTTTTCACTTCTTTTTTTCATTAAAAAAACAAAAAAATAATTAGTTACTAGTAGCAACAGAAATCATAATATTTCATATAAAATAATGTTTTGAAAATGTTACTTCAAATTATAATAATGTAATGGTTAATTTATCAAACAAATATATATTAAATGTTTTGTGTAAGATTAAAAAATACATTTAATACACATCTTAAAACAAATAAAAGGGAGGCAGAAAATGAACAGTATAAATAGTTTATAAACTTGTTTCTCGTGGTGTATGTTAAAATTTTTTATTAATTCTCTTATACCTCCACAACAACAACAAAATCACACGTGTCATCATTATTAGTGACATATATTAACTGAATACATATTCCAAAAGTAAAAAGTCATTGGCATTTCTTCCTAAAATCAAAAGCAAGCTAAATCAGGCAAAAATTTAATAGAAACTTAACAGTATAAATGATAAATTATTAAAATAGAAATTAAAGTTACTTGTGGTGTACCAAATTCAGTACAAAATGTAGACATCAAAGTAGTACGTTATATCTAACACTACAAGATCACAATCTCTTTCTTTTCTGGTAAGTTTTAAAAATTTATTAATAACTGGGATGATTTGAATAAGTCTGTTTCTTATTTTGGTTCTGATATAGAAGGAATTTAAGATAAGAAAATTATGTTATCACGTATATAAGTAGAATTATTTTTCTCTTGTACTTTGATTTTTAATATGCAATAAAACAAAACTTGTTACACAAGGCAAAAAACAATTCATGATTTGCAAAATGTGATGCAATGTACTTAAAACATCAAATAACATTCCAAACAATAGAGAATATGTTATTATTGTAAGTCATACTAATCTTGTTGGCTTTTGGTTAAATATTTGTTACATGAAAAACAACACATATATGACAAAACTATAGAGTGCTTCAAACCTTGCACAACAATTACAAACATAGAATAGTTTATCATATGATAAAATTATATGATAAAAAACCAGCAATTTTTTTTAGTGAAAACATTTTATGAAGTATCAGGAGTGTGTTTTTCAGAAACAATATTTTTTTCATAATTTCAAAGTAACTTGTAATCTGTTTATCAAAAACAGTACAGAAATTTAAAACCAAATGCCCACATTATTTCACCTGAATGCTCACCTTGTATTTCAGCTCCTTCTGGTGGCTCATCCTTAAGAAATTCTACTGCTCCTGTGTTATATCCATCACGCATTCCTCGTCTTAAAACATGGAAGCGATGTCCTCCTACAGTGTAAACAATGGAGCGACCATCAGGAAAGTACTGGATATCTCGAATTTCCAGCATTGATCCATAATCAGGGACTCTTCACATGAAAAAAAACGAATATTCAGATCAAATAACTATAGTATATTTAAAATGAATTAGCAGTAACAAGTATAATATAATAATATCATACTAACAATGTGTCAGTTGACAATAATTACAAGAAAATATTACACATATACAAAACAAATAAAAAATTATATATTATAATAACAGCTTAAGTATTCACCCTTGAGAACTATCAGCAGAATAAGTACACATTCCAAACTGCCGAGTACCAGACTCTATGCACTGTCGGATCATAAGTCGATAGCGAGGCTCAAAAATATGCAGTGGGCACGGTATTGTTGGGAATGCCATGGCACATACAAAGAGTGGAATCACATGTTCTGGATCTTTTCCAGCGCTGAAAGGGTTGAAACATCAATTTCATATCAACTGACATAAAATTTGTGTGAACAAACATGCTGAGGACAAAAAAAAGTTGTGGAATCACTTCTAAAGTAGCAAACTACTACTACCAATTTGCACACTGAAAGTATTACTGGGTTTTCAAAATGTTTAACATGAGTTTGGAACAATTTTCAATGTCAAGAAATAAATTTCAGTTTCACAGGATGCAAAAAGTTAAATTCACAACATTATGTCATACCTAAAAAAATTAAAAGTCAAATTTTAAATATGAAAAGAAAGCATTTGTCTGATGATATGAATGTAGTGAATCAAAATGCTGTGGCTGACTAGAAGAATGGATATTTTAACAAAACACATCTTCCAATCCAACTCTCCAGAAGAGTAAGGAATTTAAAAAAACAAAAAAACATTCTGTCCCTTCAGTTAGCTATTTTCCAACCATATCATGTTTAAGTTTTCTCATGCCCTTGTGAACTGTGTATAATTAATATATTATACATCTCAACACATGATTAAAATATGTCTCTCACATCTAAAACCAGATCCTGAAAATAGAAGCTAAATGAAAAAGAAACTTACAAAAACAGTAGTTTGTTTTGTTTAAATTTCACGCAGAGCTACATGACAACTATCTGCACTAATCATTCATAACTTAGAAGTGAAGGACTAGAGAAAATGCAGCTAGTCATTACCACCTACTGCCAACTCTTGGACTATTACCAACAAATAGTAGGATTGATCATCATATTATAACATTCCCATCAGTAAAAGAGTGAGTGTGTTTGGTAAAACAAGGATATGAATCCATGCAATTAACAGAATTCACATCAAGCATCCTAACTCCTGGCCATATCAGACCACAATTAACAGACTTGTTAACTTGATGTTAGAACAGGTAGTAGTAACTACATGTTTATGTGACATTAAAGAACTGTAACAGTGATTTTTTTTTTTATGAGGGGCCAGAAATTCAGCTCTGAACTTATGATTCTACTTTGCTATAACAACTTATTCTTCCAACATAAACTTTATTAAAGTACTATCTGTGGTTTAGGTGAATGGTCCTGATGCAGTAAGCCTTATGTAACCTCAAAGAGTAAGTAGTACTAACAGTTTTTGCCTACATGCTAGATGAAATACTTGTAACTATGTATTTTAACAGTCATATGCTAAATGTATGCATGCATAAATAACAAAAACTAATTTATAATTTTCAAGTAGGAAAGAAGTGACATTGTATTTTTTTTTTTACTGGAAATAAGATACTCTAATTTTCACTTTTGAAATAAAATAGTCAATCACTATTAAAGTAAAATTATAATAACTAAAAATAAATACTTCACAAGTTCTTCCATCTCCTCTTCAAAGATAAGCTTTCTCTCTACAAAGTCTTCAGGAAAGAACGTTTGTAGAACCAATTCCATGAATTCAGTAGTAGTATGTTGTCTCTTTGCTAAGTACTGTAAACAAGTAACTCATTATAGCCAAAAGAAGTAAATAAAGTAATATTTTATAAAAAGGGGAATATAGACAAAGCAGTAACCATACAAAAAAGATGATTAACAAAGTATGATATAAAAATATAAAAAAACATATTTGTGAAAAAAATTAATGTAAAAATACATTTCCCAGATGATATAATCACTTGGTAAGCCTTAGGCCTACTAGATGCAAAAAACGGAGTAAATCAATAGTAAATACAATACCTTTAAGTATTAAATCATGTTTAGTATTGAAACAAATACATACCCAAAACAACACACACAGCTAGATACTAAAACTATACAAATTACTAGATCATTTTTAACCTTTCACACATTTATCACTGTAACTTATACAAGACAATTTGTAAAAAACAAGAAATAACGCATTTTTTTCCCAAAATTTGTGGAAGACACTCATAGTTGGAGCACAGATTTAACATTTTTTAAAATTCTTTTTCACCTTTGTAAGGTTTGTAGCAAACCATTGAGAATAATTTAAAATTAGCATGACTAGTTTCTGCTAAAGTTCTTCCAAAAAAGTGCTGAAATATACTGTATAAACTTCAACAACAGTTAAAAATTAACTAACCATAAAAGACCTGCACCTGTGTATTTTCAGTTAATGAAAACTAAAAAAATAAAATATATAGCCACAATGTGAAATTTAAACAGTAAGATAATGAAATATAACTAAACTGACATAAATGTTTAAAACCAACATGAAAAACTGTGGTTTCTGTTTGGAAGATATTTGGTTAATCTTTTATCATCATAAGACTAACCACTTGACTACAGTGTCCTATGCGTATTACAAAAACATAAATAACAACCTAATGCACTTCTCATGTAATTAATGAAAGAAAAAGAGAAAACTACAGGTTCACTGTTCAACAGTGATGTATATTAATTCATTTAAAAGAACAGTACTATTTGTTTATTTGCTATTTTTACACTTGGTGTTTATCAAACATAATGAGAAATGTTAATTGAATCACATACACACACACACACACACACAGAGTGACAGAGAGAGAGTAAATATTACATACATACAATAAATCAACAAAAGTAAGCAATGCAAGTTTACTGTCACAGTATCCCAGAGTAATGCCAATACTCTTTAATACATTTTCACAAGCATTTATGATTTAAGTTGAAAACAATTTACTGTAAAAAGATTTGTTTATTGTCTCAGCTGTCTCTAAAAGTGCCAAAACAACACTCCACTGTACCAAAATAAGTACCTGAATGGAATTCTGGTACGCTCTGCCACAAACTTAAATCAATGAACATAGTGTGCATTAAAGTAAAATAATATTAATTATTAGATCTCGCACTTTTTATTATGGCCTGTTACTTTATTTTATATTTGAAGATTTGCTTTTTTATGCTGTGCAATTTCTCAGTAAAATTACTTCACAAAATGTCACACATTTATACAAAACCCCATTAAATACCTCCTGAAGTGAAGTCTTGCACATGGGACAGAAAGGTTGGTGATCTAAACACCTATCCAGACACATTCGACAAAACATATGGCCACAAGGAGTTGTTACAGGTTGCCAGAATAACCTAATATAAAATTAAGAAAATTATAACAATGAACATATATTTCATTTCATCCTTACAACATATATTGTTTACAATGTATGTTAACCACACACACATAACACCAAAGTATTCTGATAACAATTACATAATAATATACAGTACACAAAATAAACCACTAAATCTGTGAACTCATGACATACATAACACATATTGCTATAAAATTACAAAATCAATTAAACTGAAAACATTTTTACATTTCTGTTTGTTTTTGTTAAATACAAGGTACACCATGGGCTACTTATGCAATATTTAGTATCATCAGCTCAAATACTTGCCACTGACCAAGTGTGAGATCTTTCGTTCTTAACAACATTCTAAGTGCCACCAGCCAAATATTAAATGGGATAGCTACTTCTTTTTTGAAGAGTAAACAACTTTTAATTAATATTCAACTGGCTTGGAATTTGTAAATAAAAGACACATGGCAAAAAGCCTTTGAGTTTGATTTAGAATAAACAGTCTTCTAAAATATGAAATATAATTATCATTTTGAAGTGCACCATTTTCTTTGGGAAATTAACAAGTAATAAACTTGCCTATAAAGTTATGTTTATAACTTGTTAAGAAATTGTTAGTTACATTTTGAATTATTTTTCCCACCAAATTACACTTCAAACCATCTATAAGTTTTAAATAATGGGGTTACATAATTTGGTAAAAGTTTATTTATAAACTTCTTTTTCATTTTTTGCTGAGAGTATGTGGACACTAACCTTAACTTGAACAAATAAACTTCCTGAAAATTAACCAGTAATGTCCTTTAACCTTCAAAAAGCAAGAATGTTGTAAATAGCAGCATCAATTGATGATGGCTACTGTTTAAGGGTTAAAGAGATCAATAACAATAACAACAATAAAAAAACATTGTTTGGAAGAGTTATAAATGTTTTCCTAAAAGAAAAAAAAATCATTGACAGTGTAATGTTTATTGTTCTTCCATGTGTTCTGCTGTTGATGCAATAATATTTATACCCATATTCAAGCTCTGTGCACAAGTTAGCTATGAGAGCCTTTAGAGTTAATAACTGGCCTTTGTTTTGTTTTAAAAATATGAAACTATTCAGTTCTTCTTCACTGGTAGTTTCATTAATATCATTGGCTACTATTTTCTTTTTCAACTATGAAGATTATTTCCAATGTCAGCTTAGCAAGCAGATATGGTTCTAAATTAAAACTGCTTGTGCTGGCTGAAGAATTGAGAGACATTATTAGGATTATCCTGTAAATAAGGTAAAGGGTAATTAAAAGATGACTCAATATTTATAATAACAGTGTATTCAATTCATTGCTGTGTTAAATAATATTAATTCTGATCTATGCAGGTAGTGTGCTTTGATCAGAAATTAATAAACAATCATGGGTTTTAGCTTACTTATATATATATATAAACACATACAAAAACACACCTGTAACAAGTACCTCTTGCATTTGTTTAAATATAAAATTGGCTGCATTAACTTGCAAGGTACTTTTAAACTTACTTTCCATCAGAGATTTTTTTGTTTTTGTTTTCAATAATTAAGCTTCAATCCCTTTCCATTATGATGTGTTTATACAATTATATTTCTGTCGATAAACAAGTAATAAATCTAAATTAATCCACCGGTTTAAACATTCTATAAAATACCATCGAACTTATGATGAAAGATGAAATAGTTGAAATGTAAACAATATAATTTTTATAACTTAATAAAAGCAAAGAATTTTCATAAATTCTTCAAAACTACCTCCAGTAAGATGTAAATGACAACTATAATTAAAATAAGCACAAGGTAATTGCTAAAAACAAACCTAAAGACTTTGACATTAGCTGATATCAAAATTAATTATTCAATTTTTACTTCTTTGATTCTAGAAAATGTGGTCACTTATTTTCCAATAATTAAAACTGGAAATTATCGGAGAACTAATTTTTAATAAGATTCACTATAGTAAAGTTATCACAATTCTAATAGTTTACATGAGTGAAATCAAAACTGAAGCCAATAAATAAACTAAGATTAGTATATATGTATTATTTTTTTCAAAAATAGAGTTAATGAAAAATCATAAACTAAATGATTCACATCATAATACTCTACAATTTATTTCAAGCATAAAATAAATGTCCATCCATTTATGACCCATGATTTCTGACATATAATTTCAATCAAATATTCACAACATATTTTTTAAACTGTTAATAAAATACTGTTGCTGTGTTCAATTTAGTTTTTAATTTGAAATATCTGTCAACTGTTTACTGAACAACTTTTAATGAAATCTCCTTAACCTGCCTAAAAATGAATGTTTAGACTATTCAGTTTGCTCACACACACACACACACGTTTTTCTTTTCTCATAGTAAAGTTCACAGTGTTGCAATGGATGTTAGGCTAACTCTTGTTTCTTGTAACATGCTGCAATCATAAATTATGAAAGGAAATGTCCTTAAATTTCTTGAAGAAATAAACGCCACAACTTGTTTTGGACATAGTTAACTTTTCATTTGACTTGTTCTAGTACCAGAATTACTTGTTACAAAAAATATAACAAGAAAATGACAAGTGGTTTTGGCTACAGGTGACTGTTTTCATCCAGATAAGGTTTAATACTGAAATTGGTTGTAACAAAATCTTTCTTTCTCTACAAGATCTTTGGACTTTGTAACTTATTGCAATAAGGGCACTCAAAAGATGGACTAAAATGTCTGTTATTATTATTATTATTATACACAGTTATTTCACTGAAAAAATATTTCACACAAGGTTTCAATGATTATACATAGTAAAAGTTAACATTTGCTGAAACTGAAAATTTATTTCCAATAGGTAATTACCTCATATCACATAAAATGTATCTTAACCATCACCTTCCCTTTAAACATCACTAAAATACGTTTTAGTAATCAGTGCACCAATTTTTATACTTCACCAGTTACCTATCATTTCTGAACATGTACCTAACATGTGATTACCCTCCACCAATAGTACAGTTGGCTTTCTCTGCTATTCCCACTCAATCCTCACTTTCAATAACTGGCAGGTGCTAAAATAAAACCACTGGTTTTGGTGGGGAGGAAAGGTGGGAAGTGTGTGCACAAAGCTAAGGACCTATCAGAAGTATATTTTTAGTGTAAGAAAATGTTAACTTGCAAAATGGACTTACCTTCCCTCATACATTATAAAGGTGGAGGGCAAACAACAAACAAATCAAGCAGAATGAACATGTATACACAGAGATGAAAATGAAGCACACCAGTGAGGTACTGCACTTCTTCTGGAATAGGTATTCTCTTCAGCCGGGGTTGAGGATAGGATGGTGGAAAAGGTAGTGCTTGTACGACTGTAAAAAGTGTTAAGAAGATGCAAGCTGCAGCAACATATAATGAGAGAGAAAAAAGTAATAATAACAAGTGGCTGAGACATGTGGACCATGTTACTGATACACAACAACCAAACTGTATGTAAACATAGTGCTGCAAGTCAAGCAACTGTAATTACAAAGAGGAAGTGAGCAGTGACTGTAACCAGAAAAACTCCCAAAACTACTGTGAGAGCAAGAAGTATGTCAAACCAAATTCAGCATTATGGATACTTGGCATTGCCTTGACTCAACTGTAAAACTAGGGAAAACTATAACAGTTATAACAGGCAGAATCAAATCTCACATGAACATAAATGCAGGGCAGAAAATCCTGTATGTAAAATTATAAGGACAAGCAGTATTCACCCAACCATAAGAATAGAGGCCATCCCCAATTATTTTTGGCCATTGGCTTTACTGACTGCAGTCTACTCTAGTAGTAAACAATAAACAAGTGTAAGTACAGTAACATGGAATTATATTTAGAAAGATCTCTTCATAATCCACCACACCAGCAACTGGAAACTGAGAGTGGATTTCCATGATGCACTAGAAGAAATAAGTGGGGGTAACAATGTAGTGGGTAGTCCAGAAGAATGTCACACAGAAGAAAGTGCAATAGGTGAGTGTGCTGCTGCCTATTTTGAAATATAGGCCAAACTCTATTAAGGAATCAAAGGATTAGCATGGATGGGCAAAAATTCTCTTCTGCTTTAATTATTAAGTCCACGAGTAATAGTCCATCAAATATATAGTTTTAATTATTTATAATACATACACACCACCCAGTGGCCTCAAAAAAAGAACAAAAAACGTCCCATCTTATCTGTTAACATTATATAGTAACTCCAAATTAGTGCAGGCTTGAAACAAAGCATACCTGGCCATGCAACATCTGCCACATGGTACAATCTATAAAGAAAACACAGATGAAAGAAAGCAATAAGAGTTACCCGAGACAAAGGCAAATGGATATGTGCAGAATCACCAAAGAGGGAAGACTCAGTCAGGTCTAACAGATAATGAACAACAAAAATATTGGGAACAGTTCACATTTCATCTGAACAATATCCTTCAAAGTACAGCAGAAGCCAGCAGCAAGACATAGTAATGTGACAACTTTAATGCAACAAAACCTTCTGTGGACAACACGGAATAAGCTGGGTGAAATGACAAACCCAACCAATGACAGTGATAGACTATGGGACTCTAGAAACTGAAGGGCTCTAGAGAATAACATGTGAAGGAACAAACCAGACAAGGAAACCTATGCAAATTGGAACTGAAGTACAAGTGGGAAATGGAATATAAGGAATGAATGCAAAAGCTGAAACATTGTCGCTGGCAGCATATGTTTTAGGGGTGAAGGACCCAGGTCAGAATAGAGGATTAGGAGGAATGGTAAGTATGTGGATAATGCGAACGATATGAAAATCCAATTGACAACAATGTTGAAACAGACAAGGCTGCACGAGAGCTAGACACATATGAATTAAACAAGCCTTTGACAAACTAGCAGGTGAATAATAGGGAAGAAAAGGTGGGAAGAATAGAAACCACATTGGAAAAAAAACAGCCACAAATGCCAGCTAGATATAAACTTGCAAGTCCCTGAAAACCAGGCAGATAAAACTGATCCTGTGTCCTGGGAAGTCATGCTGTTACCTATTACGATAATATAATCATCTGCCATACAAAATCTTGAATTCATACCAAAACATGTAAATTCAATAATGAAAAAAATTTTAATACAAATATTTTGAAACGAATGAAACCAAACACAAATATTCAAAACTGTTAGACAAACTTTATTAGAAACGGCAACAATGCACAATCAAAAAATCTCTAGTCACACTTTGAAAAACTAAACATATCTAAACTAAAAAAGCAAGGACTGAGCAGGAATAAAAGAGAGAACTATCTACACCATTACAGGTGGTACAGTACTATTATGAGAGAGTAATCACACAATATTTACGTGCTCAAAATTTGGTACAAAACTGGTAAGGTGTAAAGACTGCTGTGCTGATTACTAAAAACTCTTTTAGCAATGCCTATAGAGCAGACAGTGATTGAGACAGCATTTTTGTGAAGGGAGGTAAATCCATTTGAAAACCTTTGTTCACAATGTTTCACCAAGTTTACCGAAAATTATCAGGTGAAATAAAAGAGTTGAAGCTAACAGAATTAATCTGAAAAAAAAAGTTAAGTGAAAATCTATAACAACACTAATCTGCAAGCACACAACTAGGCAACTGCAAATATTTTATCATTAAACTATCAAAGTTAAGAATAATAAACAAGACTTTTAAGTTTCACTCTACATACATTATTTATACAAGAAAGAGGTGAGTAATAAAAATATATCTGTATTTGTTAAGAATAAGTTTTTATTATTATTTAAATATAACCTAGTTCTTCAAAATATTTAACAAAATAAATATTTAACAAAAATCATGATTTTTTTTAAACATGAAAAATAAATTTAACATATTGATAATATCAGATTTTAAAAATTAATGAAGCATTAACAACAGTCGAAGCTTCTACTGATCACAGTTGGATCATTTTTAACAGAACAAAAGGTTTAAAATTTATAACATTTTTAAAACTTTTTTTCTACGTGTGTAGTTACAATTTATTGTTAAAACTTTAATTTGTGTCATTTTAGTTGGACTAAAGTAATAAACATGCAAATTTTAAATAAATTACTTTAAAAAAATGCAATACTTTTAAAAACACTAGGGTAAACTTACTGGAATATTTTAAAAACAATTCAATTTCACATGTTTGTTACACTTGCTTGGTCTTCAGTCCATTTTCTAATGTAAGTACAAATTCTATTTCAATGTTTTTAGTAGTAGAGCAAGGAGTAAAGTTACTAAAACAAACTTCAATTTTCTTAAACTGTCAAATCACAAAATTATAGGTTGAAAACAAATAAGTTAAAAATACTGTAATTCTTGTAAATATTTTGAATGAAAATTACCTTTTAATAAGAATTTAAGTGATTTAGAGGTTAATTTCTACATTTGGTTTATATGATTGTTTTAAATACAGATTACAATCTTAACTGATTGTATCATGATGGCTAGTGAAGAAATAATACTGAATGCTTCTGTTCAAAGAAAATATCAAATAAATTTACTGATACTGGTGTACTATTTTCATACAATAAATAGTTATTATAGTGTAGTTGCTAATATCAAATACACACAAGTTATTACACTGAATCACATTTAGTTTGAACTGGACTCTTTCTAGATAAGTTTTATTCTATTTAATAAACATTACCTGAAACAAAGAGGACATTCCACATCTTTTTTATCCAGCTTCTTAGGGTCAACTGGTCGATGTTTCAATGTTGGTGCAAAACCTATACACCAAAGAAACAGGTCATTATTATTAAAAACCATCTTTTTATTTTTGGTAAGATGATATGACAAATCCAGTTTATTTATTTTAATTGTTTTACTCTCTAAAGTGATAGTTGTTGAAAGGTTAAAACACAGGATACAAGAGCACCAACAATATTTAGCAATACTGAAGAAATAAGTGATATAGTAATAAATATTCTTTGATTTATTTCTAAAATTCTGAAGAGAAAATCAATAGGTATTTTTTTTTTAAACTTCAAAGTTTTTAGATCTTAAATCCTTGTTTCAACAACTTCAGTGAATGTACATTTTTCAGCTGTACACACACAAGGTTTGCATCTTTAAATGTTATCTTGCTATATGAATACAAATATTTGGATTCAGCTTTTCTTTACTTTAATTATAAACATCAAAACTTGATTTTGATTCTCTATTTCTAAATTTCTTTTCTTAATAAGTGCTTGTGTACTTTATTAGATTATGAAAAATAAAATAATACTCACTTTTCACTTTCTGTGCTTCCAAAAAGAGTCTGTCAAGCACTTTATGGAAGCAACTGTAATCCCAGTCTCCTGTTCTATAGCTTTCAGTCTGTGTCCATTAAAAAAAATTTGTGTTTAAAAGAACAGACAACTGTTAGTTTCAGCCAGTTGTTTAACATATACTTATTATGCTGATAAATCAAATTTTATAACTTGTCTTATATATTTCCACACTGCTGTGAAATAACATGAAGACATAGAACGTAAGTATTGTATATGATTAGATGAAAAATATCCTTTAAGTACAAAGTACTAAAAGAAACTGGGAAAGAGCAGATTTGCAAAGAAGGTATGGAGAATAGCAGGTAAATATATGGGAAAATAAATAGGTCGAAAAGCAGGATAAATGAAGGTGAACAAAGCACTACTGGTTAGAGATACAAGAATGATACAAATGTAGAAAAAGATGAAACAAAACACACTAAAAAACTAGATTACTGTCACAAAGAACTTTACAGTACAGTGAATAAAATATAAAGACTCAAAATTTAACAGTTCACATAGAAACCTCAAATTAAGGGAAAAACAATCAATTTAAAACAGTTTTTTCCTTAAAGAAAGGACCAACTAGTCAATGTAAGGTTTAGGTGTGAAAATAAATTTAAAGAATACAAGCACTGAATAAATAAAAATAAACAACATGATTTGTACCAAGAAAGTAAGTATACCATGTTTAAATATAAACCAGGAATAAGAGGGGTACTAAAGAAAATTCTGGATGAAGATAGAATTTAGAAGACTTAAGACATCTGCAGAAAATGTTAAAGTCTACAAGAAAAAAAGAAAACTAATGGTGATTATATTGTTAATATTTTAGTAACTTACATATGACAATGAAAAAGTTAAAACAATAAGTTTGTAAAGATTAATTTGAATTTATCATTTTGACACTTGAAAAGATGAGCAAAATAAAAAATAAAGATTGTGTTCTACAAATGAATTTTGCAAAAAAAAAAGGCAACTATAGAAGCATAGTTCAACATACCTGGTAAAAGCTTTCTTCATCACTGTCACTGGTGTGATATAGACTATCACTGCTGGCAATACTGTAAATGCTTCCATCACTCCCTCCTAAAAAATTTTGTCCTGGAAAGCTTGCTGAAGAACTGCAGCTTGATTCTGAGCCTCCATGTTTTAATGATGAATTAAGTGGAATGACACTTTTTTGAATCAGCTATGTTTTATAAAATATTAGACACAAATTTTAAAAAATCACAAATCTAATAGAATGGATAACAACAGAATAAATTAACATTTCAAATTCTCCCGCTCTCTAACAACCCATGAATACGTGTGACAAAAACACATTTTACATGATAGGTACTAAAATATGCACATATCTATCTGATATCATAAGTGTTTTTGTATTATAGTTGGGTTTTTTTTTAATGATTTCAAGCTTCTCATAGCTAGACATTTTTAATCTAGAAGGAATGTCTTTTGCTTCTCAAAGAAATGAAGTTAACATTTTTCTATAGGTCATGCAATAAAAAATAACATTAAAAATTCAATTTTAGAGTAAATGATCATGTAGTGACATTAGTTAAAAGTAAAAGCATTTTTAAGTAATCATATAGTAAAAACTTAAAAGCCAATAAAAATAACATCACCAACAGCAGAGAAAATATCTGTTTTAAAAAAAAAGAAATCAAAGGAGGAATTTTCTACCAAACCATCATTTCCATGTATATAAAAATTACATATCAATTTTATTATGACCCATGACTGTAATAAAACTATTTCATAACTATTACAAACATTTATGAAACAAATGTGTAGCTAAATACAATTAATAAGCACTTCAAACATCACTATCCAAGAGTTTAGCTTCACACCTTACGAAAGAGATAACTTGTAAGAGAAAGTTGAATATTCTTTACTTTAAACTTTGGTATAAGAATGTCAAAGGTGTTGACACAAACTTAATTTAAAGAAATATCCTACTCCTGATCAAAACTGATGAATTTTAGCAACCTTTAAATAAAATTATTTATGTTATCAAATTTGAAAAAGTAATAAATCAGTTACACAAAGCTTTACCAGAGATAAAGTACACTTTATAAGAAAAGATTTTCCTACACTTAATTAAATTATTAAATAACATGTACCAAAAGGACAACTTCTTAGAGAAGAGAGTATTCACTGTTCTCCAAAGGAGTGAACAAAACTGAAAAGAAGAATTTAGGACAGAATCATGTTTTAAAACCATACACAAGGTCAGTCTGAAAAATGTTTTAAAACCATACACTAAGTCAGTCTGAACAATGTTTTCATCCACAGAATGAAATTATACTTCCAAAAAATAATACTTTGACCCCAAAAGCCATAACAATGAAACTGGACATCCAGAGTCTTTTTAGGGCTGTATTCTTTATAGTAAAGCAAGTTTTAATGTGCAACTAATCAATGTTGCAAGTTCATTTTAATATCATAGGCATAATTTATATCTAATGTAAAAAATATTGATTGAAACAGTTAAGTTGTAAACACTTTTGCTGGTAAACACAACTTATAATCAATCATATCTGTCACAAAAAAAATATTAGCTTTATCATAATTTCAACTACTATGTTGTTCATTCAGTCTCTTAGGGTTTTTTGAAAAGTGAGGAGTAAGGGTATTTGAGCTACATCATATCCTAGGGTAACAAAGCATTGCACTTACCAGCACAACTTATCAGTACGAAATTGAACTTACTTCTGTAACTTCTTGTTTGATAATTGCTACAGAGGAATCCAGTACTAAACACTGTAGATAAGCCACTGCTGCCTCTTCATACCGCCCTAGGCTGGCAAGTGCAGCTCCCTTACGAAAGTAGCCCTAAAACAATATAATGTGTATTTATAAGATAATCAAATTGGTTTACAAATGTAAGGTTCAATTATACTAAGATAAACAATATCAAGAAATGCACAAGAGCAAACTTTACATGTTATACAACTAATAAAAAATGACATAACATTTTAACCACTTCCTCTTTGCAATAATGTTGAAAAACTACAAATTGCTATCGTTACAAGATCATATTTCCTCAATTAATATAATTTAACATTTTAAAAATTTAAAGTAATAGCTCTTACATTCAATTTTACTTACAATTTTTTGACATCCAGTGTTATACTTTTAATACTAGCAATTTGTTTTCATGTATTATGTATTTTAATTTATCCTGGATGAGTTTCAAATTCATTACATTACATATTATAATTTCAAATACCTAGAAATTTGATTCTTAATTTAGAAGCCGGTACATTTGATGGTCTCCATTTTTGAAAAAGTAACCATTTGGAACTTTCTCCAATTCATCTTTTAGGAGTGTATACTTGAATATTGAAGAAATCTGTGGATCCTTTTCTTGCTTGGGAATGAGTTTACTTATAGCAAATAGAGCTTGACCATTTGAACTAGATCCCTTACATCAATGATTGTCAATCACCAAGAAGTTGCCAGTAGAACAATTATTCACAAGATCCCTGTCAAATCTAAAATATGTTTGACATAAATCTATGATGTTGTCCTCTAAACAAGTGTCTATCACTTGTTTTTTGCTTAATTTCTTAGCCTGAGCTTGAGTCACAGCACATGCAAGAAACATTGAGGTTTTTCTCAGCATCATCATCCTTAGAAGAAACAGTGATTAGCTTGCTGTCCAACTTTCTTGGCTTCTGTACAAAATTGTTCAACAGTGAGATGGTTACTTTCTCTTTCACCTTCAATATGGACTTGTCTGACCTCATGATGTATATTTTCTATCTCAGCTTTGAAAAAAGTGTCTTCAATCTCAATTTGTTTGGGTTTTAGCTGGATTTCTAACTTATCTTTAAGACTCAACTCTGATTGGCTAGTGGAAACACTAGAATGTTCTTCTAATGCTTCCTCAGACAACAAATCATCGGCAACTAGCACTTCAATAATATGCATTTTTAGTTCAAGAATTCTTAACATCTAATTCTAAAACTTTGGCAACATTGAGCAATTCACTTTTTTATTATATTATTCTAGTTGTTTGAGGGAGAGTTTCAAAAGATTCTTGATAATCAGACATGATTGAATCTGATAAACATATACTGAATTAAGATTTGAATTTTGTTCCTGGTTGAAATCCCAGAGAAGCCCCTAGTTTATAATATTACCTATTATAATTTATCCCAGATGATCCTCTGATTTATTATGTTAAATATTACAATTTAAAATAGGCAGAAATTTTAATTTTAATTTAGCAATTAATTGAATGTTGGCATGCATTAATTTTATAACATTTGCCAACAAGATTGACACAATTTTCTTTAACACAAATATACAAACAGTAATAAATTTAAAATAACAGTTGTTACAAATAGTTATTACAAATAATGACGTGTGTATACATAAACCTGCAAACACTACTGAATCTTACATCTCATCTGGAACTTAATATTTGATCAACACATGGTGAGTGAATTATTCAGTTTATATGAGGACAGTAGTTAGCCATTCCTTCACACATAGGTTTTTTTTCTAATGAAAGCATCCAAAGTATTCATAAAAATACTAACATCTGAAGTTAATTGACTGAAGTTAAATGGTTTACAATATTCTAAATATGTAAATGTTCCTGATCAAATATCTGTAGTTTCCTGATACATAAGCATTAATCACTGTTATAACTTGAGGTTTTATAATAAAGTATACACACTGCAGCAAACAATATTAAAACTGTCTCCTTGCACTGCACTGGTTACCTTTTATAAGCTACAGAGGAAATTTTCTAGACATTTTAGCAAAAGCAACAATAGTCACATTTTACATACACACATCCTACACAGTTGATTCTTACATTCATGAATCTTCTATAAATTTAGAGAACAGGCAGGACTTTTGCAATACACATTTAACAATACAAGTTAAATGCATTTCTAAATATATATTTTATTGAACATTAAGATTAAAATAAATATGCATTAATAAATCCATCACACGTGACATGATCTTCCACCTCACAAGGTGGCGAAGTTTTATAGCAGAATAAACTGAGATATACTAAACTTTAACGTATTCCATAAATAATGTAAATTGTTTAATCATTGAGTTTGTGCATGATATCAAAAGTGTAAGAAACCAAACCCTGCAAGTAAAGAAATTATACTCCAGATCACTATATCAAATCTTAAATTTCATCACATTAAAAAATACAATTTCATCCTATAGCAGATATTTTTTGCATACAAACAGTAATAGATCAGTGTTTAATTACAAAATGTGATGAAAGACAGTTAAAAACTCCTACTTTAGGCCATGTAGGACACAAGTGTATTGCTAAGTCAGCAACATTTAGTGCTTCCTGTGTTTGTCCCAGTATCAACAAAGCATGAGATCTGTTGCTGGCTACCAGGTGATCATCTGGATCTGATGGAAATAAACAACATTTATTTTAGATAAAAAAGCTAAAATACAACTTAAACTTTACACACAACAACCACTGGTAACTGCCTTCTATAGCTCTGTTTAAGGATGAATAATGTAAATCAAAGAAAGTTAATGTTTTGTAATACTAATATCACAAAAAGTTTATTGAAAAAAACTGAGGAATCTTCAAACACAATACTATATCACAAATAATGACAACAACCTTTTCAATAATTGAAAAATAAATACTCTTAACAACAAAAAATACACACAAAACTGCTATACATTTCAATGACCACTGATCATCATTCTGAAGAGCATGCTAACCAGAAATTCATAGTCATGTAAACACAAAGGAATAAGCCAATAGATATAATTCTGAAAATGTTTTACAGTTGGTAAATATGCAAGAAAGGTAGCCACTCAACATCAAAACTCATTACATTTTTGTAGCTTTTACAAATACAACAATCTTCAAAACATCCTAATATTGTAAAGTTGGTAGAATGTTCAGTAATTTCCAACTTCTCCCAATTACTATTATAGTCATTTCAAGAAAATGATCTATAATATAATCTATAGATGTTACATTTTTTTTAAAACTACTTTATTATGGTCATTAATGCATGTTTATCCTATACAAGACGATTAATAATCATCAAATTTAATTTTATACATTATGCCAAATTATGGCAGCCTTTATTTTTGGAGTGTATAAGGTTCTTCATAATGAGGAACAACATTTATATGCAACTTAAATGCTGACTTCCAAAAAATTAGTTAAATAAAGACTATCAGGATGAATCTGAGAATGGAAGGGCAAGAAAATATCTTATTGAAATAAGCAAAGTTATATGTGATGATTGATAACATTTTTTGTGCTGTATTCTTGAGACAATTGTATGAAGTATAAGCTTTGAAAAATGAATAATAGGCATCAGTTAAGACAGTTTTTATGCAGTATAATGAACATTCCTTCAGTAGCAGTGCAGACTGGCACTTTACAGAAGTTTAAGAAGGAAACTGACAATCTTCTGAAAAATAAAGGATGGGTTTAAATATGTATGTTTCACATGGATGTTCTAGAAGGACCAAACAATCCCTAGATGACGTAGCATATACATTACATATGTTAGCAGGGTGAGTAGGGTTTGTTACAAAGTCTTAGTCTTGTCTATAATTTATTATCTATGTTATTAACATTGTTATATTTATGTACTTCATACTTTACAGTTCTTTTTCAAGTTCTTAGGTTTCATCAACTGAATAAAAGCTAGCAAGAGAAGTAAAAAATAAGTTAATACTGTCTATTCTGTTATTATTAATTTATGTTACTTTGCATGTAATGTTTTTCATAAAAAATGAAGACAACATGTAGCACTCAATACTTATCCTTTAGTGAGTAAGAAACTTTTAGCAGAAATGATTTGAAATTATGATTTATTTTTTTTAAGCACACAAGACTTATAATGCTTACTGATAGTTTGCCAGATTTTGTGAAGATACAATTTCAAGAGAATGGTATTACAGTTTCATGATATACTCATATCACTGTATTACCACACCTTTATATGTTACATTAACAAAGATATTCTAAACATAGTAATAAAAAGTCTACAGTTGAATTAATCAAGCCACTCATATAGTACTATATTACACTTAAGAAAACATCAACAATGAGTTTTGACAGTGGCTTGAACAGTGGACTCCAATGATATATTAAAAACTAATTGGAACTGCAAGCTTTACCTGTTTATAGAGTTCAAATTTTGTCCCATAGTCTCTATACAAATTGTAAAAATTCCACAGACAATACCTCTCCAAGAGAAACAGATTTTAGTGACAGTAAATTTCAGGAAATTAGGTGATACTAGCCAAAATAATAAAATACAAACTTGCAGTGAAACTAAGATAACCTTAACATCATTTATAGATAAAAAATTAATTTAATTGACATAACTTTCACAGATAATTCAATCACCATATGATAAAACATGAATAAAACTACAAAATCTCTACAAAACCATTTTATGTAATTAAAAATCATAGCTACCACTTTTAGTTTCTCTGAACTGACACAAATCAGCCAGTGCAGCAAAAACTTTCTTTTCTCAACTTTATAAGCCTTAAACTAGCAAATATAGACTTAGGATTTACTTTGCAATGTTAATATAATTTTTATTTTGTTTAATTGTACAAAACTAAATACTTAAGTTTAAAATTATATATTTAGTGTTACTCTGCTAAATAAGAAATGCTATATTTACACCTTAAAATGACCCATGTTGAAAATAAGGTTAAAAACGGTTAAAAAAACATAAGTTTACAGTGGTGAACTATAAGCATTTAATAATACAATCCTCAGCATATTTATAAAACACTTGTTACACTGCCCATACGATCAACAATAGTTTTGGACTGACCATTTACACAAGGTTGTTTGGTGTGTTTTTTATATTGTTAAGCGCAAAGCGACACAATGGGCCAATTTATCTCGTTTTTTCGATTTTTAGTTATAAATTATTGGGCTAACAAAAATTGTTGTAAAACAATACATCTTACTTCAAAAAGTTGTGTTTTAAAGTCATTAAAACACTTTTTAAGAGATATTCTAAATACGGGAAAAACCTTTGGTCAAACCTCATAAACTGAGAATTGGTAATTCAAAATCCACAAGAAACGTTACATTTGCGTACCAGAACATCTACGAGCACAACTTGTTATATAAGGCAAGGCCGTTTGTATAACAGGTTGTTATAAGCACACCCAAGAACTATATTTAAGGCTCTTTCAAGTAAAAACATCTGGCATATTATGCTAGCAATGTACAAGTCACAATTTGTTAGACTGATAAGATAAAGTAATAACAAGTGTGCTTTAGCCTTTTCCTTAATTCTTATTCAAGTAATAACAAAAACAATTAATGCTGATTGTTGTAACCTTTTCTTCTATTCAAGCTCTTACGAGAAAATTAAATTAATTTTTACTTGTTCATTCCACATACAAATACCAATATCAAATTATGCACAGCAAGAAATTAATATCATTGTCGGTATGTTGTTCCTGTAAAATGGTGATAAATCTGTTCAGGGCTCAGGTAAAAATGGGTTTAGATAAAAGAAGGCTATATTAATTTATTTTTGTACATATGAGTATTATAAATACCCGTTTAACCAACTATTATAACTAATAAGTATATTCAATAACCTGCAGATTTTCTGTGCAAACTTACGATTGTCTTCGCATTTTTTAGTGAATAAGCAAAACACACAAATCAAGTACGATTTCTTACAATTTAAATTATTTGATAATTAAACATTTATTTTTGTTACTGTCATCAGGAAACAAATATTTTCTTCAAATAACTGTTTACAGTATGAATATTTAGAAACTAATCACAGCAATTTACGTAAAACTGTGTTGCTGGTATAAGCTAATTTCATTGTTGTTTATCTTTGCACTCTTACTTTCGAAAATTAAAGTAACCACACTTATAAAAAGGAATCATCTGGAATTATCATTCATACAAAATTCAAGAGGCACACTATTATATATATATAAAAAAAAATGAAAATAAACAAAATGTTAATATAATGAAACATACAATAGTGTTCCATTATCCTTAAGTAATTCCACTATATACTCTGTACTTGAGTTTCCCTGGTAACTTTGTAATCCATATTCTAAGACTATGCATCTTGTAAATCGATGTTCCGATTTCAGCGATTTTTCTGAACAAACGAGTACCAACAGTCCATAATATTGCGCCAACAGACAAGAGGAAAGACCATCAGTCAACAGCATTCACCGCCCTCTACCTTTATTATTTCACCTCTTCTTATACTGCTCCGAAAAGTTGAGCGTAACTTTCAGACAGTGAGACGCAAATCAAAACCCTGATATTCACAATGTGGCATGCTAACCACTAACTTTATACTACCATAATTTAAACACACGTTTTACTTTTTCCTCATTTTACACAATTATCCTGGCTCTGACAATTTATATTCCTCTAATATTACATCTTAACTATGTTGCCTGATATTTCGTATTGTCTTTATCTAATGACACTTGCAAATTGTTTTTTGCAGATACTTTCACCAGTTTTTATTCCTCGTCTAACCTCTGATATCACTAACACTTATATTTTTATGAACGCAATAAAGAAAAAAACCGAATACATTAAAAAATTAAAAGAATCGATGAAATTCTACAGTAATAACATTACGAAACAAAAGAATCAAACATCTATTTAAAATTTCTGTATAGGTGTTTAACTCCAACGAAGTCGCTAATACCACTTCAATATTTTTCAAAATATTAGTTACACGACAAAACTCGAGCCTATGCTACGATCGTCAAAGTCCACAACTAAAAATTCCCAAAGTATAACACTCACGGCGAAATTAACTTCTATAGTTTGAAAAAGTTAATATAATAATAATCAATTTTACAGTGTTCTGGGAATGCGAGTGCACATCGTTTAAATGCGCAGGTAAAAAGCACTCGATTTAAACATACTTTATTTGTAAAAGTTGTTGTTGTTCTGAATTAAGCACAAAGCTACACAATGGGTTATCTGTGCTCTGCCCACCACGGGTATCGAAACCCAGACTTTAACGTGCAAGTCCGCAGACATACCGCTGAGCCACTGGGAGGCATTAGTAAAAGTAGGACTATTTAATCCTCGAGCACCCATGTTGTTTTCCCAGTTCACCAGAAAATTATTGTATCCGTGCTAATTTAGTAGAAATTTTGCACAATAACATTAAAAATTTATCAAACTTAAAAAGGTTTAATTTTAGGTCGTAAGGTAACGATATAAGTTTACTGATAGTATTAAATACGGCAACGTTAGCCCTAACTAAAGTAAAAACAAAACGTACTAGTTATCTTTATAGTTAATTTTATCTCTTATCATATACACTATATGTAAGAAGTACGTAATAAAGGTGTAACTAATGTTAGGCCTTGGTCAAGTGGACACTTAAATTTTGGTGTCGGTGATTAGAAGTCTTTTGCATTATTCAAAAAATTCTGTATATGAAAAAATACTGTTATATTAAAAATATTATTTTGACTGCAAATGTTTTCCAGGTAACTACTAGTTTGTGTATGTGTGTATAACCATAGCACAAATGAAAATATTATACAAATATACCAAAACCTATGCCCCCCAGTGGCACAGTGGTATGTCTGCGGACTTACACACTGAAAACCGGGCTTCGATACCCGTGGTGGGCAGAGCACAGATAGCCCATTGAGTAGCTTTGTGCTTAATTCCAAACAAACAAACAAAACAAAAACCTACAAATTCAATATTTAAAACTCTTGTTCTCTTTATTATTTCTACCAGTTTGGTGACTACACTTCAAGATGTAATTTTATGCAGTCTATAACAAAACACTAAAATACTTTTTTCAATTGAACATAAACTGAATTAAATATAAACCTTTCAAAATATGTAGACATAAAATACAATCCTTGTGTGTGTTGAATAAATTAGAATATATTGAAAAATAAATTAGTTTAAATGTTTCAAATATATTTTTACATCTTTTTTTATCTGTTATCAAATTATTGAACGATGAGATAAATTAATTCGTCTCAGGCTTAATACAGATTGTTTTATGGAGAATACTAAAGATGTTAATAATTTGTTGTGATTTTAAGTTCATAAATAAAGAGATTAAGTTTACCTTTGAAAGTAATGAGTGCTTTTTCCTTTATAGCTATTCTGGAGTTTCACCAGAAAAGACTGAAACTGATATATTTTACAAACTTAACTCACTTGAATATGTAGACTTTTTAGTAATAACCTCAACAAAATATTAAGTGTTACAGTAAATCTTGCAATATATTGCTACAGCTAAAACAGTTTTAGTTTAAATGTCACAATTCAGAAAGTGTTATATTATTAGGTTTGAAAATTGATAAGAATAAAGTGTTTTGATAAAAAAAAACATTCAGATGGAAGACTTGATAAACCTTAGGGGAAAACTATACCATTGTGATTACTCATTTTCCAAATATACTTATTAATATTTCATTTGTTAAAAACACAATCAAAACAAATAAAAAAACTGAAAGATTTTTCAAAAAAAAATTATTAAAAAGACAAGCAGAAAATTATATAGATTAGTAAGTAAACATAAATACTCTTTTTCCCCCAAAAGAATATATTTTCAGTTGTGAAAGAAAGAATTAAACAATGTGATAAAATTTTTACTTTTCCTTGTTTCTGGGCAGAAAGTGTTATTTTCCAATTGCTTATGCCTAAAGTGAATTGAAAAGACCTATTTTTCCTTCAAACTTTGCTTTTGTAACCTGAGAGCAAAAAATGAAAACATGATGGGAGACTATATTTGGGGGCTGATGCATTAAAGTGATTTATATTAGTCACATATCTCGAAAAACAACTCACAAACATTTTTGTGTAACTTTAGCATAAATACATGTAAATCTTGATTCATATGTTGTTTTATTCAGACCTTACGTAAATGAAAATGTGCAAATTTGCCTATTTTTACATAGAACATAGGTTAATTTCTAAATTTCATTATTCAGGCCACAAAAGCAAAGTTTGAACGGAATAACGGTTATTTTCTGTACTTTTACAACATAAGTAATTAAGAAATAACACATACTATCTAGGGACAAAATCTGGGTTATGTTTTACGTCATTTAGGTTATATTTTATTAAAAATTATTTAAGTACAATTCTAGAAATGTAACATATCTTTTAGAAAGTATGAATTCTTTATTGGTTAAACAGAATTTAGGTTTATGGATAAATTTAAATAAATTTGATGTTAGAAGTAAAAAAACACACACAAATACACTATATGCCAGTAAACATTTCAATAAATTTATTTTGGTTAAATTTAAAATTCTAAATAAGCCTTATTTTCATATGTTCCTTCTGGGTGTGTATTACAAAACATACAATATTATTTTTTTTCAAAAAGTACTTCCTGGTTTTTTGACATTACTTTAAAAAATAACAGTAGTTGAGTAATGTGAGTTGGAATTGTGCAATATTAAAAACTGTTACTAGGAATCACAGAAAGAACAATAAAGAGATACATTTTGTATTAAACTGTTAAATATTATAAAAATAAATTGTTTTTCCATAATAACAGGAGAAAGCATAACTTAGATAAAGTTTTAATAAAAAAAATATAAAGGAATTGATGAGTATATGTTTTTTATGAACTTGTGTAAAGCTTGTATTTATGCATTTGGAAACATATGTATTTATATGTTATTTATATTTAGATGAAAAATAGTATTTGAACACTTTGATTACAGATTCTTTGTAAAATGTAATTCCAAACTAGAAGAAAATAATAAAGGAGGAAAAACAGGAAAGTTCAGTTATTGTAGTAATTTGGTACATTTATATATATATATATATATATATGTAGTAACAGTTTATAACATTGCATAATTCCAACTACATAACCTAACTACTGTTATTTACTTCTGTGTATGTACACATCCATATGAGAAAATTTCAAAACTTATAAATTCATGGTAGTATTTGGTCATAATATAAATGTATTGAAGGAGACCACAACCTGAAAGTGCAATGGATTCATACAAGTTTTGAAATTTTCTCATATTAAGCTCATTATTGTTCGATAGTGCTGATCTTGATTGCCTGTTGATAATTATTATAATAGTTTTGAAACTATTCCTTTTACTATACACATACACACACAAGTAATAATATGCAGGTGCACATCCTCAGAGTCCACTTAGTATAGGTGCAAACTTTGAGATTTTTAGAAAGATGCATACATGTGGGGATAAGTAACAATACCCGGGTGCACACTCTCATGGTCCACTTAGTACAATATATGTGAAAATTTTCAGTTTTTTTTATTCTTTCCTCTTGAAGTTATGGTGGTTGCACACACAGTGCCACAAATTTCTTTTTTTATGACATACATACAACATTGCATTGATTATTGTTGTTGACTCTGCATTAGACCATAAACACAATCAAAGTACTTTCCTTCCCATTTTTGTCGTTTTAGTGGGAACATTTTTTGGGTATAATTATGGTTTTGAAATTTAACAACAGAAAATAAAAAAAATAATCTTTACAGTAAATAATAAAAAAAACTGCCATATTGTATAAAGTATAACCATTTAGTTTTGTTTCAAAATGTTATGTCACATGATAATCCCTTATCTCAGCTTGTCTGATTATACAAATGTAACCTGACCTACTCCAACTCTCTTTAAAAATAAAAATCAGAAACTAATAAGCATATGGTTTTATAACTTGTTGCCAAAATACACATAAATGATGCTACAAATAATCTGCAAACAATAAAATTATTTTCAAACTTAGTATTTTAAAAATTTTATAGATACTATAAACTGGTACATTGATTGTTTTTACTTTTTTGAAAATTTCTGTTTATAATTAAATTTACTATGCTTCTTTATGCTTTATATTGATACTAGAGCTCCAAATAGTAATGATGTCACTCATTAAATTTTGCAACAATATGTTGAGTCTATGTGTATACATAATTTATCAGGTGCCCAAAGTTACCCTTGAGACAGGGACTACTTTGAACAATGTTTACCGATTGTTCAGAAAAATCTGAAACTAAGGTTACTTTAAATAAATAAAGGTCTTATGAAATACACATATGCAATAAAAATACAGCTTTATAACTATAGTTGTAATACAAGTGTAGGGATATAAACACACATACAACTACACATATAAACTTCTAAACAAACACTATGCTAATAAACATTGCTAAAGTAACTGTCTATTAAACTGGGAATTTGATATCAAGCATGGATTGTGAGTGCTCCTCAGCTGCTGAGAGCTTAATGCACAGTTGTATTCTGTTGTATCTTTCTATGGAACACTCAAAGTGTTGATTATTTGCTCTAAACCAACACACTTCTCATCACATTTGTGGAACCACACAAATTTTAATAACACTTTCTGCCAGGACTGTAGAACTTTGACAACTGGAATTGAATCTGATGAAGATGTTTCTCTTCCATTTTTCACCTGAAAGTTGACCAAGTAATACTGTCCACATTCTTCAGCATCATACTAAACCCCCCCCCCCGTCTCCTCACCATTCTCAATCTCTCTTCATAATAACCCATATTTGATGTGAAACTGCACAGTTAAATTAACATGATATGATTGGATGTTGTATTTATTAATGATTAAGTCATTTAAGTCAGTGAAATACTCTATTTTAACTACATTCTACAAGCATATACGAGTGTTCTTATGAAAATGGCATTAACATATTTACAGTTTGAAAGTTAAGGTTGAAGGTGACAGCGGGATCAATTGAACATTACAATTAAAACCAACCTAATCTCAAGAAACACGTTAACTTTTCATAAACACGAAATATACTCGCGTTTTAAAAAAAAAAATATTTTTTCAAAGCTGTCCGGTTTACAATGATTAATACTTAAAACTTGAGTTAAATGCTAAAAGTTAAATTCATAACAACTGATACGTTAGACGTTACTTCAAAGATATGTTATAACAGTTGAAATTATTTCACATTTCTAATTAACTTTTTTTTAAAAAGGGAATATCATAAACCTACCTTTTAGAATCCATTATTACCAAACACAACTTGAACTCCATTATTATATGTTATGAATATAAAATTTTCGATAGAGGTAAAACTCACCTAATTCATAAGCTCGCGTATACTTTTCAAGCGCTAAATCCACTTTCCCAATGAGAAACAATTCGTTCCCGTCACATCTTAATTTTGCTGACTGCAACGCATTTGACCACCATTTTTCTACGAGTGTCGAAATAGTCACATTAATTTTAAGATTTGAAATGTGGTTAAAAGTGTTAGTTGTCCCACAAACATTACATGTAACAAGTACATTTTCTTTAATCAGACATTTTCTGCAAAATGTGTGTCCACATGAGACAGTGACAGGTTCGAGAAAAATACCCTGACAGGCACTACATCCAGCCAGGTCCCCGATCTTTGGCAATCTTAAACTAGGACGTCGACATGACCTTTCTTTGGCTATTTCAGTTAGAAATTCGATAATACTTTCCAACTGATCTGGTGTTGCGGGGCCACAATGACGTGGATGGGAGTATACTTCCATAGTTTCCTGTTATCTGCTACCTTAAGCGAGTTTAACACTATCCGATACGCCTAATGGTAATAGTAAAAGCACTAATACTACTAGTGGTACTAGTATTGGTATTAGTAACACCTCGTACTGCAACTTGCAAGTCTGTTATTCTTGTTGTAGACTCGTATTCTTTCAGTTTCATCGCTCTTTCGCACATGTCACTTACTCAGCATAATCACAATTTGTAAAATGTTTTGATTACCGCCACTGTTCATTATATTCATGCTATTAAATACAATCACCAGCTTCAATCAAATGCATTTTCACTGAATACAAGCGTATTCAAAACATTTCACTCACTTCTCAAACCGCTACACATGAAGGCAAATGCGTTTCAACTCGCTTATGTAACACAACGTGTACGAGGCGAGTGTATAACAATCACGTGATCACCAAGTCGCGTGTCATTTGTTGTCACGTTTCTGACGTTCACATCCAGTTTATTGCCCTTCGCAGAAAAGTTTTTGTTCATTCACTTAGTCTATTTTTTCACTGTTTAAATATTAATACCGATTATTTCTGAAACAAGTTAAAGCCAAAAACATTTATTCCTAAACACATTCCTTTCCACATTAGGCTTATCTTCTTAGTCAACAACATTTTATCTGTTTCATAAGTATAATATATAGTGCATAATAACAGCGTAGACGAAGGAATCTTGGAGAGGAGGGCGTCCCGGGGGGAAGGGGGGGTTTCTCCCCTAAATTTAAGTATCATAAAACATCGCTCTTTCAGTTTTGAATTCAACGATCACGGTTAACTTTGCAAATAAAGTAACCCACCAACACCAATTGTCAGTGCTCCTCCCAATCCAAATGCGTTCCACTGTCTATGTATGTCAGTATTTCAAAATAATATAAAGAGGACTAACATAAACATTTTAGTTACAGTAGCCCAAACATTCATTCCTGCAATAATCAAATGTTTCAAAACGATTGAGTGGAACTCCTTAACACTGCATGTAGCGTGTTATTGGCCAAAGCACTACAAATACTCCACGTTGCTAAGACCTCAGCCCGAAATATTTTATCAGGCTAATCGTAGCACTTCAAGTGCTTTTTCATAGGAAGTAGCGTTGCTGTTTGTGAAGGCGACTTCTATATAAAGACTTTCACATACGATCGCTATTTAACAAAAGCTGGCAAAGAGAACGGTATCATTCTCAATTTACTTACGTGTTTAATACACATATTGAGAAGAAATTTCAATAGTTTCCTCATTTTAAATTATGATTATTCAGGTTTAACTTAGTGGGTAAATTATGTGTTAATAACAAATACAAAAAATACAACTTTTATTTTATTTGTCATAAGACATAAGTATTAGGCCTATTAAATATACATATTTATAAATCTGACATGTTTTACCTAGTACCTTAGTGACGCCCCCACTGGCAGAGCGGTATGTCTGCGAACTCATGACACTAAAATTTGGCTTTCGATACCCGTGGTAGGTAGAGCACAGATCGTCTATTGTATAGCTTTGTGCTTAATTCTAAACAAACAAACCTTGGAAATATTCAAGATTATTAAAGAATTTTTTTGCGTGTTATAATTTATCTTGGACAAGCCCCCAAATTATTGTGTTACGTATTGTGTTTTCAATTAGCCTGAAATTTAGTTAAATTTTAATTTAGAAGTTAATTAAATGTATAGATGTATCAAATTTATAATGTTTCCAAAAGAGATTGATACACAGTGTTCTTTCTTAACACAAATATATTTTAATAAAAAAACAATAATACAGTTTTAATAACGGTTGTTAAAAATAATGATTTATGTACAAAAGTTTAACAAATTATATTGAGTTTTCTATCTGATCGGGAACTGATTATTTTATCGACGGTTCACAATGAGCGAATTAATTCTGAGTTAATATGGCCCGGCATGGCCAGGTTGGTTAAGGCGTGCGATTCGTAATCTGAGGGTTGCGAGTTCACATCCCCGTCGTGCCAAACATACTCGCCCTTTCAGCCGTGGATGCGTTATAATGTGACGGTCAATCCTACTATTCGTTGGTAAAAGAGTAGCCCAAGAGTTGGCGGTGGGTGGTGATGACTAGCTTCCTTCCCTCTATTCTTACACTACTAAATTAGGAACGGCTATCGCTGATAGACCTCGAGTAGGTTTGCGCGAAATTCAAAACAATCAAAGAAGCAAATATTGAAAGCCTTAGGAAATGTTGTGGTCTGGAAAAGTGCCCCCACTCCTTCAATTGCGGCAACAAACGTCCAACCAGTCCTGAATAATTTAGAAGAATATTGCCAGAAATATAGAATAAAAAATAAATATTCCGAAAACCCAAGTAATATTATTCAGCACATTAAATAAACTGAAAAAATAGTCACCTAAGTTATACATGAATGGATCACTTTTGCTACTTCTGCTAAATTTTTAGGATTAATTTATGATACCAAATTAATGTGGATACAGCATACAAACAGTATCCTGATTAGAATCTGGAAAAGAGCACATTATGCAGGAAGTATTTCAGGTCACCTGATAATATAATAAAAATATACAAAACTTACATTAGACCTATAATAAAATACGCACCTCTTGCCTGGATAAACAAAACACAAAAACAATTACATAAACTACAAAATTCAATCTTAACTTCAGCCTATAAAGTACCACATAGTACTTCATCCACATTAATACACAAGTGTGCAAACATAGAGAGAATATTTGAAAGACTCTTGCAAAAAAACTAGTTTTGTTTTATTTTATTTTTTATGCTTTTCATTTTATTGTTTTTTTTCCTTTTCTTTCCTTTCTTTTCTTTTAATTTTTATTATTATTATTTTAATTTTTCCGATATATATATATAAGTGGGAAAAAACGAATAGAAATATAAACAATAAAATAGAAATGGAATAGAAGTATTAAAAAATGGATAAATAAATAAAAAAGGGCAAATAAAGACAATACATAGACATTGCCTTGAAAAGGGCCGGAGTACTGTGGGATACTCTGGCCCAAAATCTACAACAACAACGAATTATATATGTTAAAACGGCTTGTTTGGGTTGAGGAAATATTTTACATAGAAGAGCGAACAACGTTTCGACCTTCTTCGGTCATCGTCAGGTTCACATTTATTGTTCAGGTTTCGACCGAGGAAGGTCAAAACGTTGTTCGCTTCTCTATGTAAAATATTTTCTCAACCCAAACGAGCCGTTTTTGCATATAAAATTCTCAACAAGTGGGAATAACGAATTCTTACTAGTAGCCGACAAGAAAGCTGAGGGTGGTGGAAGAGGTCTTGTGCACCTGACCCTCCTGGGTATTCAAAAATTAAACATTCCCAAATATCCACAAAAAAGAAGCGAAGCCTTAGGAATAAATTCGTATTTTTATAAAGCAACATTGAACTTCGACTTAATTGTTTATTGTTCTAGAAAAAATGTTCTAATGTAAGAACAAAAACGAATGAAACGTTACGGTGATAAACAAATGTTAGTTTTCATTTCATTTCAATTAGTCTCGCATCTGACTGACTTATAGCTTCGCATCTGATCGACCTGCGTTCATAATCTAAATATGTATTTATTTCATTAACCTTGAGTTGAAAATAATACATTTAAAACTGTGTTTAAATGATCTATGTCATAATAGAATCTGAAATTTATTTTATTAAAAATAACTCAAAACAACAGTGAACAAGACTGTTAATTTTTTCATTTTTTTCTACAGAAAAATATAAAGAAACTAAATATTGCAATGTGCAAGTGTATATAATATAGATTATGATTTCGGATCAGTAAATTCTTGTTTTATTTGTTAGTTTTGTAGCTTTAAAGTAAATTTTAGGACAGAAGTTCAATAATCTTTAACGATATTGTTTACTAACAGTAATAATGCTTGAAATATTTTAAAAAATGCTTCGTTAAAAAACAAACTATTTCTCATGTAGAGTTTTCAACATTATTTTAGTGTGTAAGTCCACAGACATACCACTGAGCTACTGTGGAGCACAAAGATGAGAAAAGTGTTGCATCATGTTGTATAGATGTAATTACAGTTTGTTTTTTTTCCATGTGAGCTTTTGTATTATTAGAGGCTACTTATTTATATATGTATATTATCTATGGCCGAGCGCGTTAAGGCGTGCACTCGTAATCCGAGGGGCGCGGGTTGGCGCCCGCGTCGCGCTAAACATGTTCGCCCTCCCAGCCGTGGGGCTGTATAATGTGTCGATCAATCCCACTATTCGTTGGTAAAAGAGTAGCCCAAGAGTTGGCGGTGGGTGGTGATGACTAGCTGCCTTCCCTCTAGTTTTACACTGCTAAATTAGGGACGGCTAGCACAGATAGCCCTCGAGTAGCTTTGTGCGAAATTCCAAAACAAACAAACAAACGTGTATATTATCTCTCTTTTTTACGCTCTATAATCAAGCATTATATAAGGGGATCGATAAACTGAACTTCCCAGTGACGAGCGTGAATGTTTCCGTTTATGCCACGAAGAACTGAGCACGCGTAGTTAATATTTATCAGACCGGTAATTTAGTATGGTGAACTTAGGAGGCTGAAAATTTTATTTTACTAGTTCTAAAACTTGTAAAAGTGTACGATTTTTTTGAACAAGGTGAGCTATTCGAAATTGAATAAAGACTATGTGACTATTAAAGAAAAATATTATTTTGTCAATCTGTTAATTCGATTAGAACCATGTGAACTAATGACATTTAGGTACTTATATAACATGTTTACTTGGTATAGACGTAGCAACAGCTGCATCGCAGACATTGGTTGTTGTCTGAATAGCGTTCACGTGTGATGTTACATAACGCTCAATAGTTATGTTGTTATTGAGAAACATATACACATGAAAATAACTAAAGGAAAATAAACACTTATAAATGTTATACCTAATTTAGCAAGAACGTTTTTTCAAATGCAAATCATCTCTATAGGTGAAAAATAATAAATGTTTTTTATTTAGTTAAAAAAGTCAATTATATATAACAAACCAGACGTAATTACAACAGAAAAGCGAAACAAGCTCGATAACAATTACAATATGAAAAATAATTATTTAAATCTCCTCACTGCCAACAATGTTGTCGGTCGTAATAACAATGATATCAATCAAGATTCTGTAAGTTTACGAGATTTAGGCTAGTCTAAATCCATGTCTTGAACTAATTATGCAAAATAATATTTATAAGTGTAACTTTTTTTATTAATTAACTAGCGTATAGCCTGTTAAAATGATGGGTCAAGTATTACCCTACCCTATAGTATACCCATAACTCAAATTTCGTAACTAACAGAAAGAAAGAAATTTGACGAATTCAAACTCTTCTTTCAATCACTTTTTACAATAGTAACTGACGTTCCTTCAGGTGTAGCAATAGTAGAAAGATGGTGATAATGCTATAGGATTGTTTGTTTTCTTAAATTTGCACAAACGTATACGATAACTATCGTTATTACCCACCCTAATTTAGCAGTGTAAGACTAGATGCTTGTTTTGAATTTCGCGCAAAGCTACACAAGGGCTATCTGCGCTAGCCGTCCCTAATGTAGTAGTGTAAGACTAGAAGGAAAGCAGATAGTCATCACCATCCACCACCAACTCTTGGGTTACTCTTTTACTAATGAATAGTGGAATTGACCGTTACATTATAACGCCATCGTGGCTGAAAGAACAAACATGTTTGATGTGACGTGGATTCGAACCCGCGACCCTACGATTACGAGTCGTGTGCCTTAAGTACTCGGCTATACCTGGCCAACTTTCAGCACATCAGTCTTCTAAAAATAACGATAACAGTAGATGCACTGAAATCAGTGTGATAATAACTCTCATTGGTACTTATGTAACTTGTTTGTTGTTGCTACCATATCTATCCCGCACACAGCCTAAACTACTGAATACATTTCAAGGTTGTTCTCATACTCCAAATTGTTTCACTTGGCAGAGGGAAGGCAACTAGTCATCACCCCCTAAACGCTTTGGTTACTCTTTTACCAACAAATACTGAGAATAATCGTCCCATTATAACACACTAATGGCTAAAAGGGTAAGCGGGTTTGGTGTGAGAGGGATTCGAACTCACGATCCTTAGGTTACGATCACATGGCCATCCTGGGCCGTATTTACACAAAGCTATATAAGGGCTATCTGCGCTAGCCGTCTGTAACGAGGAACTAATAAACTAGAGAGAAGGTAACTAGCAAACAACTCCTACTGCTATTTCTTATACTGTTCTAAACAAATAGTGAAATTTGATTGTCACTCTTATATCATCTGCGGATGCAGAGTGTGGACCGCAATGATGGGGCAACCGGACATGAACCATAGATTTTACAGTTCGGCAAATTAATAACTAGGCGACGCCAACCCATTTATGGCGGAATAATGCCCATTAAATATTCAAATTACCCGGTATGGCCAGTGGATTAAGGCGCTCGGCTCGTAATCCGAGGGTCGCGGGTTCTATCCCGTCACACCAAACATGCTCGCCGTCTCGGCCGTGGGAACATTATAATTGGACGGTCAATTCAACTATTCGTTGGTAAAAGAGTAGCCCAAGAGTTGGTGGTGATGACTAACTATCTTTCTTCTAGTCTTACACTGCAAAATTAGGGACAGCTAGCGCAGATAGCCCTCGTGTATCTTTGCGCGAAATTTTAAAACAAACAATACTGTTAATAAATAAACATTAATTTTAATTTAACCAGGGACGTTGAGCAAGTTCTTCATTGTTCATTCATTTTAATTGGCTTGTGCTAGTGGTATTAGTGTAGCTTTGCACGAAATTAAAAAAAAAATTATAATCTATTTTAGATTAACGTAAATTAATGCTTAGAGGTTTTATATCTGATAAAGTATCCTAGGCATACATTTCTTAAACAAAATAAAATAGCTTTGAAAATACTGTATCACATAGGAATGTTACATTATAAAAATACTGTTGTGTCAGCATTTTGGTTCTGAATGCATTGAAGCAACTAAGAAGATTATGTTGTAATAATCGCATCAGATTTGCTTTGAAATTTTATTATGCTTATATATTTAAGTGTTTCGCCATTGTTTAGGAATTATACATGTCTGAATAGGACGTACGTTGGACAGCCACTATAATCAAATGGAGTAAGTATTCGGTTTCTTAGATTCAGTCGGTCTTATCAGTGTTAGACATACACGACTGTTTCATTTGAATTTGGTACAATAATTGTGATTTAGATAGTTGTTGGACATGACTCTTAAATCTAGTATTTTTGGTAGTGATTGTTTGTCGCAGATTTGCTTACCTAACTGTTTAGGAATAATGAATCATTCGTTGTGTTTTTCAGTTGTTGTGAATTGACGTCGTGTTATTCGAATTTTCGCAATTTTTATCGTTGCTTTTGTGTGTATTCTCACATCATGACGCCTCATAGTTTGTGGAAAGTTCTAAGCCCTAGTAGGGCAATATATTTATTTATTTATATGTTTCTAGTTGAGCACAAAGCTACACAATGGACTATCTGTGCTCTGTCCAACACGGGGATCAAATTTCCGTTTTCAACACTGTAAGTCCGAAAGCATAATGCTCTGGCACTGATGGGACAATATATGTATATGCAACCAAATAAAAAAGTTAAGTTAGTGAAAGTAAAAGTGAAGTTAAACTGCGTGTTAGTTTAATCATAACGAGCCATTTCTAAAGTAAGTTTCACAACTTGCATTGTTATAACAGAAATAAAAAATCATAATTTTTCTCATCAAAGGATGTTCTAAAGTAATTGAACTAGTCTGTGTAAACCATGATGAAAAGGTGACAATTACTTAAAACTCTGGATACAATATGGTAACCAACAGCTATAGTAGTTATTTTAAAGTAAGTATCACAACCTTGTATTGTAATAACAAAGATAGAGGAGTATGTCAATGTATGTTTTAAAGTAATTAAATCTGCTTGCATGGATTTTGACGAAAAAGATAATTTATTAAAGTTCTGGTTACAATTTTGGTAGAAAGAGAAAGATCAAAAGAAGAGAAGGAGGGACTGGAAATAGAGAGAGAGAATAAAATCATAGTTTTAGAAATAGAGATAATCTACACATAAAGATAATAAAAGCACAAATTGAGATTTCCAAGCTCATGCAACAGAAAAATAACAGTTGTATCAGAAGCAACTGACCCAACCAGCTCAAATTTGATGAACAGAAAGACTACTTGGATGTTGTTGTTGTTTTTCGCGAGATGTGAAAAATTACTAAAAGTCAAAACTAGGACAAGGATAACAGAGCAGTCTGTTTCAGCCCACTTATCACAGACAAAAACTTACAAGTGTATGAAGGCATGATATCATAAGATGCCATGGACAATGACGAGTGAAAAGTGACTTTGCTGAAATGCTATGAACTTTCCAAAGAAGGTTTTCATTGGAAGTTCAGATAAATCAAACTTGTCACGTGAATTTATGGCATATATGCCATGATACTCCACAAGATAGACTTTTATGGCTAAATGTGAAAATAGTTTTGAAGAACTGGCAGGCTACTAATAAGTGAACAGTTTATGATTACGTGCTGAGTTGACATATCACTGTTTATTAGGGAGAGAGTATCAAAATATTTGGATCAGATGATCAAGCTGGTAGAACAGTATATGGAAGCCCATGGATGGAATATAACTGACGTGTTCAAGAATAATGAGTAAAAGTCAATATCAGAGGAGTCTGATCAAAAACAAGATATTGCTAAAAATGACAAGAAATCAACAGACGGAATGAGGAAAAGATGCTATGCTTGTAATAAAATAAGGTACGTTGCGAGTAAATACTGGTCTGTTACCAACAAACAACAGTAGAAATCTGAACAGGAAGCAAAGCGATGCTACATTTATTGTACAATTGGACACTGTGAGAAAGTGCGAGTCTTTCATGACCAAGCAGCAGCAGAAATCTCAAAAGAAAGCAGTTGGAGTTACATATAAAGGTGACATTAGTGAGAAACAAAAGACAAGTGACTGTTATTAAGGATTCTCTGCCAGAAGAAACAGAATCAAGAATACTTGCCAGATTCACCAACAGAAGGAAGTGCTGTCACCATAATTAGACAATTCATGACTGATAGCAAATGATCAACAGTGTCAGTATTTAATGAAGCATGTGACAAGCATTGAGATATTCCAACAAATGACAATATGTGAAGGCTATGTTGGGGGCACGAAATTAAAGGTAGTATGAGACACTGGGTTCAACAATGAAATCCAGTCTAGTTCTTGATGATCCGATGGTGGTAAGGTACAGTTATGTATGTTGATTGATGGGACGATGAGAGTTTTCCATAGCAAAAATAAAGGTGGACATTTCATATTAAGTGGGAAACCTTGAAACCATGTGTATGAAAGCACCCATTTAAGACTTGGTGATTGAAAATATACCAATCATTGGAAACTTGAAAAAATCAGACAGAAACAAGAGTGATGAGAATCTGCAGTCACCACTAAAGCTCAAGAAAAGAAAAGCAGGTAAGATATAAATCACTTGCAAGTCTCAAAGGTGACATCCTAAATGTAGTTTTAAGGAAACTGAAGGAAGAGACCTTTTACTAAAGAAATTTTGGAATGGTACCTAGTTGAAAGTTTAGCTTTCTACAAGACAAAGGAGAAGGGAACTTGCAGGATAGAGGATCATAAGATAGTGCTGTACCAGTTCCATCAAGGTAGTTATACTGTAGAAGTTAAACAAATTGCAATATCAAGAGAATACTGTACTTAAGTGATAAAGCTGACTCGTGAGTCAACAGTGGGAGAACATCTGGGAAAGTCGCTGGTGATTCTGTCTACCAAGGGTCATCAGAGATGGAACCATATTCTGTAGATCCTGGGACATCTCTCAATGAAAAATACTTTAAGGGAACGTATCGAAGGTGTCACTGGGTGAAATACTTCTTATAGAAGAGCTATTCAGCAGAGTATTTGTGAATTTGATGGGACTACTAGTAACAATTTCTGACAAAGGCAAGTGGGACATGTTACTCAGAAACTATAACCTTGTTAAAGATAGAAACAGAAAGAGAAATGTAGAAGGCTTCCTGTAAGTGTTATGCAAAGTCGGCTTTCTAAAACAGTCTTGATTGACATAGGGACCCAGTTTACCTCATAACTGATGCAAGAGATGTGCAGACTCATCTGTACTTGGAAACTATTTACCACCCATGCAATTCCAGATATAATGGACTTTGTAAGAGAGTCAATGAATTTTTAAAGAGTAGACTGAAGAGGAAGTACTAGGAGAGACAACTTGACTGTGTCAGGCACCTTTAGGTAATCTTATTTATTTACTAATAAGTTCCACAAACAAGTATAAGATTTTTACTCTTTGAGTTACTGTATGGAAGAACAGTATGGAGTCTGATGCAGATACTGAAAAACCTGTGGGCAAGAGAAGAAGAATCAGAAGAGAGAAACGCATATCAGTATGTATTAGACCTCAGAAATGAGACCTATCACATCGCTTGAGATAATTTGTATGTAGCTCAAGGCAGTTAGGATCATTTCTATAACAAGAACGCTAAGGATCGTCGTTTCTAGGTCGGATTAAAGGATTTGAATTATTACGACCTATGGACCACAATAAACTTGCACTTCAGTGAAAATGAGCTTTGGAAGTGAAAAAAGTGGTCAACTAAATGGAATATAAAGTGGAAGTGGATGAGGAGACCATGATCTACAAATGCAACACTGTTGAAGAGATACTTCGAGACAGAAAAAGGTCCAATAATTGAGACACAAATGGACATAGCAACGAGACTGAAGCTGTCTTTAAAACTATTAATCGACGAATTTAGAAAACAAGCAAAAGGTAAGACTAGTGTGTTAATAGAGTTTAATAAATGAGTGTAAAATAATTAATCTTTCTGTAAAAGCTAAGCCAGTGACTAGAGAATAAAACACACTCTGAGTATTTAAAAAAAACTGAGTCCATCAAAAGGATAAGGATGACATTTTTGTAAAGAAACAAAAGCGATAATTGTTGACGATTATACATATAAATATAAAGGAAGTCTTGGTGATGTTTGCCTTATTGTAGCTCAGGAATTCTGAGTTTCAGACTGATCTTATTCACTGTAGTCTCCACTATAAATAATATAAGTTTAATACATCAACATTATCTACGATTTGTGGACTCACAAAGGCCACATCAAACACAGTATTTATTTTTTTGTAACAGCAACAAACAATGATAATGACAATTGATTTTATGACCTATTGAAATTTGGAATATGGTATAAAATTGCATACGAGTTGAAGGTTGTTCGATATCAAAAAGCAGAATTGATAAGTGTCAATAGCTGTTACCTAGCAACATATTTTTTCAGATATTTTTGTCATCATATTACTGTATCACTATGATAGTGGATAAAGGATGAATGATTAACAAGTATGTTACATGCGTGTGTTATTATGATATGTATACTCTTTGGTCTATGAGTAGTGAACGCGCGCACGTGTATTCTTCACTTTTTGGTAAGATAACAATAATCATTTCTATTGTGGTGATCGGGTGAGCTAGTTTAATCAAAAACGGCTCGGCATGGCCAGGTGGGTCGAGGCATTCAACTCGTAATCTGAAGGTCGCGGGTTCGAATCCCTGTCACACCAAACATGATCGCCTTTTCAGCCGTGGGGGCGTTATAATGTTACAGTCAATCCCACTATTCGTTGGTAAAAGAGTAGCCCAAGAGTTGGATGTGGGTGGTGATGACTAGCTTCCTTCTCTTTAGTCTTACACTGCTAAATTATGGACGGCTAGCACAGATAGCCCTCGTGTAGCTTTACACGAAATTCAAAAACAATCAAAAAGTGAATGAAAATAGTTTAGCTAAAGCTTAATGTATAAGGTCACGGTCAAAGTAACATGCAGTGTACTTCACAATAACTTTCTTTTTGTCGAAGTATGTATTTTTGTAAAAAAACAAACCTTTCTACCAATATAAAACCAGTTCATAAAAAACAAAATAGATCTTTCTATGGTGTGTTCGTTGATGACTTTTTAAATGCACAATAAGGTAACAAAATCTAAAAACGACGCCACATAACCACACTTAAGATATATTATTTTATATATTATTATTGTCACATGTCAAGTCTACCTTATTTTAGCCCCCCAGTGGCTCAGCGGTATGTCTGCAAACTTACACGCTAAAATCCGGGTTTCGATACCCGTGGTGGGCAGAGCACAGATAGCCCATTGTGTAGCTTTGTGCTTAATTCAAAACAAAACAAAACTACCTTATTTTAAGGCTTTAAACACATATTTCAAAGAGGTGATGCAACAGTATGTTATGGAATACAGAGCTTATTATATATTTTGTACGAACTTAATTGCTAGATATATTGAACAAAATTTGATGTATTTTACAGTATAATTTTGGTCAAGGAAGCCCTTAAATTCTTTTTACCCTATTTTCTCACAAAACTGGGTCAGTCTCTAAGGGCAACACGTGTTCTCTATTAGTAAATATTGCAGTAATACAAGATTTACTGTATAAATAGTGACAGTGACTGATAACACGATGGGTGTCCCAAGGATGTAACAACCCTTGTTTTGTGGTCAAAGTGGCCTTCAGTCACGTGGATGGCATATGTTTTCAATAAACACGACATAGTTGTTTTCACTGTACAATAACATATCAGAAACAGCTTGGGAATAGCATTGGATATGACAGATGTAGTGTGTGGTTGACGTCTTATTAGATAATCGTAACTTCTTAAAATTACTAATGTAGTTTTCTCCCATTGGCTCTGTGGTTGCTTTGAGTCACTCTGCAAACAAGACTAATTTGATGGTTCACCAATTCTTCTGAATAATTATAAAGCTAATTTAAGTAAAGTTGTAAGAATAAGTAATTAATGCTATAATTATATGAACTGTATTGTGCTATTGATCCTTACCAGATTCTGATTTCTGAATTGATAATAATTGCACTTCACTTACTTTGTCATAGAGTAACAGCTGTTGTTCATGCAAATGACAAGGCCATTCCAAGCAATTTTGGAGTGGTCAAACAGTTGTCACAGCTAATGTGACACACGATGTAAAAAAAGCACATTACCTTTGTTTAAAGCATACCATTTCTAGGGGGTGAAAAATGCTTCCTAGAAAATGTGTTGAAAATTTAATACTATGAAATTGATCTTTCAACCATTTTAACCACAAATACTGTATTCACACAACGTAATGTATTGAATTAAAAGTAGTAAGTTTCCAAATGTAAGTTGTAGCTATACATACTATGAAAAAATGGTTAAACTATGGCCTGATTGATCTCATCGCGTCATACAACCTTGATTACTTATAATGTAAATAGGGCCTAGTCCACTAATAACTTTGTCATATCTGAACCAGCCTGATGAACCCTAATACCGGAAGATAGGTTTCGTCGGCACTGGATATATCAGATATAGTTTGTTTGATGTATTATTATACATCCTTCTTTGTTTTCATCCATAAGTTATCAGCACATTCAACAACTTTTAGAATTTCTTTCTTTACAACTTCAACATCTCGAAAACTTTAGCTTAACTTAAAGCCAACCTAAGCCTAGATTGCTGACAAAATACATTATAATTTTGTTGTCAATACCACTGTTTGTTGGTAGAAAAACGTTGCTCAAGATCGGTAGTGGATGGGGTTGAGTAATTGCTATCCCTCTTGTTTATCACTGCGATAGTGGATGGGGTTGAGTAGTTGCTATCCCTCTTGTTTATCAGTGCGGTAGTGGATGGGGTTGAGTCGTTGCTATCCCTGTTGTTTATCACTGCGGTAGTGGATGGGTTGAGTAGTTGCTATCCATTGTTGTTTATCACTGCGGTAGTGAATGGGGTAGAGTAGTTGCTATCCCTCTTGTTTATCACTGCGGTAGTGGATTGGTTGAGTAGTTGCTATCCCTCTTGTTTATCACTGCGGTAGTGAATGGGGTTGAGTAGTTGCTATCCCTCTTGTTTATCACTGCGGTAGTGGATGGGGTTGAGTAGTTGCTATCCCTGTTGTTTATCAGTGCGGTAGTGGATGGGGTTGAATCGTTGCTATCCCTGTTGTTTATCACTGCGGTAGTGAATGGGGTTGAGTAATTGCTATCCCTCTTGTTTATCACTGCGGTAGTGGATGGGTTGAGTAGTTGCTATCCATTGTTGTTTATCACTGCGGTAGTGAATGGGGTTGAGTAGTTGCTGTCCCTCTTGTTTATCACTGTGGTAGTGGATGGGTTGAGTAGTTGCTATCCCTCCTCTTTATCACTGCAGTAGTGGATGGGGTTGAGTAGTTGCTATCCCTGTTGTTTATCACTGCGGTAGTGGATGGGGTTGACTAGTTGCTATCCATTGTTGTTTATCACTGCGGTAGTGGATGGGGTTGAGTAGTTGCTATCCCTCTTGTTTATCACTGCGGTAGTGGATGGAGTTGAGTAGTTGCTATTCCTCTTGTTTATCACTGCGGTAGTGGATGGGGTTGAGTAGTTGCTATCCCTCTTGTTTATCAGTGCGGTAGTGAATGGGGTTGAGTAGCTGCTATTTCTCTTGTTTTTCACTGCGGTAGTGAATGGGGTTGAGTAGCTACTATTCCTCTTGTTTTTCACTGCGGTAGTGGATGGGGTTGAGTAGTTGCTATCCCTGTTGTTTATCACTGCGGTAGTGAATGGGGTTGAGTAGTTGCTATCCCTGTTGTTTATCACTGCGGTAGTGAATGGGGTTGAGTAGTTGCTATCCATTGTTGTTTATCACTGCGGTAGTGAATGGGGTTGAGTAGTTGCTATCCCTCTTGTTTATCACTGCGGTAGTGGATGGGGTTGAGTAGTTGCTATCCCTCTTGTTTATCACTGCGGTAGTGGATGGGGTTGAGTCGTTGCTATCCCTCTTGTTTATCACTGCGGTAGTGAATGGGGTTGAGTAGTTGCTATCCCTCTTGTTTATCACTGCGGTAGTGGATGGGGTTGAGTAGTTGCTATCCCTGTTGTTTATCACTGCGGTAGTGAATGGGGTTGAGTAGTTGCTATCCCTGTTGTTTATCACTGCGGTAGTGGATGGGGTTGAGTAGTTGCTATCCCTGTTGTTTATCACTGCGGTAGTGGATGGGGTTGAGTAGTTGCTATCCCTGTTGTTTATCACTGCGGTAGTGAATGGGGTTGAGTAGTTGCTATCCATTGTTGTTTATCACTGCGGTAGTGAATGGGGTTGAGTAGTTGCTATCCCTCTTGTTTATCACTGCGGTAGTGGATGGGGTTGAGTAGTTGCTATCCCTCTTGTTTATCACTGCGGTAGTGGATGGGGTTGAGTCGTTGCTATCCCTCTTGTTTATCACTGCGGTAGTGAATGGGGTTGAGTAGTTGCTATCCCTCTTGTTTATCACTGCGGTAGTGGATGGGGTTGAGTAGTTGCTATCCCTGTTGTTTATCAGTGCGGTAGTGGATGGGGTTGAGTAGTTGCTATCCCTCTTGTTTATCAGTGCGGTAGTGAATGGGGTTGAGTAGCTACTATTTCTCTTGTTTTTCACTGCGGTAGTGAATGGGGTTGAGTAGCTACTATTCCTCTTGTTTTTCACTGCGGTAGTGGATGGGGTTGAGTAGTTGCTATCCCTCTTGTTTATCACTGCGGTAGTGGATGGGGTTGAGTAGTTGCTATCTGTCTTGTTTATCACTGCGGTAGTGGATGGGGTTGAGTCGTTGCTATTCCTGTTGTTTATCACTGCGGTAGTGAATGGGGTTGAGTAGTTGCTATCCCTCTTGTTTATCACTGCAGTAGTGGATGGGGTTGACTAGTTGCTATCCCTGTTGTTTATCACTGCGGTAGTGGATGGGGTTGAGTAGTTGCTATCCCTCTTGTTTATCACTGCGGTAGTGGATGGGGTTGAGTAGTTGCTGTCCCTCTTGTTTATCACTGCGTTAGTGAATGGGGTTGAGTAGCTGCTATTCCTCTTGTTTATCACTGCTATATTTGAGATGGCTACTGCAGATAGTTTTTAACGAAATTAACAAAACAAATAAATTGACTAACTTTTTTCTAGTAAATATGTATTACAAACAAAGTAAAAGTCTCTTTTACTTCAACTTGATTAAGGATTATCATTGTATGTAAAATGGTGGCTAATCTCTTTCTTTATGTCAGACTCAGTCAAAGTCAAATCTGGTATATTCATGTGAAACTGAGTTAAACTTCAAACTTAAAATCTAAAAGTTCTTCTCCGTTTGGGACATTTTGTTAATATCTATCATGGCCTGGTGCTGCATAGATGTAGAAAGTAGTTGATGTGATTTTGTGGGCATGTCTAGTTCTAACGAGGTATGTAACTTTGACCAAGAAATCAGCCACACTATTTGTGACAATACCAGTTGAAATGGCATACAAGCGATCATTAGAAATGCAAGTTTCATATTTTAGAGTGCATCAACTAATCCTCGATTTATTGTTTCATCATGAAATTTTAAGGCAAGATAAGATGGTATTCAAAGTTGTGAGATGATCTGAATTACACGAAACATTATATGTTTTGGAGTAGATTGCTCTTTAACATGCGATCCATCCAGTACCATATACACTCATGCAGTCAGGGATAAAGGTCCAGATAATTCTTGACATTTTGCAGGCAACCTTCCATCAAGTGTTTGTTTTAGAGAAAATTCATTTCAAAAATTGATCTGTGCTGCTTTTTCTAGTGTTACCGCTTCTGAATCAAAATCCTAACTGCAGACATATTTGAGTGCTTCTCCAATCTTTTGCTCAAATGCTAGTAGGAACTTATTAAGTCTCAAATTATTGCCAATGTTATATTCGTTAGCCTTGTGGTGTACAACCTGTGTTGTTCAGACTTCGTAGATTTGCGATACAAAATGCTGGTTTCTCTTCTGTTGAATATCGAGGTGTTTAAATGTGTAAAACTAGCTCAGCAAAGACATAACATGTGGAGAACGTTCACTTGAACTAGGTTCTGTATCTTTTCCAACCTGTTGATGAAGTTTGTATGGCTTAGCCAATCCTTTTGTATGGTGTTCAGCATCAATTTCCACCATATTTCCAGGTTTTGTGAACAATTTTGTGTTTTTGCACACTTCCGTATGTTAAAATCAGTATCAAATGTTGATGCCTTAGGAAGTCCAACAGAACGACCTACATCATTACAGAAACTAAACAAATCAATGTTTTCTTTCTGTTTGATTTCAGATCTGAATCTTTTAGTTTTTACAGAACTTGTCTTCTTCTTCTATTCCTTATACTCTTGCATGTGTTTTCAAGATTCAGACTTCTAATTTTTATCACGCAGTTTTATTGTCTTTTTATGCAATTTCCACTCCAGAACCTGCTTCCAGTTTTGTATATTTACTAATACAAGTATGACATTCAGACTGTGGAACCGTAAAAGATTTTCAGTAACATATTTTTATTCAGCTCCAACATATTTTATCGTGAAGTTTACAGAGCACTATACTTTTTTAATATACTTTTTCAAGTCAATGGGATCGACAATCTCTCTTGACATGCTTGGCTCAGCAGTATCTACAAGCTTGTATTATTTTGATATAACCACAAGTCAGGTCTGCCTTTCAAAACTAACCTTGAGGTAAGTATCATCGCAACTATAATTTCTGTAATCAATAATTCAAGACCTAGATAATATTTTTCCGAAGGAAAACTTGAATAAGAAAGACAAGTATGAATTGTTGTGATACATTTAAAAATTGTTTTATAGAGAATGAATTATTAGAGCAAACCAAAGAGTTATAAACAGAGAGATCACTGTGTACATTGACCAACAACAGACTGTGACGTAATGGAGGTTTCAAAATGGTCGCCAAAACGGGAACAATGCAAACAACACACAATCAAACACTAGCACATATGAGTTTCGAAGGTAGTAAAAATTAACTGAGAAAACTGTATAATTGACTTAACATGTCTGCGATTATAGTCATTATGAAGCAAATTGCGTGCATGAAATAAATTTGCGCAGTTAATTGCCGGTCGTATTGTCGAATAACGCTCGTAGGAATCATAACCTATCTGATACCGTAGAAATTTAGTCTCTATATTTACGTATGAGTACGAACCATATTGCTTAAATTCGCCGGGTTCTTAAATTTGCCAATGAGGTTATATGTATTTCAACAAATAATTTCTCCTACTTTTGTGACTGAAAAGCACTGCAGGCAGTCTGAAATATAAAAATGTTCAAATTCCACGTTGAAAGCTCCCACCTGCAGACTTTTATAAGCCGAGTAGCGAATTTAGAAACCCGACGAATATAGGCCCTATGGCTCGTAAGCTTCAAAACGCGCGACTGGGCGATATTTCCTTTCTTTGGACGCTAATTCACATTCATCTTGTAAAAGCTGATATTAAATGGACATGAAGATAAAAAAAATGATAAAGACTAATGTGGTGCCAGTGCTGTTTCGGCCCTCGCTGTTATAACGCGGAAATTCTTTCTGGATATCTTGCCCGTACTGGAAATCTTCCATGTGGGGTATATCGTAAAACGATGCAAGGGCTAAATTTGACATATGGTCAGTTGGGATATTTAGCATGTCATAGTTCTAGCTTTTTAAATCCTCAATCACTTTTTCGAGTTATATATTCAACTTATTACGTCTCATACATTTCGTAATATTACAGTGAAGAATGCATAATCAAACCGACATGTGTATTACTGAAAAATAAGTCATAATATATAATGTTATTCGAAAGGTATGCCAACTAGCATTAGTCTCCACTGTCTTTGTTAATTTCCTTCAAATGATTCAAAGTCTCTTTGAGAAAGCCAGGTTCACAATTTATACTGGAGCACCATTGTGTAATTGTTGTTAGATGCGGTAATGTGAGGTAGCCTCGTAGAAATTCATATGCTTGTGGACTATAAAAATTAACTGCGTTTGCAAATTGTTTGAGATGGTCTGAGTAATGCATTCCCTTGGGTCAGTCTCACATGCCTTCAACTCATTTTCATTAAGATCCAGATTTTTATCATTGAAGTTTAGTGACATGTAATCAGCTTGTACTTCGGTAAAAATATTCTTTTCTTTTAGGATTTGTAGCAATTTTGCAATAGATTCAATTTTAATTTTCATTTTTTTGCACTTTTTTTTAGCTTGTCCTTAGCTGCTTTAAGCTGATCTTCCACTGGGACAGTTGAACAGTATAAATGCTCAACACTTGATGTCTTTTTCTTCTTCTAGACAGATACTAGACATATTTCCTTAATTTCAGGAGCTCGTTTTATTGGAGGTGGTCTACCTTGTGATTGTATAACTGGAATCATGAACCTGGAAAGACGGTAGGCACTGCCAGAGGTTTCAGTTCATACACTAAGATGTCACCTTCTTTTACCTCTTTTGGATGCACACCTGGAAATAAATAAAACCTTTTTTTTACGTTTTGTGATTGCAGCAGGTTTTTACAAAGAAGGCCACTGGTAGTTTGTTATCTCATTTTTTAAACAGACCAGAAATTAAATATACATGGCCTATAAACAGTGACAAACCTAGGCAGTCATTATTATGTATTTTACATATGTTATAAAGTAATTGATTGTATTTTTTAAAAATAAAAATATGAGTTTTATTTTCAAAGATATTAATAAATATTGCCAGTATTGTCCAAGTGGTTGCATACCTCTTATATAATTTTTTGCCAGAAAGTGTTCACTACACACCCTGTAATGCCTAAAATTCTTCACGATTTACATTTTCCAACCATTGCTGACGAATTGCTTCATCAGAAAGGAACCTAAAAATGAAATTGTACTGTAACTGATTTTGAGGCACTTTCCGTCATCTCTCCACTCCATCTATCTGAAATCTTCTTTTCAAATTTTAAAATCAGAAAAGAAAAAACAGCATTGGGACCAAAAACGTGTTTAGTCTGCGCCTAATTTTCAACAGCGACCATTGCCATTCATGATTTGGCTGCTTGATCGCTTATTCACACCTAAATGCTGGTATATTTAATACCTCAGTCTAAATCAGTACCATATGAAACTCAATTCTGATGTACAGTATCTTAATTAGACCTATCGTGGATAACCTAGTAGATCTAGTAGAAATTAGTACATTACAATACAGTTTGGTCCTTTGGGCCTTGGCAGACTCAAAGCAGACGACATTTTCCAATTGCCTAAGCTTCAAAGCCTTCATTTTGAAAGAAAAGTTAACAAATGTAAATACTTACTTGTGGAAAGAAATTCCTAAGTTTTTTGCTCTTATTTGTGCAATTTAAACAAGCACAGCTTTCAGGCATTGTTTAAAAAGTTGGCAGTTCCCCATCTTGTCACACGGACACGTGACCAGAGCTCTCTCTCTATTTATAACTCTATGAAGCAAACATACTACACTCCTGGATGTTTATTGTTTCACACAGTCAAACCTACTGCATAGAGTAAACAAATTTTAATTTTAAAAAACAATGATTTTTCAGGTAAAAATGCTAAGAAATTTCAATTACATTGCCCAAGAGATGCATTTGCTCTTTTTAATTACAATATATCCATTATTGTTTCTTCAAGTGAAATAACTTCACCTTATGAAAAGTGTGTGCACAAAATCTCAAAAATTACATTTTCAGTTTTATTGCCAACGCGTGGCACGGTTAAGTGTGTTTCATATCCAAAAATATTCAGTATGGATTAATTTATAAATGTGCCAAATTTTACACTTTTAACCCAAAGCGCACCATTTTTTACTTAACTGTCCCACAAAAAATCTGATAAAATGTTTTGAAAATTCATTTAACAAAACTTGAAAAATTTTTAGATAGTCATCATGGTTTCACGAAAGATTTTTCTCTCATTGTTAAGACCCTTATTCTTTTTAGATTTACACCAAAGATACAGACAATAGATTATTTAACTATGCTGATGGTATTTTCCTCTTGGATGTCGCTGGCTGAAAAGGATGTTACTGTCTTACACAAGGATTTGGATTATTTAGTGAGTTGAGTGAACAAATGGTAGATATATTTTAATTATAATAAAAGCAAGGTAATACTTATGGGATACAACTTTAACAGTGTTATGAATGACAAAGATCTTTACATTCTGCGTGATCAGTCTCTTGAGCATTTAAGCATTGTGTTGTTGTTAATAGCGGGGCAAATGGGGATTTTAGGTTTTATCTGTAGAAATATTGAATACAAGTTTAAATTGGTTATAATGGCTAGGTCATTGGTTAGGCCACATTTAGAGTTGTGTGTTCAGTCTTGGGCTTCTTACCTTAAACAGAAAATTAAAATGTCGGAAAGTGTTCAGAGAAGGGACAGTAGAATGATATTTGGAACGGAAAGGTTGTCAGACAAAAATTTGTAAAGAACTTCGAATTGTTTCTCTTGAAAAATGAGGAGTTAGAAGGGATTTAATAAAAGAGTTTAAGATTGTTAATGAAATTGATAGTGCTTATGCATCTTTTTCATATTTGATGATAAAAGAAGGAAAAGTTGGACTTTCAAATGGGTTACTTTTGATGTGATTGAAACAGTTAATAGGAAGGAAAGTTTGATAAATATTTGAATAATAAGGGGTGTCTTTGAGGGATGTTTAATCTACTTTAGTGGATAGGATGGCCTTAATAGACCGAATAGGATTTTACATTGTATTTACGGAAATTCTGAATTCAAGTCAAAAGAGGCTATAATGACCTTGTATAGGTCATCGATTAGACCACATTAAGAGTATGATCTTCAGTCTTTGGCAACTTACCTCAGAAAGAATGTTGAGTTGTTGGAAAGCGTCCACTAAGTTAATACTTGGGATGAAAAGGTTATAAGACGAGGATAGGTTAAGATCTCTGAACTTATTTTCTCTGGAAAAAAAGAAGAATTTGAGGGGATCTGAATGAACTGCTTAAGATTGTTAAGGGAATTAATAGTGTTAATGATAACTTTTTCATACTTATTGGAGCGAATGACAAAACACGAGAATACAAATATAAAGTCTGGTAGAAAAGAAGTAATTTTCTGCTAAGAAAGCTTTATTTTTCTAACAGGGTGATTACTCTCTGGTTTGGATTCTCTTCGGATTTGGGGCATGCAATTAATTCAAGGGAACTTGAAGAAAATCTCCACAAATATTTGAATGATTAGGGTTGATGTTGAGCCTTTTAAGGATTTAGCTTTATTTAATGAATTGTGCAGACTTGATGGATCAAAAGATCCTTAACTATTCTTTAATGTTACGCTATTGGAAATTCTTCTCAAACCTATGGAAAATTTCAATCATGAGATATCATCTATTCTACCACTGAAGGAAGACATTTCTATGTTATGTACTAAGTGCAGCTATATTCCCGTGAATAGAACAAGTGTGACCACAATAGAAAGAGGATGAACAAATGTAGCTAGAATAAGACCAAATTTGAAACTTACTCACGTCTTCATCACATGTTATCACACACACTAATAGCTTAAAATCAATTACACCAATCGCTTCTGCCTCACACGCTAATTATTTTGCCAGTCTTTTTAGGTTATACCAGGTAGGATACATTTTCATAGCCACGTTATAGTAAAATGCTGCCGTCCAGGAACTATTATTCTCAAGCATTTTTCATTTTAGGGTCATAAAATAAATAATCTCAAACAAAAAATTACGAGTTTTTAGCTAAAATTATCATAATTAAGGTCTGTATTTGTGTGGTTATTACAGTATGTATTAAAATACACTCAGAAGAAACAACTTTATCATTTGTGTTGTTATTACAGTATATATATATATATACATTCATAAGAAAAAACTTCATCACTGATGTGGAGAACTCGTTTTGCTCTTTAGATATCAAGAAAATATCTAGCAAACACTATGAAACATTTCCTATAGAGTTCTCGCTACTAAGCTTGATAAGAGAATGATTCTTGTGAAGTGTCTCTAATGTTTTGCCTCGTAGAAATTATTTGGTAGCTTGTAAAGCAACGTCTCCAACACTCTTTCAACATATTTACTATCATCTTGAGTTGTATAAACAAATGAGGCACTAGGCATTAAATCTTTTGGCAGTAGCCATCTTAAACTGTGTTAATCAAACAAGTATTATTCTATACTTAAGAAGTAACGTTTCTTAACACAATGAAAAATGGAATATTTATTGGGTTTAATTATCCAATGAAGGTTTTATCTTTCGTTATGCTAAAAAAACGTCGTTTTTGTTTTAACTCTTAATATAATACCTTAATCTTCCGGAAAAGAAATTGCAAATACTTTTATACGTTATTATAGCAAAAATTTGAGAATATTTTCTAATACTAAAAATGTGAAATAACGAGTCATTAAATTGAGTATCTTATATTCTTACTTTTATGCGAGGCTATCTCAAAAACATATGAAAAATAACATCAAAAACTTTACTTTGGAACTTCGCCCAAAGCTACACCTGGACTAGTTATTCCTCTTTTAGCAGTAACAGGTTTGAGGGAAGGTAGCTAATCAACATTGCCTACCGAACACTTTTGGGGTACTCTTTTAGCAGCCCCCTCAGTGGCTCAGCGGTTTGTCTGCGGACTTACACGCTAAAATCCGGGTTACGATGCCCGTGGTGGGCAGAGCACAGATAGCCCATTGTGTAGCTTTGTGCTAAATTCAAAACAACAAAAAAACAACAACTCTTTTAGTAACAAATAGCTGCACTGACCTCAACATTATAATGCTCCTACGCCTGAAAGTGTGAGAATGTTCGGAGCCCAGATTGCGAGTTTCGCGCCCTAATAATCAGACCTTGCCAGGTCGAAAAAAGTCTTCTGCTTTTATTTTGAATTTATAAAAAAATACTACTGCCACTGCCTCTAATTTTGAGCTAATGTTCAGATTGAAGACAAAAGACAAATTTAGTTAAAATCATGTAGGCGAAGAAAATATGGAAATTAAATAATAGGTTGACGTTTCGAAAAATCGTCATTATTTAAACAAAACAATATATACAAGTTATCAATTGTTAAACTTAATATTTAATTTAAATTCAGAAGTAAAACAGTTAAGAAAAAAGTACCTTACAATCCACGTTGAAGGATTTTCTATCAATCTTACAGAGATTAAAGAATGGAATTTAACCCAGCAAATAAGTTCCGAAATTCCAAGTTCATCCAACGCCCTTAAAAATTTTAGAATGCTTGACTGCTAAAAGAAATAACCTATAATGAACCAACGGGACAACTGATATTTGAGCATACTTTCAAAATAATGAGAGTATAGCTTACAAGGCTTTTTAATTTTAAAATATAGAATTAAATGTTGAACATTTAAAATTCCTATGCTCAGCCTTTTTTTTATCAGTTACGTCTCATTTATTCTGTCCAACAGATTACTAATTATTAACTAGCGCCATCTATTTAACAGTATAAGAAATATAAACAATCATACAAAATACAAAAATCTGAAATTTTCATTTTAATTAATGCTGTAAGTAGCATTTCTTTTTTTGAACTGTTTTTGTAAATTTAAATACAAAATAACGAGCTTATAAACTTTTTAACTGTGCTGTGATTGTTAGAATTTATTACTTGTTACCGACTTTGCAGGGGTGGAGTTGTTTGTTCGTTTGATGTTCAGTACAAAGCTATACAATGGGCTATCTGTCCTCTTCACACCATGAGTATCGAAACCCGGTTTCTAACGTTGTAAGTCTCCACAGACATACAGCTGTACCACTTGTGAATTAAAGTAAGACGAGATAAAATGAGAAAATATTTTACTCTAATAAAGAACTTTCCATCGAAGATAATTTCGAGCATTTCAAAGAAAGCAGAAAGTCACAAACTAAACTGGTAAAAAAAACAACACAGAAACCAACACAGTAGAACAGGGTGCTGTCGGGGAATATTCATTTCTTCACCACGTGAAGGAAAATCTCGTTTCATCTCACTGTACACTACAGTGATACTGTAATTCCTAAGAGGAATTAGGGAAGGGTGTGCGTGTGTTTTCATATAACAAAGCCGCATTGTGCTAAGTCCACCAAGAGGAATCGAACCCCTGATTTTTAGCGTTAAAATACGTAGACCTACCGCTGTACCAGCGGGGGACTCCAAATTTTGTAAGGTGTTCAAGAGTTTCTGCATTTATGGATTTTTTTTTCAGCAAATGCATCTAGAGTTTCTAAATCAGTTTAAATCATTTGTACTAATTAATATTTCTGGCTGTTTAAAACGTTGACAGAAAGTTGCAGAATATACTGAATTTAATATATTTATATTTCTTCCCGAATATCGACGTGCAATCAGTGCACTTTCTCAGTTCATTTGATATTCATTCTCAAGAAAACTGATCCCATAAATACCAGTATTTATAACATAAAACATTTGATCGGGAACTCACATTTCTGTCTCATAATACTACTTTTTAATAACTCGTTACACCAAATATGCTCGTCCTTTCAGCCGTGGGGGCGTTATAATTGAACGTTCATCCCACTATTCGCTGCTAAAAGAATAGCCCAAGAGGTGGGTGGTGATGACTAGCTGATTTTCCTCTAGTCTCACACTGCTAAATTAGGGACGGCTAATGTGTAGCTTTGCGCAAAATTCAAAACAAGCCAAATTATACTTCTTAACACTAAAGAACGAGTACAACTCAATAAATTACGTTTGTAAATATTTGATTGGTACCTGCCACGATAAACCTTGCTGTTTACCAAGTTGTCAAATGTGAAATAATAAACACGTAGTTCTGATTACAACGTGGGACAACAATAAGTGTATAAACTTGCAACGCCGAAGTGCGGAAGTGGATTCCTAATAGTAAACATTGCAAATAGACCAACGTGACTTTACTCTAAAACAAACTGATTATAAAGAAGTCACATAATATAAATAAGGGAACTCGACATAAGTCTTGTGTTATTATTCATCTATATAATAACGGTGAAAACTGACTAGAACACTTGAAAAAATATATTGATTTTTATATGCGATGAGCGTTATATCTAATAAAAGACAAATAACTTGTTATTAAAACCAGAATTAAGTGAAAATTGTTAAGATTGTTGTGGCTGCCTTTTTACGTTGGATAAAATTAATGCTCTCTATGTATTGTACTATTGTCATAAACTAACAATAAATTAACTGTTTGTAAGATAAAAATATTTGGACTTGATTCACAGGGTTTGTTTTTGTATCGACACGTTACTTACAATGTGCCCCAACTGTCAGTCCGAGACTTCATGTTCGTAGTCTGCTGTCAAAAAATATCGCTCAGCAATTTGAGGCCGTGGGTGATAGTCAAAGTCATTTATACGATCAAATAGGAGTAACCTAAGAGTTGGTGGTGAGTGATTTCAAATTCTGAGAGAGCTATGCGCCAGTGGTCCTCATGCATCAACATCGTAAATTTTGAAACAAACTAATTTTTATTATTTGATTAAAAATGAAACAATTAAACAAATTATAATATTTTTAACTTACAAGTGAAGCTTATTAGCTGTTAGCAGTATCTGGTATATTGAATAGTATCTTCGAGGGTTTATTTACTTATTTTAAAATGTTTTTAGAAATAATGCTAACCTTTGACTACGTTTCTATACTCAGGTGTGCATGATTCTAACCGTAACCAACACCATAATAAACGATAAACGTTTTTAAATAAATGGAGTTTATGGCTGACAGCTTTACATTAAAGTCAAAAATAGAATAGTTTTATAGCTTTTATACTGACACAAATGATGATAAATGTGTAATTCTTGTCCCTATGAGTATAGATAAATACATCAAGTGATATACTAATATTAACATTATATATATGTTTTATTAAGTTTTTCTTCAGAAATTATATGATTTATATTTAAAGATGGAACGTACTTTTTGACAATTCATGAGAAAACACAATGATAATGCATCAGCACAATACTGTGCAAATGATTAAAATAACAATCTTGAAAATACAACTAGTTTCGATATGAAAACTTGTGATTGTGTATCATCATTATGTCGTTTTGTTGTTAGGCCTAGCACGGCCAGCTGATTAGGGCGCACGACTCTTAATTTGTTGTTTGCGGGTTCGAATCACCGTCACAGCCAACATGTTCGCCATCTCAGCCGTAGGGTTGTTATAAGGTGACGGCCAATCCCACTATTCATTGGTAAAAAAATGGTCCAACAGTTGACTAGCTGTCTTTCTCTAGTCTTAGACTACTAAATTGTGGACGGCTAATGCAGATAGCCCTCGTGTAGTTTTGCGCGAAATTCAAACAAAGTTTATGTTGTTCTTATACACACACACACACACATATATATATATATTGATTATCAGGATATTTTCTTACTAATCACAGTAGGAACCAATGAGGCTTAGGTCAAAACGTGTACAATAAAATTATTGTTTGTGCTCTTACAGAAAATTTGCAGTTTGTACAGTTTATTAACTACAATTTCTGCTACATTAACTAGCATCAATAAATATAGGTTGGGTACATGACAAGAAACAGCTAAAATGTGAAAATATGTTTGTTGTAGTTTAACTTTTTACACCCTTCTTATTATTTTCCATTGCAATTATCCCCCAGTGGCACAGCGAAATGTCTGCGAACTTACAACGCTAAAAACCTGGTCTCTATACTCTTGATAAGCAGAGCACAAATAGCCCATTATGTAGCTTTGTGCTTAACGTTTAACAAACAAACAAAAAACATTATAGGAATTATGCCAAACAAAGTTTACTAACTCAGATAGAGCTATAGTGTGATTGTCTTTGTTCAGAGGAAGATAAATTCACGTGGCGAGAGAGACAGGGTTTCTTTGTTTCTTAATGTGATTTACAAAAAAATAAATAAATGATGTTATTGTATTTTTTCCTATCATGGGCAAGCTTTATTGGGGTATACTCTTTCTTTACACTTATCGCCTACTTTCTGAAAGTCACATATTATAATATGATATTATATGTTTTATGATACAGCTTAAACCATTGAAAGAATAAATACAAATAAATAAAAAGGAAGTTCAAGCTGTAAATTTAGACACATAATGTCCTTCTTTTCGTAAAACTCTATGAAATAATGGAATAAAAATAGTACAATATGTAATGTACAATAACTAAAGTGGAAAAGCAAACAAAACGTGATGTGGTAAAGAAACGAAGATGTAAAAGTAAAAGGAGCGAGAATATGGATAGAGAGATAATTTTTCATTTGCACTGAAAACAAAACTTGCATTTTGCACGGCAAATTTTATGATAGACCTCTATAACGTTATCTCCCTCTCTGCTGTGGGGGCGTTATTACGTGACGGTCAGGCCCAATATTCGTTGGTAACTCTTTAGAGTTTGAGATGTATAACGATGATTAGCTAGCTTCCCTCTAGCCTTTCACTGCTAACTTGGGGAGAGTTAGCGCAGACAGCTTTCATGTAGCTTTGGGCAAAATTAAAAAAGAAACGAAACTTTAATTTCATAAGTGACTCCAGTTCGTTGATCAATGTTGTTATACTATGAGTTATACATATTGCTGGACTCAAAGGAACTAACACTGTTAAAACCTTTTGGCATCATCCAATATATATAGGGGACAAGCTGCAATAATTTAAAAAAGTATTTTTGTTTGTAATTATAAATTAATAACAATTATCCTGTATAATTTACTAGAAATTGGTAGCAGGTTAAAACTAGTTACCAAAAAAGTAAAGCCTGTAATATAATACAATGAATCACTAGTTGGGTACACTTACTGTATGCATATGCATGTTCAAATTATAGAATATAAGTGTGGAGTTGAAACAAATAAAAAGACGTGTAACACATTTCACTACTTTTTAATATTGGAGTGATCCGCTACGCGGCGTGACATTATGTCTTTATAGAAAATAAAATACAAATAGTATTGCAATTGCACGTGGATTCCACCATTTTTTGTGGTACGTTTGATTTGTATCACCGTCTTGCACCTCAGGGAATAATTCTATTTTTGTCACACGATGAATGCAGTCGGAAGTTCTTTTTTTTTTTTTGGTGATAGATATCAAGTTTTTGAAAATAGGCAAAAGTATAATAATCTAAAAATCAGCGCTGACTCTTATGTCAGGAGGTTACAGTTTTATATTCGTGATCCAGCAAATTGCAGTAGTAATGAAGACAAACTTTATCTTGAAGACATTCACGTTCGCCCTCTACAACTGAATAGTTCGCACTAGTAACCTAGGCAACGATGTAGGCAGCATTTTGCAGTTAATCATAACTGGTACGTTTTCTGTGTTAGCGTGAACTTTAAGATGTTGACTAAACAGAATCTTCAAATCTGTGATATTATAGCGGTTAAAGAGCGTTCTGTCAACAGTGCTGTCTGTTAATTTGGACCGATTCATTGAAGCTTTCCTGCGATTATAACATGTTCGTGCTTGCGGGTCATTATTATTTTATTATTATCAAGGACAGGTAAGAGTAGTGAATGGTTGAATTATTCAAATAGAAAACTTGTAATAATAACATATACCACAATAATATAAGATTTTTATCTACTTCTGGATCAAAATTTGGATTTCTCAACATTCGTATTGCACTATGTTGTTTAGATGCAAGTTTTAGGTACAATTGTTTCTGAAATGTATGCGTTTCTTATTAGGAATTATATATTTTTATTATTGCAAGTTTAAGGACATTACCTATTTAATTATGTCACTAACTATATTAAATTATAAAAAAAATATCGATGTCAAATATAACTTAAGCTATTAAACCAAGAAATCATTGTTAATTACAAACGGAATTCTGATATTTAATATTAGTTAAAAGGGAAACAAAGATCGGCAAATGTTAAAGTAGCATTTTTTATGAAGATAGTTTTGCAATTTGACTTAATATTGTAATAAATATTACGAAAAGCTATACCATATTTACTAAATATATCCGTACTTTTTACTTTATTTTAGGCTTACCTCCATTAATCACAGTGTATAAAATTGTAATTTAATAATAGATTGGAATGAAACAATAAAATTACAGAACATAAAATCTTTTATTGGATGAGAACATATCACCTTAAAAACACTTTTTATCAATTATCTTGTTAGAATTTAGTTCTATAAATATAAAAATAGTAAACTTTTCGCGTGATGAGATCATATATTTAGTGGTTCTATTTATCAACATTCTAAGCGCTAACTTGACGATGTTCAATTTTCAGAGTCATTCAAAACTGTACAATTAGCGACATCATAAAACACGATATTCAGATGCACACAATTTCGTAGAACTTACTGTGCTATTTAATGGCGTTCAAAGCGCTAGTTTAATGATATATAATTTCCAGAAACCTTCAAGATCGTAAGAGTAGGAATGCTGCTAACTTAACATTCAACACGCCAATTTGACGTCATATGATAAGAGAACAGAAGAGGTAACAATGGCATGTGGAAATATTCATGATACACAGTTTCTATAGTCATTCAAAATAGGGAATTTATCAAAAACAAACAAAAATAATTTTTATAGTTTTCAAAAAAATAAAGGACGTAAACTTATACAAGTATTAGAATTTTCACCACAAAAATTAAGAAACAACAAAAACGTATTTAAAGACATACAATACACAGTGCTGACAGTATTATTGTTTATTATACCAGAAATAGTAAAGATATTTTAAAACGTTCAAATGTCATCAATATTCTGCGAGTTTTCAACACAAATAGAAGCAGTACCATGTGCCATGTTTGTGTTTAATTTTTTCAGCAGTTTGCTAATTCTCGTCTGTAACCATAGCTAGAACTCATGAAACCTGCTGAGCAACAATATGTGGGGATTTTTGATCACTATTGGTAACTATTGTTGGGTATCCAGTAAGCGTGAAGAAAATATGTGCGTGTTTTTCTTAAAGGAAAGCGACATTAGGCAATCTGTTGTGTTCATCGAGAGGAATCAAACCACTCGTTGTAAATCCGTAAACTTACTACTGTCCCATCAAAAACTCTTGGGGTTTTTGGAGTAGCATTATATGAGCGTCCTTAGCCACTATTTGTTTGTTTGGTTGCTTAGAAATTTCGCGCAAAGCTACACAAGGGCTATCTGCGCTAGCATTCCCTACTTTAGCAGTGTAAGACTAGAGGGAAGACAGCTAGCCATCACCACCCACCGCCAACTCATGGGCTACTCTTTTACCAACGAATAGTGAAACTGATAGACATAACGCCCCTACGGGTGAAAGGGCGAGCATGTTTGGTACTACGGGGATTCGAACCCGCGACCCTCATATTATGAGTCGAACGCCTTAACCCACCTGGCCATACCGGGCCTAGCCACAGTTATTAACTATTGTGCGATACCTAATCTGAGGGTCACGAGTTCGAAACCCTGTCACACCAAACATAGTCTTCCTTTCAGCCATGGGGAGTTATAATGTGACGGTCAATCTCACTATTCGTTGATAAAAGAGTAGCCCAAGAGTTGGCGGTGGGTGGTGATGATTAGTTGCCTTCCCTCTAGCCTTACACTGCTAAATTAGGGATGGCTAGCGCAGGTAGCCCTCGTGTAGCTTTGTGCGAAATTCCATAACAAACAAACAAAACTTAATAGGGTTGAGGATAGGCACTCGGATTCTTGGAGTGACATTAAGTGAGGACTCTTAATCATTGTCGTTAACTTCTATATGTACTTAAGACTTTTTTGATTTAGATTACTATTTATATGGCGTTCAAAATCATCTTGTACGAGATATCGTCCAAATACATCGGCGAAGAACAAAATGAATGTTTTAAAATCTGGATTCTTCACAAGAAATCACAAAGCCATTCTTTAAAAACAGAAGTTATGTTTTTATTTGCCATAATATACGAGACAGAATATGTACAGTTGACATATGAGTGGATTTATTTTCATCGCTACTTATTAAACTGCTAAAAAATAAAAGAACAAGTACGTTTTCTTACATAATTTATCTCAGTGTTCCAAATGTGATAATATTTTTACTTTTTTTAGGTAATTTGCCTCGTTTAAGTTCCATCTGTATCCATTTTTTAATGTGTGATGAAACTTGGAGAATTATTTTTTTAAAAAATGACTAATATCGCTCAAACTGATATCTGATATGAAACAATACTTTAAAAAGTTTACATGCGTTTACTCAAGAAATGTTTTAAACATTCAATGTCTAGTGTGACCTCCACGGGCTGTGACACACTCCTGACACCGATTTGGCTCACTTCGAATCAGTCTATCGAAGTTATCTTGGGGTATGGCAGCCAACTCGTCTACCAGGGCTTGTCGGAGTTCCTGTACATTCTGAGGAGGGCGCTGGTGTTCACTAACACGCCTCAACAACATATGATGGATCAATGGTATCTGGGTATTTTGCCCTGGAGGGTCAGGTTCTCTTTGACCTCTTCCTCCTTCCTGAACTTATTTTCCCTAACTGTTTGTATGTTAGGTCCTTCTCAGGGCAATGTCCATTTATAGTCTATTATTCACAGTAGGTCAAGTTAGCTGGTGGCAATTTATTTTTTTTATTTTTTTTTAAATACATAAATATGTAAACTATATATATAAGATTTAAAGTTTATATACATACATATTTTACTTTAATTTATTTTTCTTTATATTTAAAATATATGTTAATTGGGGAGAGATATTTAGGATTTTCTTCATCATGTATGAGGTACCTGTCTCGTTCGCATAATAAATCATTTTTCATCCAATTTTTGTTAAAGTACCTAATTGTAATATTTAGGAGTCTATCTGATATGGTTGGTATGTTCGAGTATTTATGAATGAATTTAAATGATATTGATCTCGAGACTCTGTATGCAGTTGTGAGAAGTGTGTTTTGGATTGTTTGTAGTTTAGTTTTGATTGTTTTATTACTTACAGTTACCCATGCTGGAGCTGCATAGTCTATTACTGGTCTAATATATGTTTTGTATATTTTTAAATGTTATCTGTTCAACAACATATCCCAACAATGTTCAATCCGATTTAAATCTGGAGATCTGGCGGGCCACTCAAAAGTCTCTATTCCTTCCTTGTCAAGGAGGTTTATACATAGTCTGGCGACGTGGGCCTTAACCTGCATGAGAATGAACCCATCGCCGACAGTACTAGCAAAAGGTCTCACGATGAGTTCCAGAATTTCGTCTCTATATCATCGTCCGTTTAGAGCATCCTTGTCGAGTATGAGTAAGTCCATGCGACCATCCAAGCATATGCCTGCCCAGACCATTACAGAACCTCCATAAGCGTCGACTTGCACAATGTTACAGGGGGAAAATCGCTCTCCTCGGCGTGTCCACACTTTTGCACGTCCGTCATCACGAGATACAGTGAACCTGCTCTCGTCTGTCCACAGCACGGTGGCCTGTTGACGAAGTTTCCAATCCAGGTGCTGACGAGAAAACTTCAACTTGGCTGCATGGTGTCGCGCTGTCAGAATAATGCCTCTTGCAGGCCGTCTGGCTTTAAGGTGTCCTTCGTGCAGACGATTGCGAACTGTTTGGGTCGACACACGGGTTCCACTGGAATACTGAAGGTCATTTCGCAGTGATCGAGCCGTAGCTAACCTGTCCCGCAGAGCGGTAGTCAAGTTGCATCGGTCCTTTCTGGCTGTTGTGCAGCGATGACGTCCTTGACCTGGTCTACTACCATAAGAGTTCGTCTCCTAGTAGCGTCGTCAAAGTCGATTGATGACGCTTGGTGACACATCGACGCGCTGTGCTACCCTCCTTTGGGTCTGGCCATCCTCCAGCATCTGGACTGCCCTGGCCACCTCGTTCTCTGTCAGATAGCGCCTGACTGCTTGGGTACACTACTTGAGATGAAGGTACACACTGACAAAACGAGTCGCAAAAGATCCATGTTGGTGTTTGTTTCGAGAATTAACGAGGAATGCATAGTTTCACGTAAAACCTTTATATAGGGTACCTTGAGTGAGGTGAGTTTCGTTTGAATTGCTTAAAACTTCATTCGCAAGCTTAAAAATACACTTGTAGACGAATGGACATGTTTTTCATGCATAGATTTAGTTATGACAAAAATATACTGAAATATGTACTTGTTCCTTTAATGTTTTAGCAATATATAAAGTTATGAAGCTTATATTTAACACCTTCACTTGTTTGTTTCTTTACTGAAAGCTTAATGAGATAAACATAATGTTTAGTTATGATACTTTAGAAAAACATATCAAAATAAACATTGTATTCAGCAATGCTGGTTTGTTACTACATAAGAAAATCATTATAATTTTACGCAATGCTAGTTTAGTAAAAACTTAAGGACATAAATATAGCCCTCATTAATATTATTTTAGTATAAACAAGGAGAATGGCATAACCTTAAATTATTGTTGCAAACATAACAAGATAAGCATGATCTTTAATAACGCCACTTTAATAAAACATAATAAAAAGTATAATTTTCAAGAATGTTACCATAGTAAAACTTAGACCTTGTGTAATGTTACTTTAATAAAACATAAGGAAATAATTATAACCTTCAGTAATGCTGCTTTATTAAAACATAATAAAATAAACACAATTCTCAATAATTCTACTTCAGTAAAACATAATAAGATTAACATATTTTTCAATAAAGCCACATCAGTAACAGATAATGAGATAAGCATAACTGAAACAAACGATTTCACCAATTATTAAACAACTTTGAATTATTGACCCGAATTATTTTTGCTTTATCTTATTTTCTATTACCTATTTCCACTTTTGTCAACCAGTAACTTGCTCATCATTTTAAACTAATGTTATGATACATACTATTCATTTTTTCTTTTCAAACTTTTTGAGAAAATATTTTTATCGAACTCTTGTTTTGACTCAAATTTTAATTATTTAATAATCTATATACAAAAGTCAAAATCTCCCTGTTTTATTTTTTTCCCGATTTCACTGCGCAGGTCACATTTCTCTCATGTGAAGATGCGCAAAGCAACAATTTTTCACTGATATATACATCTGTCGTTTGTTTGTTTCTGAATTTCGTGCAAAGCTACACGAGAGCTATCTTTTCTAGCCGTCCCTAATATAGCAGTGTACGACTAGAAGGGAGGCAGCTAGTCATTATCACACACCGCCAACTCTTGGGCTACTCTTTTATCAACGAATAGTTGAATTGACCGCACATCATAACGCTCCCACGATTGAAGGGACGAGCATGTTTGGTGTGATGGGAATTCGAGCCTACTACCCTCGGATTACGAGACGAGTGTTTTAACCACCTGGCCATGACGGGTCCTATCGTTTGCTAGATGAACAGGTAATCTTGTCATTAACATGTATGTTACACGAATAAATTCTATGTAGACTTGACATTTTTTTGGTAAGATTTAGTTAACATTTAATTCAGAATATAGCATCATAGGTCTCTTTAGTTATAGATCATTAACTATAGTCTACTAAAACATAATGTATTTAATTTCGCTCACAAAAAAATGTATACAGAATTCGAATGTGTGTAAAAAACAGTAAGATTTACGTTATAATACTTATTGTGTGAAGTGAAATCAAGTAATTTTATCATAATATTACCAACATATTTACGTTTAAAATTTTAATATTTGAGGAAGGATAACGGGGGATGGAGGGAACAGATTTAAGCTTATCCTGTTTTGCCAGAACTGGGTGCTTAAGCGTGTATAACTATTTGTCACGAGGGCCTATTTATTAGTGTCAGTGCAGGAAAAACAAAAAACACCGTTCATAAGGAAACTCTGATTTAAAACAAGTTTATAGTTTATTTTCAAAAACCAACCTAAGGTATGTTTTCTTGTTGTTGTTGTTGTTAATAAATTCACAAAATATTTTTTTCCTATCGAAATACAGAACGGGGAACAGAGAAAATAGTTTTGTTGTTGTTGGGTTTTTTCGAAAATCCTAAAACGCCTCTTGTTAAATTGTAAGAGGTCGCGACGCTGTTCTTGCACGAGATTTCTACAAACTGTCTGCTGTTCACAAGAATGGCAGATTGTACTTTTGTTTAACCTTGTGTAACAATTACAATGAAAAAGCTGTTATGTCTGATTTCAAGACATAAATTAGAAAATCTGTTTTATTAGAATAATTTGATGGTAGATTAAGACATAAATTAGATGATTGTATAGTGTATCATCAACACTGATTTATCTAATCAAATATTTTAATATTAGAAGTACACGAGCTTATAACACAAAACTGTACAACTGGACACTCAACCTTTCGCTTTTACAGCTTCTTTAGGAGCGTTACGGTTTGCGTTTTAGAGGAACGCTCCTAAAGAAACTGTAAAGCGAAACGTTGAATGCTCAAATTAAACAAAAATAACAAAATTGATGTTATGAGATCGTTTATTTCTAGTATTAAATTTTCTTCCATACGTCAACATGCACTACAGAAATTAAGATAACACATTGAACACATTTTTGTGTTTGATGACGTTACGTATTGTTGTTTTTCGTGTGACGTTCAAAGGACGGGTGGAGGAACAAAGAGGTTGACTAATAAACAGATCTACCATCAATATATGTTTAATTGCTGATCGTAATACGAAATACTTATGTGACGCCACATTATTTTGTGATTCGGAATGCTTATCTAACGTAACATTGTTTTAATTTTTTTTACGAAAACATTAAAGTCCTCAACGCAGATAATCAACAGGATAAAGGACGTAACAACCGCTTGTCTCATTTAATTCCTGTTATACAGAGTTCATGTTATGTAATGATAAACGCTTTGGTAAACTTAATTGGAAATAATACTTTTATGTTTTGTTGAAGTATAAAAATAAACACTTTCTCTCAAAGCTTTTTCCATCTTCATAAAAACAAGAACTGTACAGCAAGCACTTAGTCTAACAACATTTCATCTACAAAATATTTTTTCATTAATACCTAAATCTTATTGCAACAATATTGCATGCGCTGCATATAATGAAATAACCCGGCACAAGTATATTGCCGTAAATTAATTTCTTTGTTCTTATTGGCTGTATCGAGAACTATTCAAAATTAACTTCCCACAGCTCTATTTCGCCTTCGAATACGTATGTCTGTTCCTATAGGCCTGGCATATAGCCAACTGGTTCAGGCATTCGACTGGTAATCCGAGCGTCGTGGGTTCGAATCCCAAACATGCTCGCCCTTTCAGCCGTGGGAACGTTATTATGTGACGGTCAATCTCACTATTCGTTGGTAAAAGAGTAGCCCAAGAGTTGGCGGTAGGTAGTGATGACAAGCTGCCTTACCTCTAGTCTTACACTGCTAAATTAGGGACGGCTAGACTAGTATTCAATAAAATTAAACTAGTGATATCTAATAAAATCAATTTCCAATTGTAATTTTTGTTTTTATATGACAAATGATATTTGGAGAAACAACAACTAATGCTTACAGTTTTCTTATAACTTTGTAACCATATTTCCAACCTTAAAAGTTCGCAACTCCTGTTCAAAGATTTTAATATTTATTCTAACTAATGATATCTGATTAACAAACTTAATCGTAGTTCCATTCTAAAGGTTTTTGTGTTTTTTTCTAACTAGTAATATCTGATAAAGCGTTAAACGTAACTCCATTCTTGAGGCACTTGAATTCATTTATAACTAGAAATATGTGATTAAAAAAACTTATTTGTTTTGTTTTTTGTTTTAATTTCGCACAAAACTACTAGAGGGCTAACTGCGTTAGCCATCTCTAATTTAGCAGTGTAAGACTAGAGGGAGGGCAGATAGTCATCACCACCCACCGCCAACTCTTGAGCTACTCTTTTACCAACGAATAGTGGGATTGACCATCACAATATAACACCACGGCGAAAAGGGCAAGCATGTTTGGCGCGACGGGGATGCGAACACGCGACTCTCAGATTACGAGTCACACGCTTTTTGAGGAAACTAAACAAGTGAAGATGAGAAACTCTGAAGTAGATAATCTTGAAAAATTTATGTCCCAGTGAAGATAGCAGAGAGATAAGGTTGCAAACAGTAATTCTGAATATGCGAAACATGTCTTAGCCATTTAGCTAGTCAAAAAGAAGGTTTCAATCTTAGCCAGATGAAAGAGAAAACTATAGCAAAGACATCAGCAAAACCCACAATACGTTGAGAAATAGTTTTATAAAAGCTAGGAGAAGGATAAGCCCAGATACCAATCACTGTCGAGACTTAATGCCAAGAAACTCTGAGACAAGGGTAAAAATCTAAATACAAAATTAGAGACTAGGAATGGGAGCATTACAACTCTTAGTGAATATTGACAAAGTGGAAGCTCAAAGTGAAAGTGGACATTGCTTCTCCAAATGTTAATCCATCCATTCCTACCTTGTTTCCTTACTTTTTAGTGCTCCCGTTCTTACTTCCTAATTATTTTATTAAAAATTTGTACACTTGTAAATGTACACTTTATTTTTGAAGTAGTAATGAGTGAATTCTACACTTGATTATGCTATATTAAAACGAATTTGAATATGCAAATCAGCAAATTACATGGTAACCACAACTGAGGTAAAATAGAATGTATCAGAACTACATTTTGACATTATTTGTTCGTTTTGAAGTTAATGTGATGTCACCGAAAAGTGATTGCTTTGGGGAAGGGTAAGTAATAATCCTTTCTGACGCAAAGTATTCATACATTTAGACTACAATGATTTATTCAGATTGGAGGTTTAAAATTTCTAAGACAGGGTGCCACTTATACTTAATGAATTAGAAAATAAAGAAATATTGATAAATTTGTGCCACCTGCAACAAATCATAATTTAGTCCTAGCAAAAAAGACGCGACTTCTTGTAACAGATGAGAATCTAAGAACATAAAAGTCAGCAGCATGAGCTGTACGCGTGCCCAATGCAACAGTGCACATTATAATAAAGAAGGTTCTCCATAAAAAAGACCAAGCAAGTATTGACTCACTGAAATAAGGCTTCTGATCATACCATCCATTCAAATGCTGCATACCTGAAGCATCTGGAAAATTAAACAGGTATTCAGTTTCCCTGGAAAGATGCATCGATCAAGTCAATAGACAGAGTATCTGTGAATATATACGTGATAAGACCGTTAAAAGGAATGCTGGAAAATGCCGTCTTCGTACAATAAACTTATTATAGAAAGCGTACATGTTGCAGTGGAAACTATGTTGTAAGATTATTATGTATACTATATAGAAATCGGTTATTGTGCTTGAATACAAGCGCGTAAATAGTCCTTGAAGGAAAAAAAAATATTCGGTGAGTCATGTGTACATAAAAAAAAAATCTTTTTCAAATATAAACACCTCTTGATAATTTCCCCTATTTCATGTGTTTATGGTTTGCTAGAAGACGACTCAGCACAGATCACGTGAGCGTGAATAAAACATCAACATCGATATATATAAATTTAATACGATTCATTTTGTTTCTTCATGCGATTACTGGGCGTGAAATGTTCTCATCAACACCGCGTGTCGTAATTATGCTGGCCTGGCATGGCCGAGCGCGTTAAGGCGTGCACTTGTAATCCGAGGGTCGCGGGTTCGCGCCCGCGTCGCGCTAAACATGCTCGCCCTCCCAGCCGTGGGGGTGTATAATGTGACGGTCAATCCCACTATTCGTTGGTAAAAGAGTAGCCCAAGAGTTGGCGGTGGGTGGTGATGACTAGCTGCCTTCCCTCTAGTCTTACACTGCAAAATTAGGGACGGCTAGCACAGATAGCTCTCGAGTAGCTTTGTGCGAAATTCCAAAAAAACAAACAAAAAACAAAACAAACGTAATTATGTCGTTCCTCTCTTGTCCAACTTGCGCACGGCAGCAGTTACTCGCGTAATAATCTTATTGTTCACAAGATAGCACCCCGCGACTTGCACGTGCCATGACTCCTTGTCACATGACAAAACACCGACAAAGAGCGTTATACTATGCTCGACTCTGGCTGAGGCAATAAGACACCAGCCTGTTATGTGCTTTGTAGCATATGCTTCAAAACCCTCATCTCTAATGGACTTATTAATAACGTTGTAGCTCATTGTTTTCACTTAGTTCTTATTGGTTTGTAAGAAAACTTCTTCACCTCAGTATTTCGATAACATATTTCTAAATTGTCTCTGATATTATTATTTTTGTTTGATACATATATGCTAAATCATTCAACGTAAAAATATTTTTGTTAATCACTCACTTATATCTGCAGTATTTATATTGTGCGTTTATCTCGGGATAAACTCGGGAGTGGCCGAGTGGTTAACGTGTTCAGCTAGAAATTGAAGGGTTTTGAGTTCGAAACGTAAACACTTTTTACCTCTTACTGTGCTATAAAGTAATTTTAATTTCGTTATTAAGCCCAAAACATGCAGACAAAGCCTTTGCAGCTGTGGTTGCTGTTTCTAGTTGCCTTTGCTATAATCAGTAGCTCAAAATTAAGGACGGCTGTAACTCAACTCTCAGGTTTTACATGGACGCAAGGTGCTTTTCGAGTTAAACATTTCAGTTCTAATACACTTAGGACAAAGAAACCAGAAATTTGAACATAAATGAGATCTTATTTTAAGTAGTTTATTTATCAAAATCAAATCGAATTTACTCCTTAGTATTCCAGCCTTTTGGAAAGGGATTATCCTTTACAATATATTTGATCTTGATAAAGAAAAATCCATGTTTAAGAAAATAAAAGTTTTAAGATGGTTTGAATAGGTAATGAGAAATATGTTTTACGAACATACAACGATTTGAATATTTCATCATCAGATACAAGTAGATCACAGAGATACATGAGCACATACATATATATATGCAGTGTAAAACAAAGGAATCACATGAATGGATATTTCTTCATATCCTGATATAACATTATATCTTGGTACCATTTGGGTGTTAATGTAGGGTTGACTGTTTTCTTCAATTAAGAAAACTTTTATTTTCCGTTTATCGATTTTAGGTTCTCTGGTTAACATTGTAGTGCTTTGTATGGATGTATGTGATGTTTTTTTTATTATGTTCAGTGAATCTGGTTTCCAATTTTCTACCTGTTTCTGTGATGTAAACTTCTGGACAGTTATAGCATGTTATCTTATAAATGATGATTGAATGGTGTAATTCTATATAATTTTCATATAATTATAATTTTAGTTTATTGCTGGGTTTTGAGCGAATTTGACGTCAACAAAAATGTTATGTTTGATGGCAAGTTTTTTTCAACTGTTGATTATTTTTGGGCTGATGTCAGGATAAATGGTAAACTACAGTGTAATGTTGTGTTGTTGCTTGGTGTATTAATGTCATTTTTTGTTTGTGAGTTACGTTACGAGGTCTTTCTTGTGGTGGTTGTGTGGAAATGTTTCGACAATGGTCAGTGAACATTTGTTGGTGTAAATTAAAGAATGCTTTATAGAGTTGGTTTCTTGATCTATGTACTCAGTTTAATAAAGTCTTGAAGTTGTGTGTATTAGCGGTTTTAGTGTATTATTATTTGATTCATGGGCTGAATTCAAAGAGATAAAGAGGCTTGTGTGATTGATTTTTCAATGAATTTTGGTTTTAAAATCTGTATCAGATCTAATTATGTCGAGGTTAAGAAAATACATCTGTTTGTTATTTTTGTGTTCAATGGTGAGTTTAATGTTAGAGTGAATGGTATTTATGTATTTCGAAAAGTGTTTATATGTTCCATGGAAGGGTAACAGGCAAGAGTGTCGACGACACACATGCACTCATGTGTCTCTGTAAACTACTTCTACCTAATGATAACAAAAATCTTGTCGATACGTCGTACGTTCATAATAAAGTGTTTTTATTTCCTTTGACTTCGTGATTTTTTCTCTATTATTTTCTATCTTGGACTTTAATAAAATCATTATTACTAAACGTAAATGACTGAAACTATGTATACATGTACATTCCTGTTTGACTACAGTGTTTATGATATATCAAGATCACTTTATCATCAGATATTTGATTCTGGTAATACCTTAAGAGTAAAATTTATGGCAACAGCCTGCTGCATGCCATGTGTTGAAAAACAACGTGCAGCAGGTGTCCAGCTCTACAACTATGGATTCACTTAGAACGGAAATATGAAATGCTATGTCAACACACTTATTTGTTTGGTTTGTTTGTTTAGAATTTCACGCAAAGCTACTCGTCAAACCGAATCTCTGCTTTATTTCCAATTTTTAATTTGGATAAATCTCCTGTACTGTGTTCATTGTTACCTGTATATTTCTCTCAGTTAGTTTTATTAAATTCACTTAAGTCGCTATCTTGTTCTCGATTCTTTCCTTCACACTTTGTAACGGCCTTCCAGTTTCTTCTTCTGTGCAATTCATTTCTCTACTTCCTACCAGTACACAATATATGTGTAAAGCACTCGACTCGTAATCTGAGGGTCGCGGGTTCGAATCCCCTTCACACTAAGCATGATCGCCCTTTCAGCCGTGGGAGGGGGTTATAATGTGACGGTCAGTCCCACTCTTCGTTGATAAAAGAGTAGCCCAAGAGTTGGCGACGCCTTCCCTCTAGTCTTACACTGCTAAATTAGGGACGGCTAACACAGATAGCTCTCGTGTAGCTTTGCGCGAAATTAAAAACAAACCAAAATTAAGACCTTTATTAGCTTACTTCATATTATTATACCATATGGATTATTATTTCAGTACTGTATGATATATCAGTCTTCTATGTTTTGGATAAGTTTCTGTTCTATACTTTATACTGTTAATGTTACATTCTGTAAATCTCTGTGATATTTGTTATACTGTTAATATTACATTTTGTAAGTTTTTATGGAATTCGTTATACTGTTAATATTACATTATATAAATTTCTGGACTATTCGATGTACTCTTGATGAGGAGAAACCCACTTGAAATAAAAATGTATCTCATAACGGCTGGTTTAGGTATTAACACTTTTATTGATAAGCAGAGAACAACGTTTCGACTTCTTGTTCACAAAGATAACATAGGAAGGTCGAAACGTTGTACTCTGATTATCAATAAAAGTGTTAATACCCATACCAGCTTTTCTGAGATGCATATTCGATATACTGTTAATCTTACAATCTGTAAATTTCTGTGGTATTCGATGTAGTGTTAATATTATATTCTGTGTCGTACATGAGAAATGTACAGTAAAAGTAGTCTCCAGAAATGTTCAGTTACAAGTAGTGTGTCTTAATACGAATACAATGTAGATAAATAATTTCTTATAATTAAGATCTTTCTAAATAATATCCAAGTGATACCATTCACAACTTCACTACTAACACCAAAGCACTGATTTGTAAGGTGAGTGTCAGCATGCCACTCGACTTTCAGTTCTTATAGAAGATCACGTGGGAGTTTAGCGTTAGTACGATACCTGACTTTTTAGATCTTATTACAAAATAACACTGATTTGTAAGTTGAGTGTTGGTATGATATCTAACCTTCAACTTGTATTTTTTCAAGAGTTGTGTAGCTACATGATTTAAAGTGTGAGTGTGATACTTGATTGAACACTTTACCCAGAAAAGCACTAATGAATAGAATATAGTCAGAGTTATAACACTGACCTTCATACCAGTTACAGAAGATTGAGAGACAGATAATACAATGTTGATATAATACTTAATATTAACACTTCGCACAGATGAATGGCACAAGTAGTTATTATGACCGAACTTAGTTTCAGAAATTTAGATGTAAATAAAATGATTTAGTCAGCATAAAATGGTGTGTCTGTTATAGAACAGCACTGAGGGATTGCATAAAGTACAATTATAGTAATTAAACTCGTATTCTGTACGCATGAGTACAAACGGTTGAGGCAAATTATTGTTGCGATACGTAATTGTAATATTTTTGTTGTTGCAAACTTTTACAAGGGATTTTAATTGCTACTAGAATGTTTTCTAGTTTTCCTCATTTCAATGTTCTATCATGTGATGTGTGACTTATAATCTTGTTTGTGTTAGGTAACAAAATTGCAGACGATATGAAACATCGTTTGTTCATTGTGGATTTGAACTTGAATCGATCTTAGCAAAGGTTGTTTTATTTATTTAGCGAAGGTCCTCCTTAACGAAAGTTGCTCAGACAAACGTAAACTCCAGCTGTATTCGGAGTTGATACAATACCATTTATTTATTTGTTCTAAACAGCTAAACAAACGCCTTTCACTGAAACGTTAAAAGCGCTCTTTTGAGCGAATCAGACGTTCACAAAATATTGTTTAAAGATAAGGCTTAGCAACTTTTTTTTTACGCTATTTCGTAAGAATGCCTTAGATTTGATTTATATCTTTTATGAGTGACTTGGGAGGTAACGCTATAACCCGAGTTACCATTTATTATTAAAATTACCATTATATAGTTTTACGGAAAAATCTTACAACTTGCAGAAAACTTCACTGATAATACAGCTATAGCTATTTGTTTTACAATGTACATCATTGTAGAATAATAAGTGGTTATATATAATTCAGAAGTCAATTGAACGTTGATGTCTATTAAATTCACGATATTTGCCAACAATGTTGATACACCAGTGTTATTCAAAAGAGATATGTATAACTTAATCATTTTGTACAGCGTTTCATTATTTCAATAAATATTTTTAAATGTATGTTGGTGTGTTTTGTTATAGTAAAGCTACATGGGGCTATCTGCTGAGTCCACTGAAGGAAATCGAACCTCTGATTTTAGCGTTGTAAATCCGTAGACTTATAGCTGTACCAGCAGGGGACCCAATAAGTAGAACGCTCGATTTATAATCTGTGGGTGGCAGATTCGAATCCCGTCACCGAACATGCTCGCTCTTTCAGCTATGGGACGTTATAACGTTCAATCCAACTGTTTGTTGGCAAGGGATACCCCAAGTACTGACGATGGGTAGTGTCTTCTCTGTAGTATATTACTTTTAAATTGGGGACGGCTATCGCAGTTAGCCCTCCAGTAGTTTTGCACAAAATTCAACAAACAAATATACTCTCTCCATTTACAAATTAAAAACGGTTAGGACAGATAGATCCTGTGTAAATAATACAAACAAATAAGTAATATTTAGTTCGATATATTATGATGTAAACAATAAAAGCAAATTAGAGTTACGTTAAATTTGATAAAACTGTAAACTTTGCAGATTGACGTTGAACTTAAGAAAAACTTTAATCTAAACTATTTAAAATTTATGCGTAATCCTGTATCTAGCAACTATTTTAAACTTACGTTTTTATTTGTGAAAACAAATCTATATTTGTACTACATATTGTGCCCTGGAGGAACAGCGATAGTTCTATGGACTTACAATACTAAAATTTGGGGTTCAGTTTTCTGTAATGGACACAACAGATAGCACAATGTGACTTTGTCAAAAACCAAGTAAACAATTTTTACTGTATATATAGAGTGCGATGTTTCGTTTTAAGAAAAAGCAATATGGCTCGTTATACCTAAAAATATTTTTACCAAAAATTTAGTTATTTCTTTTAATTGTAATATTTTTGAGAAAAGTGTTTTCATTTCAAGTATACACTGAAATGCTATTGTCTTGTTTTTAAATAGCTGTAGATTGATTGAGACTATCTCCTGCAGCCTATTATCATTGCATAAATAGTATTTAAATGATTTTTCTGTATGTTTCTCCATAAAATATGTTTTGGACTATAAAGCAGTTCCAACCGACTTGGCCTGGCATGACCAAGTGGTTAAAGTACTCAACTCGTAATCCGAGAGTCGCACATTCGAATCCCCGTCACACCAAACATGCTTACCCTCTCAGCTCTGGGACGTTATAATGTAACAATCAACCCCACTATTCGTTAATAAAAGAGTAGCCCAAGAGTAGGCGGTGGGTGGTGATGACTAGCTGCCTTCCCTCTAGTCTTACAGTGCTAAATTAGTGACGATTAGCGTAGATAGCACTAGTGTAGCTTTGCGCGAAATGCAAAACAAAAATTCGACCGACCTTACAACAACCAGGTGAAAATTAATAGATAAATATTGTAGAAAATAAAACTTAAACTTCAATTATGATCCATTGTTACGTATTTTTTATGTTCTTCGTAGACTAAACGCAACAGAAAAACACAAATAACAGCTTGTATAATTTATTACACTAAACTATTAACAAATATAACAGATATAACATAAATTATATAATAATAGTGACAGATATTAAGTTACAACATTCGAAATTAATTACAAAACAAAATAATACTAGTTTCAAACTTCAAAATTAATCACAATATAAAATGGTACTGGCCTGTATCTAATATAATGATCTAAAATGAAAGTCTCAAATTCCAGTCTAGGGTGTGAATTTGGTCCCACGAAGAAATTCCGAAGCTTAAATGAAGAAGTTCAGAAACGGTTCACAGTTCAATAAATTCGCCGACTCTCAGCACAAGCAGTAATTCAGATGAATCGTAGAGATTGACGAAATAAAATCACAGCTTCCGTAGATCTAACTTCAGTCACAAATCCAAGTTGAATAATCACAGCAAACACTTAATCTTTCTCAAATAACTGACTATCTTCTTTTTCTTCGAATAAAAACTGACGTCTGAATCTCTCTCTTTTGTCTCTCGCATCTTCGTCTGTTTATATATTGTAGGCCTAAACACCTCGAAAGACCGAGAAAATTCTACAGGTCTCCAGAGCAATCCGTGCATGTCCGTTCTTACACGAGACTACACGTCTAGACACGTAGTCACCAGCACTTCATTTACAAACATATGATTGGTCTTCTTAATTTAAGAAAATTCTAAATGTTATCCTAAATAAATAACAAAATATTAGTTTAAACTTCGAAACAAGAATATAAATATGGAAAAATGAATAATAGAAATGAAAATTCAAACACAACACATGTTGTCGTTTACAAAATATTTACACGACGTTTACATAACATCCATTTACGCCCTTCAGTCTGCACTTTTTTTTTTATCATTTTTCATTCATACTTAATGTCCGCCCTAAGATCGTGCCTAAAGTAATGTGTGATCCGCTACTGGTATAAATTTCAATAACTGATTTTAACAAATAACCTCACATTTTATATACAGTGTGTTGATGCATAAGAAGTTAAAATAATTTAATGCTTCCATTTATTGAAATTTGTTTGTTTGTTTGTTTTGAATTAAGCACAAAGCTACACAATGGGCTATCTGTGCTCTGCCCACCACGGGTATCGAAACCCGGATTTTAGCGTGCAAGTCCGCAGACATACCGCTGAGCCACTGGGGGGCATTTATTGAAATAAATTGTGAAAGATAATTTAATGTGCAATGTTTCTGAATTCATTGCAATGTTCAATGTCTCATTTCCAACACTTTACTAACTGCATCAGTATTCTTCTTCAGTTAGGTCTTCCACAAGAAAACAAAATGATTAATTCTAAAAAACACAAATCCTTCGTAAGGTAACGTATGGAGGCACGAAAGTGTAATTGATGCTCAAGATATTCATTTTTCTAAATTTCATAATTTGTAACCGGAATTTAAACATACTGTAAAGAATGTCTTGAATAGTTTCAGCTCAACACTACGGACCGGCATGACAAGGTGGTTAAGGCACTCTACTCATAATGCGTGGGTCGCGGTTTAGAATCCCCGTGACACCAAACATTTTCGCCCTTTCAGCCGTAGGAGCGTTATAATGTAACGGTCAATCCCACTATTCGTTGGGAAAAGGTTTAGCGGTGGGTGGTGATGACTAGCTGCCTTCTCTCTAGTCTTACACTGCTAAATTAAGGATGGTTAGCGCAGATAGCACTCGTATAACTTTGAGCAAAATTCCAAACAAACTACTCAACAGTACTCTCTGGGATGTGACGTAAATAATTAAAAAAATATTTATTGTATTTTTGTCATTTTTATCTCACTGTTTATTTACAAAAGTTGCAACAATTCACAAAATGTCGAAAATTTGAAGGAAGTTTGTAACACAAGCAAAAGTTTGAAGATTATCAAATATTAAAATATTCATAGTTTTAAGTCAAATTTAACTTTCTTACATTATTTCACGAATTTCGTGGTCCGCTGCCTAGGGCATTTGACTTCCAGACATGAGGGGTACGGGTTCGAATTCACATTTTATCAACATGCCCGTTCTTTCAGCTCTGATGGTGTTATAATATGACGATTAATCTCACTATTTATTGGTGAACGAGCAGCTCAAGAGTTGGCAGTGGATGGTGATGACTAGTTGCCTTCCCTCTAGCTTTTCACGGCTAAACTAGGGACTGCTGGCGCAGATAGTCCTCGTGTAGCTATGCGTGAAATGCAAACCAAACCTTAACGACTTTTGTAAGTAAGTAACACCTGTAAATTGATAAGTTGATTGATAAGTTGTTTATAATCTAATGATGTGAATGATCCTCAACTAACTAATCAAAAAGTAAACATTAAAATTGACATTACGTTATTCATAACAGCTGAATCAGACATTTACCATTTTTGTTAAATACTGTTTATTTTGAATATTAGTAAAAGAATTAATTTGAAATAAAAATTATAAGATGGTTTCAGATCTTTAATATATTTTCTTCTGTTTATATAAGCCTCAGTCGTACTATGTATACAATATGTTTTGTTTTAGTTTGATCGATAAATAAATCTCACAAATATTAACTTCAATCTTTAAACAACCAAATCTCGTTGATCCTTTCCTAACTTTCTCTCTGGTGTGAGTGTAGCACCCAACTAGTACAGCGGTAAGTCTACGGATTTACAACACTAAAATCCGACTACCCTCGGTGGGCTCAGTAGGTAGTTCGATGTGGCTTTGCTATAAGCAAACAAAAAACACACACACTCAGAGTATTTCCTGGGATTTCTAAAGACACACATATAAATGTGTTTTTGTTTAATATCACGTGATATATGAAAGCTCTTTATATAAACGCCAAACAATACTTCACATTATAACATTGATATAGCTTTGTTTCACATCGTTTTTTTTAAGCATTAAAGTAAAAGCATCAACTTGACTGTCTTTCATCAGGGTTATAAAATCCCCGTCGCACCAAACATTATCGCCCTTTCAGCCATGGGGGCGTTATCAAGTGATGGTCAATCTCACTATTCATTGGTAAAACAGTAGCCCAACAGTTGGCGGTGAGTGGTGATGACTAGTTGCCTTCCTTTCTTACAATGTTAAATTAGTGACGGGTAGCGCAGATAGCCCTTGTGTAGCTTTGCGTGAAATTCAATAAACCAACCAAACAAAACAAAACCAATTTTTAAACATTTCCACTACGACTGTATCACTAAAAACTACAAAAACAAGCGAACAATCAGATTTAAGTATTACGTGAATTTTTCAAAGTAGGAGCCATTTACGGTTATATCTTTGTTATTGTTCATCAGATTACAAGCTGTACATATAGGTATATCACACATAATTATATTTCAAAGCTCAAGCAGTCAAACCGAATTAAAAAGAGAACAATCAACCAATAACTTGTCATTCAAATGTTGATAAGTTAGAATCCAAATGTCATTGAAACAAGAATACTGTATTAAATAAATCTGATAAAGTTTAAAACGTTAGTATAGTCGCATGGCATTAAACAATAACAGTACTTACAGAAATGTGGCAAAGACATTAGCATCTTGGGCAACTTGGGAGTCGATGTAAAATAATAGTGTCCATATAAAAGTAAAATAAAAGTCTTTAGGAACCTGATCTAAAGAGGGGATATGGTACAAGATTAGTGTTCATATAAAAGTAGCAAAGTCTTAAGCATTTTGGTTTGTACAAGTAGCGCTGCATAAAAACAGTGCCCGTATAAAAGAGAAAAATACTTTAACAACTGTACAGGTGGCGTTGTATAAGAATAGCACCTATATAAAAGTGGAAAAGACTTTAGCATCCTGATCTAGATGGGTAGTCTTTTACAAGAATATTTTTTATATAAAAGTTACAAAGCCTTTAGTATCCCGATTTGTACAGGTGGCATTTTACAAGAATTATTTGGATACGACATACAAAAAAGACAATTTATTAAAGTGCAGATGAAAAGCAAACATAAATTGGACAGTTTTCATATACCTAGGTTAATATGATATTACAGACATTTAAAATATGTCGTTGTTTTTATTATCAACTAGTATAATATATTTTATTTAAAGCCCAAAAGTGTTTCTCCAAAATGCCACACATGTTCAAAGCTTCAGTCTAATATTGATACCTCATCATCTATGTAACTGTGAAATGGCTGTTGACTCACAATATCCTAAGATAGGCGCTACAATATTCTAAATGTCGAGGTTTATTGGCATGTGTAAGAAAATTAGGGTGTTATTTTTATTCGACACCTTTTTCTTTTTATCAGTGACGTTCAGCATTTCTCAAATTATCTAAGTTTTTCTACACTGGATGGATTAAAAAAGACAGGATTACGAACTTATAATATAGATCAGGATATTTTATTAATATTATAATATGTTGATAGACAACATCTCTCGTTTGAGTATCAATAATCAAATTCTGATATATCCTATATCATTAATGTGTTTTACATAGAACAGAAATCCAAGTGCTATGGGATACAATTTTTCCTGTTAAAGAGCTGTCTTTCCGTTAAACAAAATGGTTGAAAATTAAAGACAACACGATAGGTTGTGTGTGCTTAGCTATATAAAGAAAGTGCTCGACAGCTTCGTTTCTGAAATGGGTTTATCGCAAAACTACAAAATAGGTTTTCTGTGCTATTCTCATAGAAATACGGTTTTAACTTATAAGCGGCAGATTTACGGCTAAGCCACCGGACGACAAATCACTTGCCTCTTATGAAATAATGCTCAAGTATTTCAGAGTATTTCTAATGGCGTAATAACGTAATTAAGCTGTAATTCTATGCTTTTATCAAATTGCAGTTAATGATGTCGAGAAAACCCACTTGTAGAGAAATATATATGCAAAAACGGCTGGTTTGCGTTCAGAAAATATTTCGCATAGAAGAGCGAACAACGTTTCGACCTTCTTCGGTCATCGTCAGGTTCACAAAGAAAGAGGTAACTGACCGGAAGCTGACCACATGTTTGAAAGGAGTTGTGTAACTGAGTGTCGGAATGTAGAGAGCGGTGTTAGATGTTTGAATATATAATTTTATTTATTTTATTATATTAATATAGGTGTAAAGGCGTTCCTTTATATTGATTTATTTTGGGCTTAAGTTGCGATATATATAAGGCTTCTTTAATTTTGCGTTTGTTTATGTTTGTTTCTTTATTTAGTATTTGAGTGTTTTCTATGGTTATGTTGTGTTTATTTGACTTGCAGTGTTCGAAAACGTGTGAAGGTGACTTTTTATGTTCTTTGAATCTGGTTTCCATTTTTCTACTTGTTTTTCCAATATTGAAGTCGTGGCAGTTATCACATTGTATTTTATAATGTTGGTGTGGTGTTTGTCAGTGTAGTTTTTACATAGTATAGACCTCAGTTTTGTGCCTGGTTTTTGAATAAGTTTGGTATTAACTGGGAGGCCATATTTTGTTGCTAGTTTTCGCCAAATGTTACCTCTTTCTTTGTGAACCTGACGATGACCGAAGAAGGTCGAAACGTTGTTCACTCTTCTATGTGAAATATTTTCTCAACCTAAACCAGCCGTTTTTGCATATAAATTTCAATCAAATTTAATCACCTTAAAAGTAATTTTTGGTATAATAAAATACACAAATTGCAATTAAAAACTGATGTAAGAACGTTGCTCATCCCCTATAAGTGTAAAAGGTTGATTTTAGATTTAGATTTTCTATAATATATTCCAATAAAAAATATTGAACATTTTTAGAATTTGTTTTTAACCGTTTATAAAATATATTTATTAATTACATCTCTTCTGGGCGGTATATTTTTCAAGTTACATTCAGTTTCGACAACTTCAAGGAAATACTAAACTTTTTATATAAATAGCCGAACGTTAGCATGGCAGAGAATAAATTTGAGGTTCCGTGGCTAGCGTTCCATTAACGCTTAATACACAAACCATGTTCTGCATTATGGAGTTGAACAGTCGTCACTAGATTTTGTTTAGTCGCTGCCCGCCGTCTAATCTACCATTTCAAAGTTAGGGTCAGCTTGCTTTACGTGAAATCTAACAAACGCATAAAATCCGTACATGTCGCTATTTGCAAAAGGAAACAAAACGTTTCTACAAGCATCTTTATTCACCAGTAATGGAGGTTTTGTCATAAGTTTAAAGAAAAAGAGTATCCACCTCGAGTACCATATCGTTTCTTTTTTTTATTTTGTCGAATAATTTTATTAATAAATCACACAACCAAAAGAGAATAAATCGTTTCACAAGTCCCTCGCTGGGATAGCGGTAAGTCTTCGGATTTACAACGTTAAAATCAGGGGTTCGATTCCCCTGGGTGGACACAACAGATAGCCAAATGTGACGTTGCAATAAAAAAAACAACACAATCGTTTTCTAAAGTGTCAAGATCAATTTATGAAAATATGGCATGTTATAAATAGATGGCGCTGTTCTGTCATTTGGTGGTAGGCTTTTAACAGCTACCTGGTACAAAAAAGTTATATAGATGAAACATTCAACGAATATATTCTATTTGCAATATAATAAAGTGTTGGTAAAGCTTTTTTTCTTTGTTACAGTTTTGATACATTCATTAACAGGTAATGTTTTTCAAAATTAGAAAGTTACTAGTAACTAAAAATATACAAATAATAATATATATGTATGGTAATTTTATTTTAAAAAGTTTTATTCAATCGTAAAATAATAAATAAAAGAAATAGTCTGTAAATTTAGAAAAAAAAAGAAAGACAAATAACCCATGCTAATGTTAATAAACTTGTGATTTAAATAATACGGTCTTTCATTGAAGTCAGAACCTTAGTAATTTTTAATACAACTCTGTAAACTACAATCAGAATTTATTAAAATGTGCACTTATTGATGTTTTCCCTTAAATTTAATTAATATTCTTCCCACTTTATTTTTATATTAAAAGATGGGTAGTGTTACGTTTTTTTTGTATGTTTTATGTAGACTAAACGCAACAGAAAAACACAGATAACAGCTTGTATAATTTATTACAACAAACTATTATATATGTAACAGATATAACATAAATTATATAATAACAATGACAGATATTCAGTTTCAACATTCAAAATTAATTACAATACTAAATAGTACTGGTTTCAAACTCCAAAGTTAATTACAACACAAAATGGTACTGGCCTGTATCTAATATAATGATCTAGAGTGAAAGTCCAAAAGTTCAGATCAGAAATCCAAAATTTTAGTCTAGGGTGATTATTTGGTCCCACGAAGAAATACCGAAGTTTGAATGGAGAATGACGAAGTTCTTTTTACGGTGCTTCTTGATGAACGTCTCAAACTTACCGCCTTCCAATTCTCCCAGTCTCCCCAAAATAGTCCGTACGTGACGACTCTCAGCACAACCAGTAATTCAAATGAATCTCAAAGATTGACGAGACAAAATCACAGCTTCCGTAGATCTATAATCCAAGTTGAATAAAATCACAGCAAACACTTAAACTTTCTCACACGAATGACTGACTCTTCTTTTCTTCGAATAAAAACTAATGACTCTCCCTATTTCTCGCGTCTCCGTCCGTTTATATATTAGTAGGCCTCTTCTCGAACAATCGCGTAACTTCTACAGAACTCCAGAGCAATCCGCGCATGTCCGTTCTTGCACGAGACTCAACGTCTAGACACTAGGCCGCCATACATTTCCGTTTATAGTCATATATTTGATCTACCTAATTCTAGAAATTTCTAAATGTTATTTTAAATGAATAACAACATATTTTATTGGTTTAAGCTTTGAAACAATAATATAAATATGGAAATATAAATAATAGAAATGAAAATTTAAACACAACACGACACGTTGTCGTTTACAAAACATGTTCGTGGCAGTAATTTGGTGGAAACGATCAAGAACACCTTGTGACTCAGGATGGTATGCACTGGATGAAACTTAATGGATGTTTAGTTCATGCATGGCTTGTTGAAATAGCTTAGACATAAAATTTGAGTCTTGATCTGATTGTACAACTTTTGGAATCCCGAACATGGTAAAGAATTTAATAAGAGCCTTGACAATGTTGGGAGCAGTGATTTTTCTCAAAGGAATAGCCTCAGGGAAACGTGTAGAAGCACACATGATTGTCAAGAGGTATTCATTTCCTGCTTTGCTTTTTGGCATTGGCCCAACACAGTCGATAATGACCCTTGAGAACGGTTCTTCAAAGGCAGGAATAGGCTGCAGTGGTGCTTTGGGAATTCCCTGATTTGGTTTTCCAGTCATTTGGCAAGAATGGCATGTCTTACAAAAGTCAACAACATCTTGGCGCATTTTTGGCCAATAGAAATGTCGTCGGATACGATCTAGGGTCTTTCTTACACCTAAGTGTCCCGACAACACATGATCATAAGCAAGACTAAGAATATCATTCCGATAGCATTTTGGAATGACGATTTGGTGAATAACATTCCACTCTTCATCAGCAGCAACGTCAGGAGGTCTGTATGTTCTCATTAACACGCCTGACTTTTGGTAGTAACAAATAGGGACAGTTCCTATTTCTTTTTCCTCAACGGCCAGTTGTAGAAGAGAACGAGTTTCAGGATCATTGTCCTGTTCCTCAACAAGTTTGTTACGATGAAGAGAGTTGAAAAATGACTTGGAGTCATCAGTAGAACTCGAAGTTGAGTCAGAAATCTCATCGATGTGAGACATGAACGTATCAGATAAAGGGAAATCCTCTTTGGACTCCTGAGAACGTGTTTGAGAACAAGTAACAGCACAGGCGGGGAAAACATCAGGAATCTCTTCAACGAGTTGCTCTGTACTGAGAGTAATAACAGGTGCTTCAACAACACGAACCTCTGGTACCATCTTACTACCGGCCAAATCATTCCCCAAAAGCATAGACACACCTTCAACAGGCAATGAAGATTTAATACCCACAGTTACTGGGCCCGAAACTAAGTCCGAATGCAAATCCAATCTATGAAGAGGGATAGAAACGACGCCACCTTCTACACCAGAAATGAGCACATTGGCCCCAACGGATGACTTTTCAGAAAACGGAAGTACACTTTCCAAAATCAAACTCTGACAAGCTCCAGTATCCCGCAGGATTTTAATTGGTTGTAGATGTGAATCGCCAACAAAAGAAACAAAACCTTCAGTGATGAAAGGCTTAAATTTGTCCTCAACAAGATCTTCAGGTACATCAAGAATATTGGGCTTAGAATCCACAGTGGACTGGACAGGGTCAAAATCATTGGGAAACAATAATGTATCCAACGAGGGCAAAATAAAACTATGGGGTGATGGCTTGTTTTTGATCTTATAGCACTCAGAAATCAGATGGCCAGGTTTCTTACAATAAGCACATGTTTTGGATGAGAATGACACGTTTTTGGTAGATGATGAGCTTTGAGAATAAGATGAAGTCTTTGTTTGAGAATCAGAAGTTTGCTTTTTTTTGTCTTTGTCGACATTTGCATAATGTTTGAATGAGTCATTGGGTTTCTTTGCTGTGTGATTTGTTTTGCTTTTGTATGAGAAATCTTTGTGAGTCAAAGCATACTCGTCTGCCAAGACAGCAGCATCATGAATTTTGGAAGCTTTTTGTTCATGAATATAAGTTTTGAGCTCTACGGGAATACATCTTTTAAACTCTTTAGCTAACATCAGTTCTCTGAGTTTTGTTAATCATCTTTGATTTCTTTGGAATCACACCACCTGTCGAACAGAGTTTCTTTTTCACGAGCAAATTCGACATAAGTTTGTCTGTCAAACTTTTTGTAACCACGAAATTTTTGTCTGTATGCCTCTGGCACGAATTAATAAGCATTCAAAATGCATTTTTGACGTGCTCGTAATCATAACTCTGCTTGGCCGTGAGTTTGGAAAATACTTCCTGAGCTTTACCCTTGAGAACACTCTGAAGTAATACTGTCCAATGTTTGGTAGGCCATTTTAGCCTAAGGGCCAATTTTTCAAATTGTTGAAAATATTCATCTACAGCCTTCTCATTGAATGGAGGCACTAAACGAATTTGTTTGGAAGCATCAAAATTATCCAACCGCATTTGGACAACCTTTTCTTCTGTCTGTGCCTTTCTCATACTGATTTCCTTATCAGCTTTAATGCGTTCTTTTTGTATTTCGGCATCAAGAACAAGGCGTTTGTTTTCCTGTTCTGCCTTAATACGTTTTATTTCTTTTTCTGCCTCAAGAACAAGGCGTTTATTTTCAATTTCTAAACGAAATTTCATTTCCATTTCCATTCTTTTTAATTCAAAATATGGGTCAAAATGAGCGGCAGGCAATTGTTGTACAACTTTTTGAGGTAAAACTTTTTTGCTGACTAAATGTTCAACAACAATTCGTTTGATATCTGCTTCCTTCATTGCTTGCTTCACTTCCAAATTAAAATGTTTTCCAACATCAAGCAATTCAGATTTTTTTAAATCACTGATCAATTCGAAAGAGGGATACTGATTAAATTTGTCTATAAAATCTTCAAGTTGGAATGCCATTTTGAATATACAAGCTGTCTATCTGTATAGAATATAAATCTAATTTTAGAATAGAATTAAATTGTTCGTTCGATATCCCGGACAAGCCCCCAATTTTCTGTTACGTTTTTTTTTGTATGTTTTATGTAGACTAAACGCAACATAAAAACACAGATAACAGCTTGTATAATTTATTACAACAAACTATTATATATGTACCAGATATAACATAAATTATATAATAACAATAACAGATATTCAGTTTCAACATTCAAAATTAATTACAATACTAAATAGTACTGGTTTCAAACTCCAAAGTTAATTACAACACAAAATGGTACTGGCCTGTATCTAATATAATGATCTAGAGTGAAAGTCCAAAAGTTCAGATCAGAAATCCAAAATTTCAGTCTAGGGTGATTATTTGGTCCCACGAAGAAATACCGAAGTTTGAATGGAGAATGACGAAGTTCTTTTTACGGTGCTTCTTGATGAACGTCTCAAACTTACCGCCTTCCAATTCTCCCAGTCTCCCCAAAATAGTCCGTACGTGACGACTCTCAGCACAACCAGTAATTCAAATGAATCTCAAAGATTGACGAGACAAAATCACAGCTTCCGTAGATCTATAATCCAAGTTGAATAAAATCACAGCAAACACTTAAACTTTCTCACACGAATGACTGACTCTTCTTTTCTTCGAATAAAAACTAATGACTCTCCCTATTTCTCGCGTCTCCGTCCGTTTATATATTAGTAGGCCTCTTCTCGAACAATCGCGTAACTTCTACAGAACTCCAGAGCAATCCGCGCATGTCCGTTCTTGCACGAGACTCAACGTTTAGACACTAGGCCGCCATACATTTCCGTTTATAGTCATATATTTGATCTACCTAATTCTAGAAATTTCTAAATGTTATTTTAAATGAATAACAACATATTTTATTGGTTTAAGCTTTGAAACAATAATATAAATATGAAAATATAAATAATAGAAATGAAAATTTAAACAACACGACATGTTGTCGTTTACAAAACATTTACATGACATTTACATAACAGGTAGAATTTTTAACTACATTTCAAGATGCACACACAGTAATTTCAGATTATGTTATTGTGCGCAGTTCAGGTACTATATTATCCACTGATAAATTTAATGAGTCTTCACAATTAAAGGAACGATATTGTCCCTTCATCGCACAGGAATTCCGTTGCGATATATACATATATACTGGAAAAATGGAAACAGTTGATATATAATGATCACATAGAAACATTCTACAAATGTATTTGTAACGCGCAAAATGAAAACAGTTTAGTTTTAAATATAATTTATGTATTTCACAGAGTCGTGTTTCTGGATTTTATAATGTAGATGTCTGATATCAAAGTTTCCACAAATAACTATTTTGACGAATCTAAGATACTCTTAAGCACGTATGGTTGCAGGATATGGAGTCTGTGTGGTTAAACAATATCCTAGCATAAAGAACGTTATAGATATTTGCAGAGAAAGCTTTCAGCTACAGCATTGCCTCATTGTGTTTTTAATTTCACTTTGCCAAACAATGTTAAGATTCAAAGCTATAATCGTGGTTAATTTTCAGCATGTTTTTGTATTTGTGATTGTATACATCAATATTTGTACAGTTTAAGTTAGCTAAAAGTATTACTGGAATCAATATTTGTAGTACACGTGCTTGCGTAATCTGTGTTGTTGCTGCTTTCTCCTGGAAGAGCGCAATCACTATAATTCTTCTTCTGTCTTGACAAGAAGCGTGTTTAATCTCCACCAATGTCCGTGCATCGAGTACACTGTCGCTCGACCTTGGAATTCCAATTGTAACACGATTCTGCAGAGAAGAGTAAAGTCAGGTTTAGATCACACATCTTTACCAACTTTTCACAGGTTTTAATTAAGACTAAAGTTGAAGCACATCAAAGGCAAAAATGTCCATCAGAAGTACATCAGGAGATTTGGTTGGTATGTAGTTAAATGGGATTACTCTGGTTATGCTTTAGAGCCATCGTTTTGACGAAAGGAGTCGTTGGTTTGAGGTGTGGATGAAAAGTATGTAAGCCTTCGTAAATTTGAGGTACCAGAAGATATGACCAGGTTCATCACAGTGCCTTTTTTAAGATAAGACGGTTAATATCGTAACCAATATTTAAATGAAATCGTTTCTTCAGATTAAGGTATTATTTTAAAGTCTTACTCTCCTGAATGCTCTGTTTGCAAATGTTTTTGTTTAAAATCTATGCAGAACGATTTCTTCGAAGCATTGAGTTTTATGTAATAAGTCTAATGTCAAGACCTTGCACTGTCAAACAATTTAAAATTTAATATAAACTAAACATGTCGCTCTTGGCGCCACGGCTTTCATCTGTGTTGACATGCCGTTGCACTTATGTATGCACTATGTAACGGTCTTTTTAGCGCAAAACTATACAATGTTCTTTTAACACTCTGACCCATCATGGTCAGGTGGTTAGGGCGATCGACTGGTAATCTGAAGATCGCATGTTCAAATTCCCATCACACAAACCGTGCTGGCGTTATAATGTTACGATCAATCACACTATTCGTTTGTAAGATAATGTCCCAAAAGTTAGTGGAATGACTAGCTGCATTCCCACAAGTTGTACACTACTAAATTAGGGACGACTAGCGCAGATAGTCCTTGTGTAGCTATGCGTGAACTTCAAAAAACAAGCAAGCAAACTTTATACTCTGTTTAAGGTGGTGGCTCTAACCCCGGAATTTAGCGTTGTAAGTCCATAAACTAGCCACTGTCGTACTGAGTCAAGTCCTTTTGTTGAAGTACGGTTAAACCTCTTTACTGATTTAGTTTTTGTAGATTTGAAAATTAACGCTCAACGTGATAACTGTTTAAGATAACTCTGGAATTATTCGCTACATTCTATATTACTGTTCTTTCTTTAAAAAAAACAGTGCACAATAAAAACCTGAATTGTCATGATTACTTTTTAAATTACTTTACTGTAAGTGTCTTATCATTTATCCAAAGTGCTATTAAAGATTAATATGATCCGAAACACATCTTGTAGATAATGCAGTTTGAATATCTGGTAATTATGTAACAAAGTCATATAGCGACCCACAGCGACGTACTTTTACGAAATAATACACTGTATTTGAACTTTTGTTCCAAATATAAGTAGCATTTAATGTTGTTTTAGGACTAAACTGAAACTGATTGCACTTTCTTTTATTTTTAATAGAACGAAAGCAGGACACTTAAAATGCAAAGATTGCTCTCCAGATGTGTTTAACGATTTTTTCTAGAAATATTTTACTTTAAGAACAAGTGAGCAGAATGTACTTAGAACGCATAAATGGTTCTCAGATTTACAAGTGGAATGTAATAAGATGCCTTGTTTCCTTCATGACGTTCACATACTTCCCCACTAGCACAGCGGTATGTCTGTGGTCTTACAACACTGCCCCCCAGTGGCTCAGCGGTATGTCTGCGGACTTACATGCTAAAATCCGGGTTTCGATACTCGTGGTGGGCAGAGCACAGATAGCCCTTTGTGTAGCTTTGTGCTTAATTCAAAAACAACATCTTACAACACTAAAAACTGGGTTTCGTTTCCCGTGATTGGCAGAGCACCGGCAGCTCATTGTGTAGCTTTGTACTTACTTCTAAAAAATAAATATAATCTGCTCAGATAGCATAAAAACTAAGTCAAGAATAACACATAGAATGAGAAACATTGTCTTTAAAAGTAATAACGCGCAGAATAAAGGCAATATGAAGGCTACTTTTAACTTTTGTTTGTCTTTTCTCCTTTTCATCAAAATCGTTCATAACTTCAACTTATTTTGCTTCTTTACGCTTGTATTTCTTTATTTTATTTTTCCCAAAAGTGATCCAATGGCTGAATCAGTAGTTGTGGGCTTCGGACCTAAAGGTCAAATATTCGCATTCGTAATATATCGCTAAATATGCCATATACTTCCAATTATGTAAGCATTATAAAAGTGGCAGACCATTTCGATAGATGATGAAATGAATTTCTGAAATTTAAAGGTGCTGCTGATAGGTTGTCTTCTCTTTGGTCTGCAGTTCAAAATTAGGGACATCTATGCCAAAACTATGATCGCGTAAAGTTCGGTTCAAGTTGAAAATACCAAATAACAATACACTACTCATCCCCTCATTTTGCTCGTTTTTGGAACGTATTTTCTCACTGCTAAATAAGTAATTTATTTTTGACAGTTACATTTACTAGGTCAAATTGACACATGTAATAAATAGTCGTTATATCAAGTGAACTGACCACAACGTGAATAACAAATTCAATAACACTAACAAATTGAAAAAGGAGTATTGGGACGATCTACGTAAGACATTACTATAAATACAGTTGATACGACATTCTAAATAGGACTTGAGATTGTTTTCGTTTAGGCTTAACATAATTTTTCTTAAGAGGTATAGAATGAGTTGGACCAAAAATCACAAGGCAGAGTAGAAATAAGTCACAGATTAATCTTCTTTAATGTATTTTCAAACTTTGCTTCTTTCAAACTGTTCTTAAATGAGTCAAGACAATAACTAAATAGCCATTTTGTGTTCATTTTTTTAAATAAAATATTTTATTGTTGTTTGTTTACACCGAGTAATGAAAATTTCACAAACAGATGCTATAAAAATTTACAAAAATGCGATAAATAGACTTTAATATTTTATCAAGGTTTGTACTTAGATATACTTAATAGCATCTGTATGAATACTTAGCAAAAAATCTCATCTTTTGATTCACACTAAAGGTTATTTTAACAATTATATTTTTTGTTTCTCTTAGGATATTTACGCTATACAAAGGGCTATCTATGCGTGCATAACTGATCCTAGTTCTGAACATACAATCCGGTTAAGCCTGGCATTACCAGGTGGTTATGGTGTGTGACTTACAAACTGAGGGTTGCGGTTTCGAATCCCTGTCACACCGAACATGCTCGCCCTTTTAGCCGTGACGGCGTTATAATGTGTCGATCAATTCCACTATTCGTTGGTATAAAGAGTAGCCCAAGAGTTAACGATGAGTGATGATGGCTAGCTGCTTTCCATTTAGTCTTATACTGCTAAATTAGGGACAGCTGGCGCAGATAGTCCTCATGTAGCTTTGCACGTAATTCAGAAACAAAACAGACAGGTTGATAGTACTCACCGCCAATTTTTGGGTTAGTATAGTCAATCCAAATTACAGGTTTTGACAGTCAACTAAGGTCCCAAAATGCAGAGCAACGTTTGAAAGCAACGAGCAACGAACCATATTCACTCCCAATAAAACATTTTATTAATTTATAATACATGTTTAAAATTATGCATTTTGAGTAGTAAAATGATTTCAGTGTTAAAAATGGATTGATATTTTCACGCATCGATAAGGTTTAAATTTCTCAGTCTCAGCATGTTTATTATGTAATATGTTCAGGAAAACTGGAGATTTGGTTCCTCTTAAAATCACGTGAGACTTTTTATTTTGTTATTCAGACACACGTTCACGAATTTGTGAACGTCTTTCAGCAGCGTTTACAAAATTCCATAAGTTTTCATTAAATGGATTTATCAAAGATAAATAGATAATCTATTTGATAAAATTTGAGAAAACGTATGTATTTGTGTCTTTCTGTGACAAAAATGTTCAAGCATCCCAACCTTTGACCACAACAAGTCTTCCAGTGGGTCAACTGTAGTTTTACATACTTAACCACAGAGCGTCTGTAGCCCATTATGTAGTATTGCGTTTAACAAACGCCAACAACCTTTATCTCATACCCTCAAAAACTCAGCAGCAAATCAGTTTATTTGTTTTTAAGCACAAAATTACACAATGGGTTATCTTTGCGGTCCTACCACGAGTATCGAGAACTAGATTTTAACATTATAAGCTTTCAGCCTTACTACTGAGCCATTGGGGAGGGGCTCTCAACGGTAAGTTTGAAGGTTTTTACCACTAAAAATCATATTTTGATACCCGTGGTATGCTCAGCAACAATAATCTATTATACAGCTTTGCGTTAAACAAACAGCACCTTCTGAACGTCATGAAATTTTCAATGGTCTTTGGATATGCTCCAGAGGGACTTTTAGACACCTTACTTAATTATTAATTTTTCATGTTTACGAGTTTTGCATTTCAGCTTTTTTTTACCTTTAACTAATGACTTAATGTCTACCTCCTTAATTCTGATCATCAGAAAGGCCAGATATTACTGAGTTGTTAGCTCATCAGACTGTCAATTTGGAGGTTTATGGTTGGTGTCTCGTTGCCGCAAAACACGCAACTCACTTTTTGTCTTATTTGTTTGAAATTTACAATTTTGTTTTGCAGAAGGCTAAAACATTTCCAAATGAAACTAAATATTGAAAGAAATGTAGAATAAAAATATAACATATTTCTTGGATAATTCTATTCATTCAAAAATGAATCTAATTTTTCGTACAGCTTTGAAATAGATTTCGTGCTTAGCACGCTTACTTTTCGACAGTCTTCTTTCATAACTGTTTTAAGAAGGTAAGTTACCATCAATTTATTTAATACAACATCTCTAACATCTTCTTCATCAGGACTGAAAACGAGAAATACTTTCGTCTTATTGAGTCTGATATTTTTGCGACAGGTAAGTTACTGCTGCTTATAGCGTTCTTCGTTCATTCATTGATCGAACGTTGGGTAAAAGGGAATCGATACCTTAACTCTAGGTGACCAACACGATTATTTTAGAAGACAAAGATACGAGCATGCGTAGCTTACATTTATGGATACAAACATACATACTCTCAAAACAACGAGGTTCCCGCACCTAAAAACCGTCATTTATCGTCTGATACGTAGCCTTAGTGGCAAAATGGTTGTTCTGACTATTATGGAATAGAGAAAGTAACAAAAAAAAAAACAAGGGAGATGAAGAGGGTGATAAGTAGAACTTATCCTTTGAAGTTCACACTCTAGCCTCATAACAGTCAAATGTTTCAATAAATAGCATAGTAAGACTTAACATAATTAGGTCAGTAATTGCTGCTGTTATTTGAAGAATAAAATATTAAATCAATCCTCATATGTCAAACAAATATGATATTAAAGTGGCCGCTTAATTATGCTATACAATGGGCTATCGGTGTTCTTCCCACCACGGGTATCGAAACCCAGTTTTTAGCGATTTGAGTCCGCAGACATACCGCCATGCCATTAGGGGGTAATCTTAAATGGCCTCGCATGTAACCTAACAAGCATGTCAAAATATGGTGTTAATGTTAACGCCACTGGGGGGCGCCAAAACAGCCATAGTTCAACTGCAGTAACCTCTGTTTTTCAGATTCATAAACTAACGATAAGACCATTCTACTGTTTAAGTATTTCTTCTCGTTACAGAGTTATAGAAACTAATTTGCTTTCAAACCGCTAAGATAAAACAGTGTCGTCGTATTTCAGTCTCAATCGCAAAAGGTTCAGAACGTGATCTGAAAATCTGGTGACGTTTTCGACCTTCGCATTTTATCTTTGTTAAGACCTGAAGATGCAGTTTACTTACAGAAACATCATTGAGCTTCGAGAAAACTGCAGTCTTAATATGATTTTATTTTCTGCTTCACTGACTCTATGAAAATGGAGAAACTGTTCCTTCTCTGTTTCTCTAACATTGTCAGATACTTTTGTTGAGAAATTTGAGCGTGTCTTTGTCGTTGTTGTTAAAATTAAAATTCAACCGGGGCTGTGAACTCAAGGTATGTCAGGGGTATGGATTTTAGGACTGGTAAATTTCGTTTGATGCTATTCGTTGAGTCACGTTTGTTTTCTAGTTTTATTCTATATAACAATAAAACTAGCATCTCAACTCTATTATGAGCTGTCTGTAGTTACTAATGATGCAACTCTTGGAACCCATAATTGTTATACTTTTTATATTCTTAACGCATAGAAGATCCACATTACACAACCTCTCTTCCATTTTTTATCGAAGGTAAAATTACAAATTGACCAAAGCTTAATTTCGGTATCAAAATAAAAACACTGAGTGTGTTTCTTAAATCAACGTTTTTCGTAGATTGAATTTCTTTTTATCCTTAACATTTATTACCTTCCTATCGCCCCCCGATGAGACAAAGGTTAAAGATTTACAAAGCTAAAAATTAGGGGTTCGATTCCCCTCGGTAGACTCAGCAGATAGCCCGATGTGGCTTTGCTATGAGAAAACACACGCGCACACACACACCTTCCTATCTGAATTTAAAACGTTTAGTTATTCACTTAACTAAATATTCACGATATTAAAACCTAAGTAACATTTATTTTTAAATTCATAAATTGTTGACTTTAAATAACCGGTTTCTTACAACATGAGAGAAACAAGCTCAAGAATGCGAACCTTCTTCTTCCTCACATCAGATAATTCAGAACTTTTTTCCAGAGATTGCATTATCTTCGACGACTTTGTTTGGCTACGCATACATGTCTGATTAAGCAATATGTTATCATTATTATGTATTTCACTTACCTTAGCATGAACGTCAAAATACTCAACATGTTAGAAACTTTTATGTCTTCCGGTACATTTCATATAATCAGCTTATGTATTTGTGTGTTGTGTGTATGAACAGATGTCAGAAATTTTTAAGTTTAAATTTTTTCATAAAATTAAAGATGAATTAACTAAAAGTGTTTTTCCTAAAATAATGAAACTTCATCTTTTACAGATAATAAATGTTCGGTTTCAGTGTTTATACAACCATTGTTTAACAAATACGTCTTCTGTATTGCATTTCCATACATATTCAGAAGTTCAAATTTATACAGAAACGGTGAAGCATGGCTTTAGATATTAAAATGGTCAGTTTACATGAGAAAAGGTTAGTTGTAATTATACATGTCTAGTGGGTCAGATTTGTATGATATACTGAGGGAAGGTTTTTACATGTTTGGTGGGCCGGGTTTATACGAAACACAATGAGGTAAGGCTTCGCGAGTCAAAATGATCAGGTTAATGTAACATAAATTTAGATATAGCTTTACATGTCCGGCGGATCATGTTTATATAAGACACAGTGGGATATGGCCTTACGAATCAGGATAAGCAGCTTTCTATGACACAAAATTAGATAAAGCTTTACACCTCCGAAAGAGGAAATTTATATGAGAGACACTGAGGTAAGTCTTTACACGTCTGGTGGATCAAATTAATATAAATTACCTTATCATAAGGTTTAACATGTCGGGTGGATCAAATTAATATAAAATATTTTATCATGAGGTTTAAGATGTCTGATGGATAAAATTAATATGACACGAAATTAGATATAGTCTTACATCTCCGATTGATCGGGTTCATATAAAACACTGAATGTTTGTTTGTTTTGAATGTCGCGTAAAGCTACTCGAGGGCTAACTACACTCGCCGTCCCTAATTTAGCAGTGTAAGACAAGAGGGAAGGCAGCTAGTCATCACCACTCACCGTCAACTTTTGGGTTACTCTTTTACCAACGAATAGTGGGATTGACCATCACATTATAACGCCCCCACGACTAAAAGAGCGAATATGTTTGGTGCGACCGGGATTTGAACCCGCGACCCTCGGATTACGAGTCGAACGCCTTATCACACTTGGTCATGTATAAAACACATTGAGGGTTGCAATAACTAACTTATTATCTTCTTTATGCAAATATTAAGTATTGTTACTGTCGTCAAGGTTGTGTGGGCCCTACATCCCATGTACTTTTACATATAATAAGATTATCAATGGGCCCTGTAACCCCTACCTAAATACGCCACTGCTATCATATAGTTGAGAACAAACAAAATTCGCCTAGTTGTTGTGACGAATGATTTAACAAGCATCTATAAAAAAAAATATCAGCTACTAACAAGTTAAAGTAGAACCTGAAGACAAGGTTTTCCTTCCTGTGTTTGGTGAAACATATTTGTTGATTAAAAAACAGAAGTTGAAACTGGCGTTTTCTAAGCCAATAAATTCCCATCAGCATTTAGAGTTTTAAGCAGTTATTGTAAAACTAAGTAATGTGGGCGTAGCTTAGTGATTATTGATGTAATGACACTTAACAGTTCCGAATTTTTAAGTTGCTGGTATGCTATGAACGTAATGGTCAAATCTGTTATTCACAACACTATTCCATCTTGACAACTTTCAGTTATTTCAATTTCCCTTGCAATGAGATTAGTTTTCAGGGATAAAACTCGATCTACTTTTCTGACATTGGCCGAGCTTCTGGAATCTGCAGGTGTAGACAGATCAAATCTGCGAACTTTGCAATATTAATAAAAGTCTGACTTCCAAGATAAAACTTTTTCTTCACACCACATGGATAACAGAGTTTCACCTTTATCGGAGCTAAGAATGTATAAGGTTGGTTCTATGCCCTCAAGATGTGTCTGGCAAGACTTGATTGTTAGGGCACTCGATTCACAATATGAGGGTTGAGAGTTTGAATTCCATCATCGATCATGCTCGCCTTTTCAGACAGGTGGAAGTTAAAACGTAATGATCTGTCCTACTATTTTGTGGTATGTGATGTCGACTAATTGCTTTCTCTCTGATCTATCGATTCTAAAACATCAGTACAAATAGTTCTTGAATAGTTTTTACGAAATTCAACAAATTCAAGACTTAACTTCAAACTGCTTGACTCATCCAAGATGGTGTTACAAACTGACTGAATCCCATGTCATTTAGTTGAATCGGTAACTAACAATTTGCCCAGAACAACATGACTGGTCATTTACTTTAAAATGTAAAAGAGGTTGTGACCCAGAGATATCACCTGACTTATCATTGGAGGGTACTGATATCGACCTTCATACAGCTTGCAAATTTACAGCTACATTCCTAGGAACAGACAAGTGTTAAATTCAAAGCAGTGACAAAGAACAATTGAAGTTAGAACGAAATCAACTTAGCGACGTTTTGATAACGCATTATGCAAACATAGCAAATACTTGAATAATTAAAAACGTTTGAAAATCGTACTTAAATAAAAAAGTAAAAGACGCGTGGTATAAACCAACATTACAATTAAAAGTGTAGCTTGGATTTTAAACAAACTTTGGTGTTTATATTTTGCAGTGAAATAGATCAGAGCATATTTGTAACAGACCATATGATAACTTTCTTAAATATGAGAAAATATTTCTGTTTTTATTGACACTTTTAATCGACAAAGTTACTAATCAATATTTAAGGATTTTATTCAAATGATTTACCTAAACGTTTTTTTTTGTTTTGTTTTTTTATTGTATCTGTGTGTTTCAACTAATGACATTTGAGATCATGCCGACATCGAAGAACTTTGTACCCAAACAACATTAAAAAGTTGTCACATGAAGAGCACTTTATCGTCATCTTGGACATAGAAACCTGGGAAAATCTGACATGACCGTGCCAGCTGCACGTGCGCTGCTTATTAGATTATTGTTCAATCCTATTTGTGGTGACTTTTTGTCAGCTCAACCCGACTTCAGCGTTCTACAGAAAGACTGATCTACTCAGTGGAAACAGGTTAAGGCTTACTTTCATAGTTTAATTTTACCTTTACACAACCAAGCAGTAGTTTAATAGGCTGTGCTCACTCCAACGTGTAAAGTTTCTCCAGCGAATAAATCAAGGTATTGTAGCAATATCATGTGTAGATGAATTAAAAATAGCACAGATTTGTAAAAATTAATTTATCGTTTTCAAAGGATCAGACTTTTAACTATTTAAACAACCTATAAATGGGGAGGTTATATTGAGAAGTTTATGGAAACGTTTACTTTTTCAGTTGTCAAATAACTCGTTTGTAAAATGTGTACAGATCACTCTTACCTTTTCATTGATTGAAAGTTAATCCTAAGTGTCTATCAAGAACGATGTTGGACTTCAAATTTACGTACGGAGCATTTCATTATAAAGTTAAGACCACGTTTAGGAAAGTTACAAAAATTAATATAAATACAAAAATTATTCTAAATAAAAAACGTCTAAAGGTTTTAAACAACTATTTGTAATTGATACTTTTCTTGTAGATGTGTAACGATCATTGAAAGTTTTGTTTAAGAAAAGATTACTTTTGCCCCCTTTCAGTGGTTCAGCACTAAGTTTTAAGGCTTATAACGATAAAAGTCGAGTTTCGATACCGTAGTGGGCACAGCACAGGTGACCCATTTTGTAGCTTAACAACAAAAAAACAAACGATGTCTCTAACTCTCCCGACCTCAGCAAGTTTAAACAAGACTTCAAATCACTAAAACTAATAGGGAAATGTTAGCAGAAATGAGTAGAAAAAACAAAAACTGAAAGATCGATTAGACAGTTGAAAACTTAACATCACGTAGTATCTTATGAGAATCTTCAACTGTAAGTTTTGTCTTACAACAATAAATAATACGAAGAAGTAGTCTGATTTAAATGAAATTCCATGTGTATATCATGAAATCATGTTAATTTTACCTATACTGAAAAGCACTTTATTGTCATTTTGAACATAGAAACATATTTGTGTGTACATCATGACATTATTCGTTTCGAACGTTGATAAATAATAAGTTAAACAACGAAAAGACAATATCTAAGCAAGTCAAATATTCCACTTTTTAACCAGTGAGATTTTTTATCTCTTGTAAGAAATGGTGCAAAGTTAATTAAATTTATTGCAGTAGAAGAACTTGTGCTGCTTTAGCTGAATTTATAAGAATAAGAACCGACAGTGTTTACTGAATTTCTGAGATTAAGAAATGGTACAACTTTGGCAAGACTTGTAAGTGTCTCAGAACTCATACAGCTTTGGCAAAATGTGCAATAATGTAAGAAGTGATGCAATTTCTTTTGTATTTTTAATACTGTAAGAATTGGTATGAATTTACTTGGCATTTGAAATAATGTGAGAATTAAAACACCTTTATTTGGATCTATGTGAATAAAAGAAATCGTGCAGCTTTGTCTGGATTTGTAAAAGTGTAAGAATCCGAACAATTTACCTGGATTTGTGTTTAAGAAGTATAACAGCTTTCGGTTGGAATTATGAGAGTATAAGAAACTGATAGCTTTGTTGTAAATGTAAGAACTAGTGTATTGTTGGTTGAGTTCATAAGTGTATTAATTGATATAGCTCTAGCTTTTGTTTGTTTGTTTTGGAATTTCTCACAAAACTACTCGAGGGCTGTTTGTGCTAGCCGTCCCTAATTTAGCAGTGTAACACTAGAGGGAAGGCAGCTAGTCATCACCACCCACCGCCAGCTTTTGGGCTACTCTTTTACCAACGAATAATGGGATTGACCGTCACATTATACACCCCCACGGCTGGGAGGGCGATCATGTTTAGCGCGACTCGGGCGCAAACCCGCGACCCTCGGATTACGAGTCACACGCCTTACGCACTTGGCCATGCCAGGCCATAGCTCTAGCTGGATTTGTAAGAGTTTAACAACTGGTTAGTTTACTTGAATTTGTAAGAGCACAAGAAATGAACAGCATCTGATATATTTGAAACTTAAAGAAATGATACTTTTTCACACAAGCGTCGATTGCAGGCGTACATGGGGACAAGTCCCCCTTATTTTTTTGCATCTCGGAGTACAGGTAGTTGCTTCCGTTTTACAATCATATAACTTCAAAAAAGTATTGATCTATTTTGCAAACCAAATATCAAAATACGAGATTCTGTTAGGCTATTCTTGTCAAGGAAAATATCAATCAACACATAAAAAAATCTGAAATAAGAGGCGATTTGAGGGGGAAATATTTTACGCGTTGTATTAGTTTTCCTTAACACGAATATCCCAAAGTTCGAAAGTAATTTGTGTCTTGTATCATCTTTCGCTTGAAAAGAAGAGATTTACTAATCAACTAGTATTAGTTATAAGGATGTTTTTAACAATTACAATAACTGTATCATATCTTTCAGTCTGAAAATATATGTATCATAACAATAAACTTTCTTATGCAATTATAATCTAAACATAAATACGATTCTCTAACCATACACACACACACAAATATAATATAGATCGACGCTACTGCTACTTTGGCTTGAGTTGAGTGTAAGAACTGGTAGAACTGATAGACATTTGAATGGTTTTATAAGGGTGTAAGAAATAGCCAGTTTGATTGGATTTGTAAAAGTGTAATGCCTGATAGAGCGTTAACCTAACACAAAGCCGTTGACCCAACAAATATGCCTTTGATATGTTACTTGGATTATTTGTTTGTCAGTGTGTATTTAGTAACGCTAACTCATGTCGTGATTCAAGGAAAAATCTTTTCAGGTTAGGCCTAATCAATTACTCTGTGATTGGAAGATTATTTTTGTGCAATTTCTTTAAAGGAGATGATGAATTGAAGTCTATAGATATTGACAAAAACAAAATCATCGTTTTCAGAGAATATAAAAATTTGTTTTTACTCACAGGCGTTATAGTTTACTTGAATTTAAACGGAGGGCTTCTTAATTGATTACACAGAGTATTGATTATAATGTAGCCTAACTTGGATAACTAAAGATTTATCACGATGTTTAATAATGTGTGATATTTTCGAAGTACACCAATAATTATGTGCTGTATACGTTTGTATTCATGAAATTTATGTTACTAGCATCACTTGCTTTATGGGCATGTACTCGTTGTTATTTTTAAGATTCTCCAGTAAATATACTTGATAAAATGCGTTATTGAGAATGTATAACATTTGTTCATAAGTTGTAACTCCAGCTTGATTTGTTTCGCTTGGCAATAAGTATTTTTTCTTTATTATGTTATATGTAATTCCATTAAATATGATTAGTTTTAAAGTAAAATGCAAATAAGGTTTACTTTTGAGAAACTTATAACTCGTGTAGAGATGACGCCTAGTCTACTGTGTTTGCAGCGTAGATGATTTGTATATGCTTTGACCATGAGTGAAGTTTTAAGGATTTAACATTAGATCTGAGAGCTGCACAACTGTATTATCATTGGCTTATCTCTTTTTCTGACCTGTATTTTTGGGGTTTTAGACTTCGATTATATAAAAAGAACAACTATAGCATCAGGAAAGTAGGTTTCTAATTAATATTACATTCACCAAGATAACACTACAATTTTTATTATATTATAATATATGTAAAATTTATCAAACTTGCAACTGTAAAGTGGTCATTTTGAAGTATTGTTTATTATTTGTTAAGTATTTGTTTTTGTTGTTTTGTTTTTTCGTGCAAATCTATAAAGGCAATCTGTGCTAGCCGTCCCTAATTTAGTGTAATACTAAAAGGATGGCAGCTTGTCATCACCACCCACCGCCAACTCTTGTGCTACTCTTCTACCAAATAATAGTGGGATTGACTGTAACATTATAATGCTCCTAAATTTTAGCGTTAAAATCTTCAAACTTTTTCTTATGCAACTAGGGAATCCATTTTGCAGCATTTATACTAGTCATTATAGTGAGGTGTAATCTCACACCATTGTTTCTGTTCGTACGTAACATATTCAATTTACAGTTACACTTATGTAGGTTGTATTTAAATGTATATGCATTGACAAATTAATATAATAATAATTTTCTATGATATAAATTATTAATATAAGAGATATAAATCCTTCTATATTGCAAACTTGGCTATATCTAATTAAATCATGATAGTATACATATAGGATGAAAATAGTTTTGCATTTAAAATGAACATTAGGTATGTATGTACAATGATAATTATTCGAAGACGAGCAATTTGAAACGCTTTGTTGTTTGATATTAAGCGTAATGAGTTCATGAAAATGTTTGTTTTTTAATTTCGCACAAAGCTACTTGAGGGCTATCTGCGCTAGCTGTCCCTTATTTAGCAGTGTAATAATAAAGGGAAGGCAGCTAGTCATCACCACCCACCGCCAACTCTTGGGCTATTCTTTTACCAACGAATAGTAGGATTGACCGCAATTATAACGCCCTTCCCAGCTGAAAGAACGAACATGTTTGGGACGACCCTCAGATTTATACTTTACCATAAAGTATACTAAATCCTATTCTAATATGTGTTTAAGCTGTGAACATGAATACCGTCTGGTCGTTTTCACACCAGTAAATAAAATTTCAATAATTATAGGTAAATACACAATATCATGAAAAGTAATTTACAATAAATAGCTTTATTTTCAGTTTACTAACTAATTATAAATACTATTTTATTTCAAGCTACAGCTTTTACAGTGAAGAAAAGTATTTTAAAACAGGTACAACATTTCGATCACCGTTGCGACAGCACCCTTTCAGCCGTGTGGGCGTTATAATTTACGGTTAATCCCACTATTCGTTGGTAAAATAGTAGCCCAAGAGTTGGCGGTGGGTGATGATGACTAGCTGCCTTTCCTCTGGTCTTACACTGCAAAATTATGGACGGCTAGCGCAGATAGCTTTTGTGTAGCTTTGTGCGAAATTCAAATCAAACCAACCAAACGTATTTTATTTTTACATCGATAAAAATACAAAAATAATGTTGCTTACTTGATCCTTCGTTGTAAGGAATATTCACGTATAGTTTGCGTATGTGTATTTATGTTTTCATAGCAAAGCCTCATTGCGCTATCTGCTCTCTTCACCGAGGAGAATCGAGTCCCTGATTTTTGTGCGTAAATCCGAAGAGTTACTGTTGTCTCAGCGGGGACTATTTACGTATACTTCAGTTTTCATAGTGGTACAACGGTATGTCTTTGGACTTACAATGCTAGAACCAGGATTTTGATACACATGGTGGGAAGAGCACAGATAGCCCATTGTGCACATTTGTGCTCAATTACAAACAAACAAACTTTTCATAGTGCAAAGAGGAAAGCTTTCCCTAGAGAAAAATATTATTAGAGGAAAGTCATAATAGGCAACCTCTAATTCACGGATAATATCCGATTTACTTGCTTTTTAATGTGTGTAATCTGAGTGCTGAAGTACTGTTACGACTTTCAACGAATTATAGTTTGGTTCTTCTCTCGCTTAAATTTCTATATAAAATCTTCCTTAATTTGAATTCCTATCATTGTTGTTAAACGTTTTGAAATTAAATCCCACTTTATTCAAAGGAAAAGGCATTTCTAAGTTAGTGTTGTGATGCATGCCATGATTGGCTCATAAATGTCTGAACTGTTGACTCCACATAAACTGATAAATAAATAAAAATACGCATTAAATTACGTATTATGTTGAAAGAGAGAGCTGCAAACAAAATTTGCAGTCGATTCTGATCTTAAATGAACTGAAAGCAGAAACACTGAAAACCTTGATGTATATATATATACTTTCTTTTATATACGTAAACAAATTATCAAAACGTTTTTATTCATAAGGTTAGGATTAGAAGTATTAACGTTTGGATAACTAAATATTTTACTTCTCTACTGATTCATCACTTGTATTCAATATTTTCTAACAGTTATAAAACGTGGAGTTTTTACCCACATTCGAATTATATCAAAAGAGTTGATGAGGTAATTTAATTCATATCTATTACATTCATTTAATATAAAAATTCCTATTGAAAAAAAAAGTTTTACCATAATGTTTTACAATTATTTTAACTCATTACAGATCATTCATATTTTCTACATTAATACCTAATAAACAATACTTTACTGTATTATTATGACTCTTAAATGCAGGGTTCGATTCGATGCAGTTCGCAGACTGCTTGTTTTGTATTCTTGCACAAATCATCTCTAATTTAATATAGTGAGACTGGAGGAGTGTGTCTGTGTTTTATTGTAGTAAAGACACATCGGGTTCTCTGCAGGCAATTATCATTATTCATTCCACTCATTTACCAATAAATAGTAGGTATGTTTGGAGTGAAGGAAATCCGAACCCACGACCAACGGATTGTGAATTGAGGATCCTAACGACCTTGGCCAAGCGTGTTAAGGCGTGCGACTTGTAATCTGAGGGTCGCGGGTTTGCATCCCTTTCATGCCAAACATGCTCGCCCTTTCAGCCGTGGGGGCGTTATAATATGACGGTCAATCCCATTATTCGTTGGTAAAAGAGTAGCCCAAGAGTCGGCGGTGGGTGGTGATGACTCTCTGTCTTCCCTCTAGTCTTACACTGCAAAATTAGGGACGGCTAGCGCATATAGCCATCGTGTAGTTTTTTTCAAAATTTAAACCAAACCAAACCATAACAACAAAACCTAGCACGTGAGAAGTGAAACGAAATAGGTAGATGCACTACTTAAGTGAACCACGTGACTTCGAATATTAATTAGTGTACTTTTCAATTAAAATGAGCTGTATCATATTTCAATTATATTTATAGAATCAAACTTGAAAGAAGAGATATTTATAGGGAAGATCGTAGAATAATGCTTATAATGAAATATGGTTTTCAGTATGTAATCATCCAACTACATATTCTCTTTTTTTCTTATTGAATTACTTATCGACCTTACTGGTGTGAATTTGATTTTGATTTGATGGAATACAAAAGACAGTTTTGTATGTGGAAGTTATTCTGCGATAACGTATCGACAAAATACATGTTTTGCTTCTTAAACTTACTTTTTCAGAAACTGTACGTTTTGTTAGTCATAATCATCGCTTTTGACTAAACATAAAGGTCACAATGATTTGATTTATTAGCTGGTTATTTCCCCAATATCCTTGTAACAAAGCAATAACCAAATTTTTCGTGTTCGGTTTGTTAACGTTTCGTTCAGTACCTCAGAGTGTTATGGAGGACCCGCTGGGAAATAAATTTAAAGAACAGAATGGTATTCTTATCACTCGGTGCTGTTTGCTTCGAAGTTATGAATAAGACTCTATTTTGTCTACATTAATGACGTACCTACTCTGTTTGATTACGATATTTACACACAAAGAAGCGGCGAAACGCCTGCATGTCTGTGCGACAAGCTACGGTAACTATTATAGAAAACAAATATTGAATCATCTGGGATCCTGGATGGTTACCATGGCAACAAAACTCTTGAGATTTAAGCTTGTTCCATAAGACTGGTGTCAAATGTCATCATTTTATCAGTTATGAATCAGAGCGAACGATATCGATAGTAGTGGAATAGGACAGACCCAAATGAAGCCTATTATATGCTGATTAGAAGTAAGAATCTAAGTCTGTAACTCGACACGCCAGTGTGATGAATTGCATCTTTTCCATTGGCCGTTAGTCTGAAACGTGACTTTATTAGTGGGGAAAAAAAACGTACGATTGCACTAAAAAGTAAGCTTTTCTCTTATTAGTCAATACCGCAAAAGATCAGATATTCTTATATTTTTGTCAGTAAAATGGTAATTTTAAAAGAAGATACATCGTACACCATGTTTAATGTTTCTATATATTTTAATTATTCTGACAACCAAGTTTAAATTAAAATTACACGACTTCAATAATTTGTCAGTTTTCTGTTCCTGCCACTAAACTATTGAGATGCAAAACGAGTTTGCTGGTGACGTATTAAACTGTTTCTATATGTGAAGTAAAAGCAATGACATGTTTAAAGCACTGCCAGGAACGTTTTTTGGATTAATTTGTTTCTTTTGGTACGTATTTAAATTTGCAGGTTGCTCTTTGTTAAATATTAGATTTCTATTTCTGTCAATAAAATGAAACAATGTTTAGGCGTTGGTGATGATGTACTGTTACGTACAAGGTGATGTTGGAACTTATCAATGTAATAATTTTTGTCGGTAAACCAGTATTATAAGCACAATATTTTTGGTGTCGTATAAATGTCATCCTATTTTTAAAAATCACACGTCAACCACGCTGTTTTACTACTAAATATTGTGATTATGGCCTCATCACTTCTCTAGTTGTTTCAAGAGTCGTGTGACAAATGTTACCATATTTCTGTATCCAATCCAAAAAGAGAACGATGTTCTCGCCTCCAATAACATGATAGTTTGGTGCAGCCTTTTCTGGATGTAACTGGTACTGGAAACGAGGCCAATCTATGCCACTCTTGCCAGTGAATTTTATATATGTGGGGAAAAATACACGTATTTCAGTATGTATAAATATGTATGTGTATTACCATTTCTACACATATTTTTGCACTTTTCAAAATTCGGAAGATAAACGAACATCTTTCTATGCATAATATACTTTGCAGTTGTTATTTCCATACTTCATAAAAGTTAATTCTAAATCAAGCTGTGTCATGTTCCCTATAACTAATGTGCTAAGAACAGATTTTTATTCGATAGCCATCAATATGACGTAATACAACATAAGTTTTGCTATTGTTTATGACAAGTAAAATGTTTAAGAATATCTGAAATCATTGAAACCACATTTCTATCCCATTTTATTGTTCCGTAATCTGGTGGAACATTTGAGGCTCTTAATGACTCACATCGTTTTTCCTTCTCTTTGCAATTTCATTTGTATGTTTCATTTTTTAGTTAACTTTTTTCCACTTAATACCATACTTTTTAAGGATTTTTTTTCACAAAAATTAACACAATTATGTTTTTAAATTAGTTTCAAACGTTCCAAAGCCACTGGAAAGACTGTCATTTTTATGAAAAGTTACAATCGCTTTCTGGCTAAAGTTTTGTAGTTGCACATTTTCCTTTTTGTTTTAATCTTACTACAATTCTGAAAAGTACACACTGAAATTACCCCAATCTCAACTACACGTTAGCAATAACGAGAGAATGGTAAATACATTTAGTTTTATCTATTAATCTATATATACATTTTTTACCATTGAATTTTGATATAAAATTTTAATTGGAACTATTTTGAAGGTACTTTTTCTATACCTTTTCTTATATTTAACATCCTTTTTTAAATCATTAAAAAATTATGAATTACATAACAATAATTTTCTTATGAAACACGAGCTATAGATCTCACTGTGTGAAGTTAGTAATAATATCTCGAAGATTTGTGAAATATTTCATTCTTAGCATTATACTCAAAGTCAAAGTAATCAAAGCAATCCCAAGATTTTTCTTTTCATGTTTTCAGTGTTGTTATTGACCACACTAATAAGATGTAGTGAATGTTTTGTCAGATCTGATATGACCAATAAGTTTCATGCTGTTTTAATATTTCAGGCTAAAAATGTTTCATGTTTAGAATAGAATTTGTCAAAGAGTTTCTTATAAGAAGGAGTCTTGTGGACTTAGAAATAAATTAGTATACGTATTTGTTTTTTGAGAAAAGCTAGGACGCTGAAGGAGAACTGTCAAACAGAACTCTTCGACGACTTTCAATGATTTCAGTAGCTTCTTCAATTCTGTTATGTATTATAATAAAAACCAGTGAGCATCTTCATTGGTGCAAAGATGACTAAAATATGTTGACGAATATATTGTTTTACTTTATTTTTCCATCTTTTGCAGTTTTGTATTATATTTACAAAGCGAGTAATATATTAATTTGCTACTATAGTTCATAAATAATTTCATAACTTCTTCTATACATACAGTAGTTTGAATAATTAACCCATGGTTTTCCGTAAGCACAAATTAGAATTAAGTATGATATTTTTCTACGTATGTGTATGAAGTATCTCACCAATAGCCTTGTAATGTCTATTAACACAAATTTTTTTAATGTGAATTCAATAGATAAACTATTTCAGTCAAAGGAAGGATATTTAAGCTTGATAATATATGAATAATAATTCGCTGTCATTAAAGCTCGAAATTAACGTTACAATGAAAGAAACTTCAGGACAAATTTTAATTTTTTTCTAGTTTCAGGTAAAACTTAAATGCTAGAATCTTCAGTTTTGTAGATAATGCCCTATAAAAAATGTACAATATGGTTTGAAACCTTACAGTTCTTGAACTCATCTGTTTCCACTACACAGATTAATTATTTGTTTTTATTATTCTCTGAAAGAATTATTACTTTTATTACTTAAAAATGCATAAGCATCCATTTTATATGGCTTCGTAACGTATTCTTTTAAGTACACTATTCTACTAATTAACTTCTTAAATAACTCAATTATTATACCTGTATCCAAATTATGCATTAATGACTGACAAACAAATCCAGCTACGATCTTTCTGCCCAGCAACTGCATGAACTCGTCAGAACATGTGCACGTTTATGTAAAGTAAAACGCAATCTCCAATTCACTTCGGGTTCAAAATAATGTACAATGTGCCAGAAATGTGTAAAAGTAAATTTAATAAGAAAATCTATACTTGAAATTATCAGTATAACAACTTATTATTGAAAAACGTTTTAGAATTCAACACGCACACATTAATTTGCTTCAGATAAAAAATCAGCTCCATGTTAGCCTTCCTAAACGCTGGGATTTGATATCAGTAAAACTTAATTCGTTTTCCATAAAATCTAAGTATATGCTTGAAACAAACTCATTCTCAAATAAAATGTATTTTTACAACAAACAAATGCTGGAAATTGATGTAAAAACGTTTGTTTTTAACGCAAAACTACATACACTAGCTGTTTCAACGCGGGGAATCGAACCCCTGATTTCAGAAAAGTAAGTTCAAAATCTTAAAGCTGATCCACAGGAAGGAAGGGCAAGATATGTTTTGAATCATAAAATTTTATATAATTTTATTTGTGTAAATTACTACATATTTAGTCAAATTAGTATTTATGAATATCGTGGACCTAACTCTTAATGATACAATTAGCCTTTGGTACAACTAAATCACGTGACTGATATAATAATGTTTCGTAATATTTTTTCCCATATTCTAGTGACGAATGGTACAGGCGAGCTGACGGAATGTCATCTAGACGAGAGACAGTTAGGTCTTGGTAAAGCAATCAGAAAAATTCCCAAAGAGAAACATTGTGATTTATGCCATGGACAGTTCCAACGGTTCCATGATGATCAAGTCTTTGGGCCGCAAGAAGAAAGTGAGCATTAAGAGGAAGCACATTCCTATTCCACTGGGACCATTAAAAGACAATCAAACTATGGATCCTAAGGAGCGGACATTCTTAGAGGCAGCCGAGCGGGGCGATAAGCACACCATTATTAGGTGCCTTCAGCCACCTAATCCTGTCAATGTCAACTGCACCAATATTCTAGGTCGCAGCGCAATTCAGATCGCTGTAGACAATGAAAATGTAGAAATAGTAGAGCTTCTTCTAATGCAAGATATGGTAAAGATTGGAGATGCCTTGCTTCACGCCATCCGCGAAGGTGTTTACAAAATCGTGGAGATGTTAATCAACCATCCGAGTATCACAGCAGGCATGTTGTCCAACGACTGGGCTAAGAGTCGCCAGCAGGGCGAAGAGAGCTCAGATTACAGCCCTGATATCTCACCTGTTATCCTTGCTGCCCACTGCAATCAGTTTGAAATATTACAGCTCCTTCTGTCCCGAGGAGCGATGATTGAGACACCACATTCTCTGTCCTGTTGTTGTCAGAAATGTGAGGAGGAAATACATACGGACAGTTTACGTTACTCTCTGAGGAAGATACACACGTACCGAGCTTTAGCTAGTCCAGCCTGGATCTCACTAACCAGCAACGACCCAATTCTCACTGCTTTCAAAGTAATTACATAGTCTTTTGATGCTCTGTTGTAAACAAAGAAATCTTCCTATAGATATAGATAATTAGACATAGCCATTAACATAAGTGTATTTGTTTAGTTGAATTAAGAGTGGAAAAGTAAACAATACGGAGGATTATATATGAAACTTCTGTCCGTTTAGTTTTGAGAATAAGATTATTTTTGATAACTTTCGTTTAGTTTCTCTCTGAAGCAATCGTTAAAGAGTTTGTTGATTATTCTCTCAATTTGTCTGTCATGAATACAAATTAATGTTGTTTATTCTACATATTCTTTCAGGGTAGGAAAAATAAACATTCGTATATGTTAAAAACACACATCATAGTGTTTCTATTAGACTTTTTCCGTTTATTGATAAGTTGTTAGAAACATTTAAAGTTTGCACATGAGCACGTTTTGATTACATCTTTTCGTTTGTTTGTTTGTTTTTTGGAATTTCGCATAAAGCTACTCGAGGGCTAGCTGTGCTAGCCGTCCCTAATTTAGCAGTGTAAGACTAGAGGGAAGGCAGCTAGTCATCACCATCCACCGCCAACTCTTGGGCTACTCTTTTACCAACGAATAGTGGGATTGACCGTCACATTATACACCCTCACGGCTGGGAGGGCGAGCATGTTTAGCGCGACGTGGGCGCGAACCCGCGACCCTCGGATTACGAGTCGCACGCCTTACGCGCTTGGCCATGCCAGGCCTACATCTTTTCATACAACTAGTTTTAGAAATACGTAAAGCTCACATATGAGAGTTTTCGATTACACAAACTGAGTAAGTTTCATATAAACTTTTTTCTGCCATGCCCCCAGTGACATAACGGTATGTTTGCGAACTTAAAACGCCTGAAACTGGGCTTCAATACCCGTAGAACAAAAAAAAACATAGAAGCAATTTAGAAACACGTAAACCATAAAAATATGTAGTAAGCATAATTAAAAGTTAAGCCTAATCTCTCATTCGATTCACCTCTTATCATCGAATTATACCAGTTTCGGCTAATTCCACCCCTCGTCAAAAACCCTAGACGAGGGCAACTCGAAAGAACAAGATAAGGCTTATAACATATAATATACTGATCAAGTTTCGACTAAGATAACTAATACATTATCTTTCTTTTTTATATTTCAGATTTGTTTTATCTTAGATGTTATTCCTGGTGTTTGAGAAACCTGAAAAAATTTATTAAAATCTGATTATACGTAGAGATACTAAGTTTAATTGAGAGATACGTATGCAACATTTTTTAAATTAAAAGTTGTTTTCATAGAATTTTGGATAGTTCCATAATACGTGTTTGGCATCACGATAATCTATATTTGTATTTTTGTCTCTCAACATGGCTGTGACATTACCATGTGCAGAAAGAATTAATTATTATTCTGCATGCAGTTCAGAACAATAGAAATATGAAAAATCTAAAGGTATCGAACATACTTCGCTCACATACTTACTTAAGGTACAAACGTCGTTTCAATTGTATTATAACCTATTACGTCTTTCCGTGAGTCATTTCAAAATTAATATAAATATATATATACATTTCTATATTATCGAAACGTATAAATATGTATTTAATATAATACATATGCAATCAAATGCATAAAACACCTTGAACTCAACTGATGCATTTTAATAACACTTAAAATCATTACAACAGCACTCAACAAAGACATGCTGTCTTCACACGTTTTGAAGTTTGTGTGAAATAGACAGCAAAAAATTTAAAGAAATTCATGTCGTGCACAATTTAACCTAGAAGTAAGTGAGAAGACAAAATATAAACATTTTAACCCTTGTGAGGAAACATCAAACTTCCAGAAAAGTAAAATACTTTTGTCTTGGTTTAAGTTATCGTGAAGATTCATATAGTTGATGGAGAATGAAAGTCACATCCACATTTTCTCTTACTTGTTTTTATTTTATCCTCCGATAATTCAGTGGTAAATAAATTTGCAGGCTGATAATCCTAAAATTTGGTTCTATGCTTACAGTAAGCGTGGTCCAACTAATCCATTACGTAACTTCTGGCTTAAAAACAAACAAGTATTTTTCTCTAAAATTTTCCCATTATCGCAGTTTTCTGATAAATTGATATGTTTTTTTAGCAGTTTATGTCCACAGACAAACTGCTATGCACTGGATGGAATATACTTAATAACACTTTAAACTTTGATAAATACACCAATACGAATATTTGGTACATCACATCATACGTGGCTCGAGAGTGGAACTCTCCATGTAAATGAGGGACGATGAGTAAGTGAAGGAAGTTAGTTACATGAAATTGAAATAAATGCAAAAACGAAATAAATATATATTTTTTACTTCTTCTTGTATACTTTCAGGAGAAAGTTTATTATTGTTTACCATTGATAAATATTATTTTTGTGTTGAAAGTTTCGTTGTGTTGAACACAATTTGAAACATTCTTAAAATATTCAGCATGTTTTTGTAGGCTGGTTCTTTTGTGCTGTCCAGATAAACTACTTATATTAAAATCGTGTTTCTTGGATGCTCCAAAGAATATAAATCTCTCCAAAATATTATTATTATGACCCAATATTTTTTCTCCCCTTTTTCCTTTATTACGTCTCCCGCTGGTCCAGCGATAAATCTACGAAGTTACAACGCTAAAATCAGGGGCTCGAATCCACTCGGTAAACTCAGCAGATGGCTTTGGTGTAAAAACACGCACTCCTTTACCATCGTTGACATGAAAACGATAAATGATTTCAATTGGACGATTGTTTCCATTTGTTTTGAAACGTAGAAATAGTGGTAAATTTATTTACTTAAACAAGAGAAAATATCGGTGACGATATTATACAGGCTTGCTCCAATTATCAGAGGTACAAGCAGAGATGAATTTCCTTCTAGCTACACGTAATGCTGTTTTATATTTAAATGATCATGGAAGTTTATGTACTAGAAATATGCTGAAAACGTTATTTTCATCCAGATGTACGTAAGCAATAATATCAACACTTCTACTAAACTTAAAGCAAGATAATATGATGCTTTAATTCATAAACATTTCATCAGTTTCTTTTCTTTAACATCCGCATTGTGCCAAACATGATCGCCCTCCCAGCCGTGGGGCGTTATAATGTGACGGTCAATCCCACTATTCGTTGGTAAAAGAGTAGCCCAAGAGTTGGCGGTGGGTGGTGATGACTAGCTGCCTTCTCTCTAGTCTTACACTGCTAAATTAGGGACGGCTAGAACAGATAGCGCTCGAGTAGCTTTGTGCGAAATTCCAAAAAACAAACAAACAAACAATCTTTTCTTTAATAGCTTAAATAAAATTATCTTATAAAGAAATTCCTGATAGAGTTGCAGCTTGACGTGCATTTTTGTTTTAACTGCAATACATTTGAAATTACGAACATTCTTAAAGCTTTACAATGTAGAAAATAGATAAAATTAAATTAAAGTACTTTTACTGGTTCGTAAAACAGAGATATTAGTTGACTTTGAGTATCAAATTTGCAGGAATATGAAACCTGTTCTTTTTCGGTTTTTTTTTTTTTTTGCTAAACATATTCTAAGTTAAAATTCTTATAGCACTAATATGTCAATTCAAGTTACTGCACAATTTATTTGTTTTATAATCATATTTTTAATTGCTGTAAGTCTCAAAATGTAAACACTTTTATTAGTCATTTGTTGTAACATTGTACAGGGAATGTAGAAATACAAAACCCAGTGAAATAAGTCAGAGAACAATATTTTTTATTATTTGCCAGACAATGGCACCTAAAACCATTTCAACAATAATAACAAACATTTCCATTAATTTCTAACTTTCGACAATGCTCTTATTATCTTTATGACGTTACGATGTATTTTCTAATGTAAAGATCTAGAAACAGTTGTTTTTGTGGGATTATTATCATAAAACCATTGTTTTATTTCACAGAAGAATATAAATAAAAAAATCTTTTCACGGTAATATGTAAAATCTATGCTTAAAATGGTCAACGTACGTCGCCTTAGGACTAGCCAGTGATAGACCCATACTCAAAATGTTTGTGAGGGGGATTCTAATTTATTAGATCAAAAGTTAACACATACTGTAAGAATCACAATAAGCATGCTAGTGCTTTGAGGGTTTGTGGGCATATTCTCCTTCAGAAAATTTGTGGAAAGTTATGAGATTAAATTTGGAATGAATTTTCTATTAAATAAAGCTTACACAACTGTATGGCTGTTCACACAAAATCCACAAACATCCAATGAAAAATCAACAAATATAATGTTATTGTAAAACTGAAAGGAAATCTAGGCGGTGCATGTTTTATTATAATAAAGCACTGTCGTATTCACATGTCGAGTAGTTATTAACTGTTATATTATGTTACTAATTTTAAAACTCTGTGCAACAATAGCATATTAGTCAGTGTATACATACATGTATGCGCTACTGAAATAACACGTAAACATACGCCATTCTTCTGGGATGCTTTACCATAAATAACTAACCTACAATTTCTATGTTGGCAGCAGCGATTGTGTATTAAAGCTAGAGCACACAGTCTTTCTCGGTTTGTGTACACATCAATTATTCAACCAGCAAAAAGCAGATGAACTTTCACATTAACATAAACTAGGTGGCAGTATGTTTTTACATCACAAAAATAGGGGGTTTGGTCGAACCACCCCCATTCCTGCGTACGTACTTAAGTATGTAACATCAAAGAGAGAAACAGAATCTCTGTTAGCACTAACTCTGAAGAAATCAAGGAATAAGACTAGATCTATTTTAGAACTTTTCAGTATTAATTGGTTTGACATAAATATCCAGTCAGCTGACCCAGAAGAAAATATAGGGCTTCTGAGCAGTAACGTATTAAAGTTTTCCACCAATAGGAAGTGTCATCTAACCACTCTGAGACATCGTTTCAGCCAAGAGGTACAAAGTTCTTTAGACCAGCGAGGTCGAGAAATGCGAGAATTGCAAATTTTATTTTTTCACAACGTGTTATCATTGGTTTGTTCACCACATATTCTGTTCACTTCAACTAGTATCCCGCACGTGGATCTGAGGGGGCCAATTTCAATTTTGACCTCTTCTTCTCTCCTACAATGGTGCTTAGGTTTCAATTAAAAGGGCGAGCATGTTTTGTGGATCGGGGATTCGAACCCACGACCTGCAGATTGCAAGTCGAGCGCCCTAACCATCTGGCCTTACTGGACCAGAAAAGAGCTCCAGTTTTCGAAAGCACTCGGATTATAGGGTATCGTATTTTAGTCTCAAATAAATAAAGTTTAGATTTGCACTGCTTTCCTAACTATAAGCTTCTTGGAAAGAACGGGCCGAGCAGGACTTAATGGTTAGAGTGCTGATCTGAAGATCAGACGACCCCCAGTTTGAACTCGTCATGTGCCACTAAAGACGTTTCGAATTTTCAGATGTTATATAACTGACAGTCAAGCCTTTTATTTGGTTACTAGTACCCAAATACGTAACAACTGCAATAATGTCGACCCTCCTGCGGTCAGTAGTTTTAATTAGGGGCAGATATGTTTGAATCTTGGGGTCTTTAACTTGGGCTTTTAACTTCTTGTCATGTTAGGCGCCGTTAAGATCGAAAATATCAAATATTTTCAAAGAAGTGACAAATGCACATTACAATGGATAACCACGAGATTTTCTAAACCTGCTGATTTCTTGATAGTAAGTTGCGCTAGTCTCAAAAAATGTTGTCTGTTTTTATCATATTTCGTCCTATTGTTTCAAAAATTTGGCGTATATTTTGTATAACAGTCACTTAAGTCATGTGTAACCTTATTCCACAGAGTTTATTAAATAAAGTTGAAAGAAAAAAGATTAATTATATACTCTTCAAGTGTTACGTTATGATGTAATTATTTTATAATAATTGTTTGTTTTTGAATTTTGCACAAAGCTGCTCGAGGGCTATCTGTGCTAGCCGTCCCTAATTTAGCAGTGCAAGACTAGAGGGAAGGCAGCTAGTCATCACCACTCACCACCAACTCTTAGACCACTCTTTTACCAACGGATAGTGGGATTGACCGTAACATTATAACGCCCCCACTGTTGAAAGGGTGAGCATGTTTGGCGCGACGAGGATGCAAACCCGCGACCTTCAGATTACGAGTCGCACGCCTTAACACGCTTGGCCATGCCGGGCCATTTTACAATAAAACTGTAGGAAAAGACTGAAGACACAAGTAAACACATGTAAATTAATTAATTAATAATTAAACTTCATGTTCTTGATTCCGCTTCCATATTTATAGTAAGAGTTTATTAAAAGAATAAAATAACTCTTTGCTCAGGCCCTGCTGATAATATTAATATTATTATTACGGCATTTCCTTTAATGTAATGGGAGTTATAACATATTGATATAACAGTGATATATCTTAACCTTCTTAATTTATACTGAAAATAAAACAGAGTAATATGTAGTTTTCCTGAAGTCCTAATTTTCCAGTGTTTCCATTTTTCACCTGAGTGAATACATTAGAACATATTTCATTATTTTCATTTAACTCCGATGGTATTATTGACGTTCTTCTCTTACCTACTCCTTAGCTCTCCTGGGAATTGGAACACTTAGCTATGCGTGAGAACGAGTTTAAGGAAATTTATCTGGAGCTGAGTGATCAATGTAAGTGTTACTCCTGCGATCTCCTAGACCTATGTAGGAGCACGGAGGAGGTAATCGCCGTTTTAAATAAGCAGTCTGACTCGGACTCCGAAGACGACGAGGACGAAGAAAACTCAGACAAATTAACCCTAGCTCGTCTAAAGTTAGCACTAAAATATGAACAAAAACAGGTAGGTTTGTAAAGAGTAAACTAAACTTAGCTTCTCTAAAGTTATCGCTAAAATATGAAAAAAAGCAACTAGGTTTATAAAGAGAAAACTGCCTGGAATTATTAATTAGGTCATTCATATGTAGGCGATTTCGAACATTAGGCTACGTTAAAAGAATTTTGTGACATCTTGAGTTGTTACTGAGGTGATCCATATGCTCACGAGATGTTACATGGTAAACTAACTTAATAGAAGTGCGTGATATGTTATGCTGTTAAACAACAAATAAGGTTAGAAGTGAAAAGTGCAGATGTGACACAACATTAATGTGTTGAGTGACAATAAGAATTTCTTTATCAGTTTGTTAAATTAATACAGGTTTATTTTTTTATATTATCATCACAATACTTGATAAAATAACGTGAAAACGTAGGAGAACAATACAGATTATTTATTGTAACGGATTTTTTTTTTGAATTTCGCACAAAGCTACTCAAGGTTCATCTATGCTAGCCGTCCCTAATTTAGTAGTGTAAGACAGTTAGTCATCACCACCCACCGCCAACTCTTGGGCTACTCCTTTACCAACAAATAGTGGGAGTGACCGTCACATTATAACGCCCCCACGCTTGGGAGGGCGAGCATGTTTAGCGCGACTCGGGCGCGAACCCGGGATCCTCAGATTACAAGCGCATGACTTAACGCGTTCGGCCATGCCGGCCCCGTATTGGAATGGACTATTGACTACTATCTTAAAATGGGTTTTAAAATCTGAACAATTATTTTAACTTAAATTTTTGAAAAAATCCAGTATTTATCCTTAATCGGTTAAAATCATTTTCTTAATATAGGAGAGAGAATAGGTAAAGGAAAAACAACTTATGCCATACTTTTTTGAACTTAAAGTGATAGAATTTCCCGGTGATTGCCAGTAAAACTGAGGTATTATAAAGCTGAACCTTGGGTTTCTACATCCCATAAAGGCACGCATGTCTAGCCCATTGTGTAGATCCATCCTTAACTAAAAAATAGACAAAATGAAATGACAGAAGATAGGAATACCATCCTTCATTAGTCATTATTTAAAGCTAAGTATTTTGCCACAGAACTTTAAAATACATTATCAAAATCATATGTACGTATTTATTAGTCTTTCTCAAAATTACCAGTTTATAGCGCACCCTAACTGTCAGCAACTGCTAACATCCATCTGGTACGAGGGCTTACCTGTCTGGCGACGGTGGAACGGTGTGATGAAGATTTTTATGTGTTTTGGATTGATTGCCTGTATGCCCCTGATAGCGCTCTATTACTTGACCTTTCCTAGATCCAAATTAGGTCGTATTGTCCGATCACCCTTTATGAAATTTATCTATCACAGGTACGTATTTTTTGTTATTGTTATTTTGTGGAGTGTACTTGTATTTTTTGTTATTGTTATTTTGTGGAGTGTACTTGTATTTTTTGTTATTGTTATTTTGTGGAGTATACTTGTATTTTTTGTTATTGTTATTTTGTGGAGTGTACTTGTATTTTATATTTTTACAGTTAAAGCTCAACTTAGACACATCGCATTATATTGGACTAAACATCTCATATTTTGTTGCAATTTTGCAAAAAATAAAATCTAATGCATTTTCATTATAAATATTACTTTACACACTGATATGAGAGGCTTCTAAACCTTGTGTCTTGGTTGACTTCAAGAAAAGTCGGAATTAGATTTATTTTTCAAATATAAAATAGACTCATAAATAATATTTATAAAATAGCCACGTAATATTAATATTTATTTTATTCTCATTTGTTCATTTGTTTATATTTCTAAAATATTAGTTATCAGTTGCTTATATTAGAAATAGTTGAAAACAACAAATCCTAAGAAGGATCATTGCCTAATCGTTAACATGTTGGCCTGCTGATGGCAATGGCCAAAGTTCGAACGGTAATATTTTGCCAAATACACTCAAATATTTTAGAATAATCATGATAATTAATTCCGCTAGTTGGTTAATAGTAATTGTGTACACGGCGAATGCCTTTCCCGTGGGCAATAGTTATATATTGATCATGCATATGCCTCACCCATTCATGATATTTCTTATCTGCCTGTTTAGCCCTTGTTCAGCCCTTTACATAATTGAAAATACCAACTACCATTACAAATATCTGAGTAACTTCTGGTGTATTAAAAATACCCTGAATTTACCTGGTTTACAAATTAATAAATATACATTTACTGAAAGATTGTTTTATTTGAAAATATGTGGAACGTAAAATAATAAGGTTTTATCTAGTTTAGATATTTGTAGAATATGAACATATAGTGTTTCTCTAGTTTAACGTGCGTGGATTAAAAAAAAAAAGATTTATAATGGTTAAATATAAGGAAAAGGTTCATTTTATAGTTTCATTGATTGACAGGAATATATAACTAACAAAATTAGAATAGTAATTACTGATTATGAGAAATCCAGTTGAAATAAAAATGTACATCAGAAAAACAGTTGAAAAACTGACAAACACAACACCAACATAATTTCTAAAATACAATGCAACAATTGCTACGACTTCTATATTGGAGAGACAAGCAGGAAAATGGAAACTAGATTCAAAAAACATAAAAAAACACCTTCACACATTTTTAAATAATAAAATTCAAATAAATACAACATATCCATAGAACACACCCAGATTTTAAGTAGGGAAACAGATATAAACAAATGGAAAATCAAAGAAGCCGTACTTATACAACAACTAAAACCAAAATTAAACCAATATAAAGGAACACGTTTACACATGTACTAATTAATAACCTAACATCCACCTGCATCGCCCCCTATAATCTCGTATCCGTTTATACTTTCATCCCTAAGACATGTATCCGTCAACGGTCACATTCAAACTCTCTCTTGAGCTAAAGATGACCTTAAAAGGTCAAAACGTTGTTCTCTCCTTATCAATATAATTGTTAATAGCCATACCAGCCGTCCTGAGATACAAAATTAAAATAGAATGTTATATGCAAAAATGGCTCGTTTGGGTTGAGAAAATATTTTACATAGAAGAACGACCGTAAAATAGAATGTGTTTTTACATGATAATTTTGGCTGGCATGTCTTCTTCTAACAGCTGCAAGTAATTCCAGTTGAAGGTAGCTTTAACCCGCACGTTTACCTTATACTTCTCTTTACCGATAGAAGTATAGAAGTAATTAAGTTCGAATTAGTAATTAGAATCCCTCCTATAGAACATTTTAACTTAAGACTTAATGAAATATCAAACTATCAGCTATTCTTGTAAAAGGACTGTTTACAGTGACATTTGAATCTTGATATTTTGTTGTGTAACATAATCATCGAAAAGTTAGTTATACAACATTTTATTCTCTAAATGTGCGTGTAATTCTTCCACTTACATTTATTCTCCCATTGACCACGTGTTCACCAGTAACCTCGATATTGTAAGTAATGAATATTTACAGCTACTAAGAAGTAAATGTCCCAAATTCCTTGAATTTTCAAAATTATTCGGACAGACACTATGAAAGTAATCGGTATGACCCTATAAGAGAGATCACTTGAAGGTAATCCTAATTATAAACTGTGCAAGTAAAGTTAAAATACAATCAATAAATGCATAGCGTACTTTAAACAACTATTTATAATAATGAACATATTATGAGCAAGTTATTGAACATTTAGATTATCCATGTAACAAATATCTTATCAGAAACTTTGTTTGTTTGTTTTGGAATTTCGCACAAAGCTACTCGAGGGCTATCTGTGCTAGCTGTCCCTAATTTAGCAGTGTAAGACTAGAGGGAAGGCAGATAGTCATCACCACCCACCGCCAACTCTTGGGCTACTCTTTTACCAACGAATAGTGGGATTGACTGTCACATTATACACCCCCACGGTTGGGAGGGCGAGCATGTTTAGCGCGACGCAGGCGCGAACCCGCGACCCTCGGATTACGAGCGCACACCTTACGCGCTCGGCCATGCCAGGTCCTTATCAGAAACAAGTTAAAGCTTTGTTTTCATTCAGGAAAAGTGTTAATGAAAACAACTAAAGTTGACTTAAATTAACTTAAACCTTCAGACAAGGAACTTATCTGGCATGGCGACGTGGTTAAGGCATTCGACTCATAATCCGAAGGTCGCGGGTTAGAATCTTGCTCGCACCAAATATGCTCGCTGTGTTAACCGTGTCGGCGTTATAATGTGACTGTCAATCCCACTATTTGTTGATAAAAGAGTAGCTCAAGAGTTGGGGGGGGGTGATGACTAGCTGCCTTTCCTTCTAGCCCTACCCTGCTAAATTAGGAGCGGCTAGTGCAGATAGCCCTCGTGTAGCTTTGCACAAAATTCAAAACGAACCAGAAATTCTTCGGAATAACTTTTAGAATAGTAGAGAACAACTCTAGTGAAATTATCATTGATTTTAACTCATGTTAGTTTGAGTTACTATTATATATAATTACAATAATATGACATCATATTACCTTTTGATGATTACCGTCTTTGCCACACTATCATTCCTTTCTGAATACTATTATTTTTAGCGAACACTCTATTTCCAAGAGGCTTATCATGCTTTCTTTTCACCTTTCAGAGAAAGTTTAACGTAATTTACTACTTCTAACTCTATGTATTTGTTACAGAGGGAACTTAAACTGAAAGTGGTTTTGTTCGGCGAACCACGTATTATGTTTAGCTTGCTGTTTCCTTTAATATTAGTGTGTTTTCATGGACAGATTATATACTGTTTTAATTTTTCTTTCTTCGTGAAAACCGTTTTTGGTTTCACTATAGAAAACTTTCTTCAAGAAATTCGACACAGTTTAATGGCAAAACGTTTGTAATACTTATGTCTCTCCTTTCATAAGGGTAACTAAATGTGTCTCATCCGTCATAAGGGTTACTGAATGTGTTTCCCGTCATAAACGCTACTGAATGGGCTGTAATAGTGAGGAGGAACGAGCATGTTATATTAACTTCACGTTTTAGAGATAATTTTCTAGTGCAACAGTAGCACGAGCAGACAGCTAGAGTTTCTGTGTCCCTTAGATATGGAACATTAAGTTATCCATTTATTTTACTTTCATGAATAATGTTGGTTATACTGTTGTAGAACCGAACTTTGCTACATGTTTTCTACTCCTTTTGGTTTAAAAATTAGATTCACAATTTTTTATAGTTCCCCGGGTTGAGACGTCACATTGCTCGAGTAATTTTAATTTGTCATTGATCTTCACTGCCCGTTGGCCGACTTATCTGACAAACACCAATCAGTGTTTTCTTACGTCAAAAACTTAAAAGTTTATTACCATATTTTAAACAGTGTAAGAACCTAAGAAAGCATATTTTTCTATACACTTTCAGCAAACTTTACCAGATTTTATTCAGTAAGAGTGTAATTTCAATTATGTTTGGGTTTTTTTTGGATTTCGCGCATAGCTACACGAAGGCTATCTGCGCTAGCCGTCCCTAACTTAGCAGTTCAAGACTAGAGGAAAGGCAGATAGTTATCACCACCCACTGCCAACTCTTGGACTACTCTTTTACCAACGAATAATGGGATTGATAGTCACATTATAACGCCCCCATGGCTAAAAGGGCGAGCATGTTTGGTGTAACGAGGATTCGAACCCATGCACCTCTGATTACGAGTCGAATGCCTTAACCACCTGACTATACCGTCATGACAAAAGTTTGAGAAGCGCTGTTTTACGTGGTAAATCATCTTGAAGTATCAGTATCGTTTGCTTGTTTATCGAATCAGACAAACGTGTTTTCTTTTCCAGTGCCTCGTTTGGATTTTTTCTTTTACTGCTGGTTCTAGCCTCCACACGTCTCGAGGGGTCCGAGCGGTCAAAGCAGAATATTCGTGGACCTCCTCCATCCTTGATCGAGTGGTTGGTCTTCTTTTGGGTCACAGGTAAGGTGATGGGTCTTTTCCTTTTTATGGTATTAGCGTATTATTAAATAAAAATATTTATATAAACATTTTGAACCTCAGTATACATTTTGCTTGTTTCGTCTACCATAGCCCTTTTTGTGGAATAACTTAGTGGTTAATGTAGCTGACTGGCAATACGAAAGTTTCGTGTATACTTTAGCTGTTGGCGCGTTAAATTAAAAGTCAATCTCGCAATACAGGTTAAAGTAACCGCTTTAGGCGGTTGTTACTGACGGCCATCTGCCTTACATCTGGTTTGTAATTCAAAGTTACGGACGAATTTACCTGAACCATAAGTATGTTTGACTGGTTGCGAAACACTGATCTAGAAGTTACACATAATAATGTTGAAGTTCCAAGGTCAAATAAATGTGGATAATGTGACAGTATTATTCACGATGTTTTCTTCTAGTCAGCATTGTCGGCAACAAACAATTCGTTAAATAAGCAGGAATTGTTGCGAAAAAACATGCTGCAGCGTGTAATACTTTCCACGTGACGATATTTTCAGTCCCATAAGTTAAAGAATATACACAGTAAAAACATTATCGTCGAGCACTAATTTAATTGCATATTGTCAGACCAGGTTAACTTACCTACAGTTTTGCCACTAGAAAAGATATAAATTTTAATCAAGTGTTTTATATTGCAACTTGACTCTTGAATCTTTTGATCTGCCAACCGTTAGGTACGACCGACTAACAAATAAGATGACTTAATTGCTTGAATATTCAGGGGTAATTTCACTTTCAGACCATCGTTTAATTCAGATCTTTTTTATGGTATTCTCTATTTATCCACTTAAAAACTCAGCCTTAGGTTTGATGACGTAATTTTGTTTGTATTTAAAAACAACATTTGCGTCGACTTGGTGATCTAAATACTTTTATCGGGTTTTTTATGAACACAACTCTTGTGGTCAGTTTCTATAATAAAAAGGAATGTTGATGAACGCTTAATTATCAGTTTCTGTTTACATTCTAGGAATGGTTTGGGCGGAATGTAAACAACTGTGGGAGGAAGGAATCAAGGCCTATGTCCGACAGTGGTGGAACTGGTTAGACTTTATCATGTTGTCTCTCTTCCTTACCGCTTTCTCCCTCAGGGCAATGTCCTTCTTCCTGATCCAGAGCGAACAGTATGGGCCTCGAATACTGGAACGTGCTCGCTGGCCAAACAATGATCCCACTCTCATTGCTGAAGGCGTGTTTGCCATGGCTAACGTTTTTAGCTTCGCAAGGATCATCTACCTGTTTCAGACTAACCCTCATCTCGGACCTCTACAGATCTCGCTGGGATGTATGATAATTGACATTGCCAAGTTTCTTTTCATCTTCTTTTTAGTACTGACGTCCTTCGCCTGTGGTTTGAATCAGCTCTATTGGTACTACGATACTGACAGTGAAGTTTGCGACACTAAAGTGGTCGGTGGTGAGAACGTCACTGTTAGCTGTCAGCGCAATACAGATGCTTTCATAACGTAAGTTCGAATTTCTGATTTTCTCAACGAAGTAATCTAGGACTTTTTTGGCAGTGAAGTTATTCTAAAAAAGGAGCTTTTACTCTCCAAACAATAATAATAAAAATCAAGTTATTTCAGTCAAGGTTTCACCATCGTTACTTCATCAGGACTAGTAGTACAAGAACTCTAATACTATACTGAAGCTACTGTCTGTGTGTTCATGTTAATCGATGTTCAGAGTGAAACCGTTCCTTTTTCCTGATTGTTGGGCTTTATTGATTAGTTATAGGATTCAACAAAGCTTACGTAAAGCTATGAATGTTATGAAATAAGGTCTTATAAATGAAAATGGCGTATAGCAGTTTGCGAATTTATTTTAATAGTGTAATGATTAAAATAAAGAAGTCGGTTACTAAAACAACCAGACTTCTTACTGGAGATTCGAATTTCGTGTTAACTGTTTTTTGTGGTCGCAAAAGGAAAACGACAATCGAATTATTTAACAGCTCATCATCCACCAACCAAGAATTATATGCCCTTTCATATCAATCATTTTCTACCTAATCAAGTTTATTGCATTCAATCATAGTAATGAAGAAGAGTTACAATTATTAATTATTTTATGTTTACCTTAAAAATAATAAGAGTTTTTTTTTAATAATTTTATTTGAGATCAGTACTAGATCATTTATATGAGGTATGCATTGCCTGTATTAGTACTGGTTTTTCGTTTATAGAACAACTTAAATCTTTGATCCTTTTAGTAACTATTTGAACGCGCTAACTGACTCTTTTAGTTTCTATCTGCACCCGCTAACTCTCTCAGTAACTGTCGTTGCGTTTAGAATCTCATTTTTGTTTACATTTTTATTCTATATCAACCACGATTTCTCTCTTTTCAGGGTGTGCTAGTTTTGTTCTACAGTTCTCAGTGTTTCAGCTTTTGTTGTTACTTTTTCTTCTCCCTTCTATGTTTATGCTAATTTTCTATATTTTTTCAGCTTTTACTATCTCATTTCCTTTGTTTTAGATTACCTGAATATTGATTGTGATTATTTTACAAGATAACTTTAAAAGTCCATTTTCTAGGCTCCGTCTTGTTCTACTTCTTCTTTATTTTTGTTTTTTCTCATTCTAGTTCAGGTGTTTTAAAACTAGTTGAAAAATGTTGCTAAATGTTTTCTTTGTGAAAAAGCACTTCTTCGCTGGAACTAACTGCATAACATGAGTGGTAATATACAACCTTTTTTCGGTAGGTTTTTGTTGAATAATGAACGAAATTATACATTTTGTTTAAGTGGCAAATTACTTTGCACCATTTAAATTATTTAATTTTTTTATGTTATTCCTTTGTCATTTTGTAGTATTCTGATATTTCCCTCCAGTGACTCAGCGATAAGTATGAGGACTTATAGTGCCACAGTTTGGGATTGATCTCTCTGGTTAGCTCAGTTCCAGTTTTCCGCTGTGCAACGTAGCATTTAAAATACACAAACGTATTTTTTGTAATATTTCAGATTTATTGTTGTTCGACACGACAAGCCTTTGTTTTTTAAATTGTCTTTACATTTTCACTTTATCTCTTGGTTGTTTTGTTTTTCTTGTGTGATAGTACTTGATGATTTATGAAAGCTCTTTCTTTTGTTTATTAACCTTGAAATATAAAGCCCTCTAGGAAAAACATATAGATTTTATTAATTTTTTATTTTATTTATTTTTTTACCAGTGTTATTTCTCATCTCATTCGTTTTGACCTTTATAAAGAATAATTACATGTGCATTACAAATTCACCTGATTAAATTTGTTGTTCATACAGTTGAACTTGCAGTTGAGATCCTCGATGGAACTTTTGTGCCCGGGCAAATCCAAAAGTTGGAATGAACAACATAGCTCGTAATTTACTGGACCCTTTTGATGATGTTATCGTGTGAGCACGCATCTTGGGAATGTTTATCCACTCTTAAAAATAAAACATAAATCTTTGTTTTATTTAAATCAAAAGCGCATGATTTTTCAAACACAGGCCTAGACGTGTGTTCAGTGGTTCTAGAAATATATAACGCTGAATGAGGATATGTAATATTGGAGTCAAGCGAGAAAGAATGTAAAGTTCTGTGTTAAGTGTTCTACATTACCAATTCTAAAAATAATTTCATCCCCAGGCTGTCAGTCCACATAGTTTGTTTCTTTTTGTCAAACGATTTCCACTTGTGAAATTGGACAAGAAGCTATTTCTTGTCTGCTAAGTTACAAACATGTTAGCTAGTTGTAGAAAGTATGTGCTAAGTTTTAATTATCCAACAAAGGAGGCATATGGATCGAGAGTATTATATTTTTTACCACAACTCTGTTTACGCAAATGGTTGTTTGCGATGTGCCCGCCGTGAACTCTGAATTTTTGTGCTATAAATACCTTCAAGCTTACTACTGAGACACCAACGGAAGGTTATCTTAAGAAATTTCGATAAATTATTGGTAATACCATTTTCAAACTGACGGCATATGTGTGATTCATAGTTGAAGTAGTCACTCAGCAACTTTAGGATATAACTATTCTTTACTCTAAAATTGTCGAGCAGAAGGTGTGAAACCAAGTCAGCAGCATCCATAACCGATACGATTAGCGGAAATGGCTCTCAGTTTGATAATGTGCCAACAGCAGAAAGTGCTGGGAGTTCAAAGGGTTATGTGGTTGGCTCGAACTTTCGATCTTCCGATTCGCAGCCGAGCACGTTAACCATAAGGCTCTTTCAATAAAGTATTTAATTATTTCGACAAAAAACTCCTCTTCCTCCAAATTATTAAACACCTCGATCAACTGTTAATAGCGGATGAAAAGTACTGATTTCTAAGTGAATTCGAAAGAAATAGGGATTTGAAAACTACCACTAGTCAACTATAGTGCGAGATCTCAAAATTAGATAAGTTTTGACGTAATTTTTTATGTCACTATGTTACCTAGCTCGTTAATAAACTGTAATAAAGATTAGTTTACGCAAAGTTTTAAGTTCCAAGAATGAGGTTATGGATTAAAATTGTCATTGAGTTCATATGTATGAAAATTATTATTAAAAAAATATTAATTATGAGAAAAATGTTTCGAATGCTACTAGTATATCCATCTTTATACACTGATACCATATGGTGATGTATTTTGATTAAGTTCAAAGGGGGAAAGGTAATATTAGCTCGAGGATTATTTAAAATATGCCTTAATAAATGAAGTAGTCTTTTATTTTATGGATAAATGCTTCTTGTATTCTTCAAGTAATCTTTAAGGCCTACGAATGTTCAGTTCTAGTGTGAAACGGTCTAGAGATACCCTAATTATATTATATATAAAACATTGGTAGTGAGGAGATAGTGAGTGACAAATTAATCATTCAATCATATCTCTTAACTCGTAACCAACCTTTCAGAACCTTACAAAAATTAAAAACATATAAACAGTGAAGTGTTGTTGAATTTATTATAACAAAAGCAAGGTTCAATTTATAATAGTTATTACAAACTTATTACTTCTTGTTTCTCACAAAATGGTATGATTTATTACTGGACAACTGTTTGTTTTAAGTTTATCATTGAAATCACGTATTTGTTAAGTATATTATTTATAAAATTATAGATAATATGACATTATCTCAGTAGTAAATGATTTATTTTAAAATTTAATAACTTTAAGGTTAAGTTAACATTGTTTATTTGAACCACAACTTTAGTCCTAATACCGTCATTCCCTTTTATTTTGTTTTTTAACCGTAAGCCATTTTCAGAACTCCATAAGTTCTTCTGTTCGACGTTAAGACAAGTTAGTACCAGGTCTCAGAGATTAAAGAAATCAATTTATATGAAATTTATAAATTATTTGTCACTTATAAAGAGTTTAATGCCTGAATATTTGTTTGGTAACAGTAGGGCTTTATTTGAGCAACCTTTACACAAAACCGCTTTCACACAAAAGTAACAAATTCAAGGATGAACGTTTTACCGATTTCACTAAATCAAACAAATATTTGATCAATTGGAATATTTTATTACTTGAAATTGTATTTCCTTGAAAGCATCAAATGCCACTTTACACCGGAGAATGGAAAGGTTTTTAATCTTGAAGAAACCTCATTTGAACACGTTTTTTAATATATAAAATGTATTATTTCGTTACGTGATAAAATAGAATTTATGCACTTATGAAAACTGAATTTCTAGGTTCACTTTTGGTCCTTTATGCAGGTATAATTATTAAATTTATTAATTGCTAATATTATTTTTATAGCTCAACAAAGACGGAGTAACTCTTGTAACCATTCAATACAATTTAATTTTTTGATACTCTGCTGTGTAACTGTATGCGTGTTTTCTTAGCATACCTTCCATTTTCACTTTCAATCAACCTTACTTGTTATCTTTATCCACCACAGCATAGACTCCAGCTATACAACTTTGTTGTGGTCTTTATTTGGTGTAATTCCTATCAAGGACCTGAAAGCCAGAGAGGATCAAGCCTTTACCAAGTGGGTGGGACAAGCCCTCTTGGGAGCTTACATGATCATGGCTATGACAGTTATGATTAACATGCTGATTGCAATGATGAGTCGCTCCTTTCAAGATATAGAGGTAAAAACGTCTAGTGTTCCTCTTGTGGTCATACAGAACAGTGGTTGGATGTTCAGATTCATAGTTTAACATGTTCAGTACTTTCTATCATACGCAGTTTGTAGAGTTCAATTTCACTAATCAGGTATGCGCGTTTGGAGCTACGAAAATTCTGGTTTTACGTTAAGTACTGTTTTGCGCCCAGCAGTTATTTTGATGTTTTTTTTACAACTTCCAAAACTGACTCCATCAAATGGTAAGCTCGCTCTTATTCGTTTCCAGGGCAGGAGCTTAAACAAGACAACTTTGGAAAAGTATAAATGTTAACTGATGGGGATAACTTATTAACAAAAGTTATGTTGTTTCTCCCATCGCTGCTCAGGATCGGGAACACGTTCGGCACTCTCTTCTGGTCACTTTTCGGCGTTACTTACCCGGCCAGCACCGAGCTCATCGAGGACCACGCGCAAGTCGAGATGGTGGGGCAAGGGTTGTTCATGGCCTATCACGTCACTGCCATCATTGTCCTTATAAACATATTAATAGCTATGATGACCAAGTCCTTCCAGGTGATTGAGGTACGATCCCCGGGTCATTGACCCTATTATTCCTTTTATTCGCTATAGCTTCTCCTTGTGGTCGTTGTTTAGCTGCACAGCTTACTTTAGAATCGTCAAATTGACCCTCACTCATGTCTCTTAATGAACAATTATACACATTTTATTTCATAACGAAATTATTTGTAAGAAATTAATATAGATTGTAAACACCTAAATTTAATGTATATAAAAAAATAGTTTATACTTTACTTCTTAGTAGCTGAAAAACAAGAATAGAGAGACTCAAAAGCCACCCACACCACAGTGATATCTTCAGTTCGTGCCCTAACTGCTCAAAAGGTGCAGAGGTAATATCATGATACGCAACGGCATGATTACTCCCATGTATTTGTGCAAGGCTAGTTACATCCCAACCAGTTAAAGTGGCAAAAGACAGTAGGTGTAATTCAAACGTAACTTGAAAACAAGGAAGATGCTTAGAAGTATCATGATGGTGCGCGACTTTTGCTCCATTTGGTGTAATGAACATTGCTTATTTATAAAGCTTAGGACAGGCAATATTTGTGTCAGCTGTTACGTTATACAACTAGAGGGGCGCGCAGTACAACGCATATCTCCGCCACGCAGCGATGATTATATTCTGCTCTCAAAAAACACGAAAATGTGTCTATTATGCTCGTCGTTATCAACGGCACATGCAATTTTTGAAAGGACAATTAGGAATACTATTTCACATACGTGCATCAAATTTCATAAGATCTGATCATTTTTGTCTCATTTATAAGAGCAAGCTTAATGTGAAAAATCAGTCCCTATATTAATAAACAGTGATTTTTTTATTTTCAATGGTCCTGACCCTTTAAAAACTAATCATTTCCAAGTTAGGTTATATTCTAAATGTATACCAACTTTCATTCAAATCCATTCACCCCTTTTGATAAGTCTTGCTGTCAAACACACAGGGGTTATAATATTATCTCCTTCCACTTTCGGTGGCTGAGGTAATTACACATAACTTACAGACTCTAAAAATAAATCACTTTCATTAAGTTTTAAAATAACCATAAAACTTTTAAACTCAGGTAAAAATCATATAATTTGTAAGTTTCTTATCAACATACTTAAAAATAAATTAATAACTTATTTTATATTAAACATATGCAAATCGATGATTCAACAACAGAAGCTCTTGATGGTAAAATTTAATAAACTACGCGCTTGTAATTTTTTCTTCTAATATTCGCACGAGGCTGCTTAAGGGCTATCTGCACTAGCTGCCTCTAATTTTGAAGTGATGGAGTAGAGAGAAAACAGCTAGTCAACTCTTGAGCTGCTCTTGTCAGATAGAATAGTGAAATCCCCGGTGATTAAGTATGCGGACTTACAATTTTAAAATCCATAGTTCGATTTCCACCTGTTGACAGACTTCAAATCGATCATCATTTATCTTTGCACTAAGAGTACAATGAGTAGTGAGTTTTGTCTGTTGCCATTATAACGGAGCCATGACCTAAAAAAAAACGGAGCCGGAATTTTTTTATTGCAGTAACGGGACACAAACATTGGACCTGCAAACCGACACTACTTTTACTCGGCTCACCTATAATTGGAAAACAACTTTTTCAGTAAGAAAAACGTTGACAGTAGTGCTTAATGTTTGAATATAATTCAAAATTATGAAAGTACATTTGAAAAAAAATTATTATAGTAGGATCTATAGATAGTTTTTTTTATGAATAGTTTTAAAGAAATATTTTTATCACTCAACTTTATTAATGATAATATATACATATATCATGTTTAAATAATTAAAAGAAGAAAATATTTAAACCAAGGGATATAAAGAATTAATAAATCACTGAGATCTTTAGCGATAAGTTAAACATTACTGGCAAAGGCATCGTTAAAAGCAATCAAACCAATTTAAATTTTAAGAAATCACAGTACACAGTTTAGTTGTATTTTGTGACTTTAAATAACCGCTGTTTGAATTCTAACAATCAGTCTATTTCTCACTAACAACAAGTACCGAATTATCTGCAATAGCTTTTGATCAGAAGTTTAATCATAATTTTTTCAGGCTTTTTTTTTAGTAGCAGCTCTTTAGGTAAGTAAGTAATATCTGTTGTTGTTCATTTGTATATATATGGCTTAAGTAAGCTACAAAAATATTTTAAACATATTATATCAAAGGGAAAGATAACGTAAATTTTACACAACACATCCAAACCTTAGATTAAATATAGGGTAAATTTTGTAGAGAGAATATATATATATATTTGACAAAATGCAGTTACAAACAAATATCCAACACTAGGTTTAAAATAATAACAAACAGTTGGGCTTAGTAAGTAGAACCTTAACATTTTGGTATTCATGTCCAAACATCACACTGACAACTGGAATACCAACTTCAAGAACAATTTTGCTATCTCCATCGTTTATATATAGTACTGTGTTATCTTTCTAATTATTAATGTGAGCAACCACCTTCCTACGTTTGGCTACGGTCACCGAAAAGTGGTAAAGATTTAAGATCTTATGGGTTTCAGTAATCACATCTGCTCCTTTTTTTCCATTTTTAATCATGCGAATCTGACGAAATTGGAGTAGACAGTATACCCCCAATACAATTTGGGTCCTACTTTTCGATACCTCTGAAAACCAGGACACATTACATAATGACCCACCTTATGATTTGTGCCTCGATGTTGTTTATTTATTTTGCGACAGTGTTTTTATTATTTTTCAGGTATATTTTTAATTTCATTATTTACGTATTTATGTGTTTTTGCCTTATCTATAAAATTAAATCTAATTATATTTAAATGAAGTCTGAAAGCAGAAATCTTTCTCTACGTTTGTATCAAAGTTCCCAATGCGTTTTATGATAAATTACTTCTTTGGATTAGAGTTAACTAGAAAGGACTAAGACGAACTTGCTTATAACTTTAATGCTTAAAATCTGTTTCTTTAGTTTTCTTTTCATAACGATACATTTTAACATTTCCAGAAATATTTGTTGAATCGTTCAAGAAAGCCGTCAAGCAGAAAGAGGCAATCTTCTGTGATGATTTGGTATCCTTGGAGTTTTAAATCTTTTGTTACCAAACATCTTGGTTCACGGGTTGTGAGACGTTTTTGCAGAGAAACTGAATACCTAATTTAGTTAACGGAATTCGACCCTCCTGAAAATGTCAAGCTTGCTAACATTTCCTAATCTGAAATATTCTAGTGAATTAATTCAGTATACTTAGATTAACAAAGCTTATAGCTTTCAAGACGTACCTTTTATTCTAAAACGGAAGAAACTATTCTTATGTGTACTGCATATTCGAAGGAATTTTAGACACAAATAAGTGCTATAAAATATTTAGCCATTTATTTTCAGAAGTATTTTCCTAAATACTCTAAAGGAATAATTTTATTATCTTAGCTTGTAGAACACATCTTCTTATGTTTTTCCAAACCCTACGATTCAAGCATCTCCTGAGAACATTCACATAGTACAAAGTGCTTCCTGCAGTGTACTTAAGAAAGGATAGAATAATTTAAAAAAATATTTATAGATATGAAGGAAGGCAATATCAAAAATATAAAGTTTTCTTTTCACAGTGAACTGTAAATATGCATATACATTTTCGTGTGAATTGTTTTATGACTATTACCTAATAAAAATTCTCCCTTGTTTATTTCGAATCTTCTTATGAACATATATCTACTAGCTTTTCCTTATATATATCTCTGGATCCTAGTTTTGTCAATTGTTTTAAATATTATCAATGTCTTAGAAACCTTCAAGTCTAATTTCAATTGCGAAATCAGGAAACTTGTAAGCATTTAATTACTGAACATTTGGCGGAAATGGTGATTATCTAATTCTTTCAATTCATTTGTGATACGTCTTAAACTTACTATTTCACGTTGGAAATTGCTCATTTAATAAATATTTTCAATATTTCTATTATTTATCTAAAAGCTCTGAAACTTGCAACAACGTTAGTTATAGTTTATTTATATATATACACACACACACATATATTAACTTGGAAAATGATTCAACACGTCAATACATTTTTACTTTATTTAGTGGAAATTCTATTGTTTTCGAAATTTTTAATTTGGCAATGTAACATGATTCGTGAGCCTTCACTAAGGAACGTCCTCGATTAATCAGCGGTAAGTTTAAGGACTTACAACGCTAAAATCGGAGACTTAATTTCCAACGATGAAGAGAGTGCAAACAGCCCTGCAGCGTTGCACAAATAAAAAAACAACAACTATCTTAGGAACAGTTGACGTGACAAATTTATTCGTTATTTCAAACTACGACTAGCTGGTGATCTTCACAGTTAAAAATAATGAAATACTACTTTTAGATCGGATCTTAAGTTAGTAAGTTTTAACTTGTTAAATTACAGATATTTATTTTGTTGTGCTTTGAAACGTTCAGTAACTTACATGAATCAAAATCTTCACATAACTGGTGTCTCAAGGTTTATATTTAGCAGATGGGGTTACAGCGAGTGCTTACTAAATGGTTATCTCGACCTGGAGTGAGAGAAAGTGTTTCCTATCCTGAGCATATTTTTTAGCATGTGAAACAGAACTTCTTTAAGGTATATTTGTTGGCTGTCATCGAAGTAACTCTGTGATTGAGTGCAGAGAAAAGATCGAGTGTAAAAGTTTTTTATTAACTTACTTTTCATGAAAGTATGGTTTATGATATACTAATCGTTATTTATTCGTGTTAAGTCTGGGAGGCAAAGTATGTATTGTTTGGTGTATGTTAAGCCTACTGCATGAAAGTGTCGTTTACGTGATAATCATTGCTCTTATGATGCCCGCAGAGAAAGCTTACAGTGAACAATTAATTTCTTATAGGCACATCTGTTTGAGGGGAGGGTAATAAATTGATGGAAAAAACGGAGTGTGTAACATGTAAATATATTATAGGTAGTCTTATTTTACTTTCTTTACTTGTAACTGTAAAACTGGTTGTTGCTATTAGAAAAAAAGGTTCCAACATACCCCCATAATTTTCAAATCGCTGAGTGAATTGTAAACTTTAATAGATCAAGTCTCTTCCTAAGCTCCAAAGAGGGCGCTCCGTTGTTAAACACAACTAACAATGAAAATACTGTTAGTTTTTATTGTCAAAATTCAACAAGAATATAACCAAAAAAAAGTTTGTCAGTTTTTTATTGTTGATTTTCTTTCTATCCACTATTTTATTTCATTAATTAGTATTATCTTTACACGTATCTTATCGTTCAAATATCTCTGTTAGTCGTATGGAAAATTAAATATTTTTATTTATTTATTTCACTACGATATTTACTTTTAACAAAGAAAAATACAAATGATAAAATATTTTGTATGAGTTATATACATTTGTTTATCGTGTAAGCGAATATAAAAAAATATCACTGAAAAATAAATCTGTCTTCCCTTACATTAAGGATCATGCAGACAGAGAGTGGAAGTTCGCACGTTCCAAGCTGTGGATGGGCTACTTCGACGAAGGATCCACTCTTCCACCTCCCTTCAATATCATCATTAGTCCAAAGTCTATCTTATACTTTACACGAGGTCTTAAACGTCTTTGTGTGACCATGTTTGGTAAGACTTCCATGAGCCGCCAGCCGACTCGTAACACTAAAGCAAATATCAAGGTAGAGATTTCCTTCAGCTTTTCTCTTTGGGGTTTGTTTTTTTCTGTGATGATTCTTTTCTACGCCTTAAGTGAAGTTTACAGCTATTGGCTTAACTGAGACTATCATTTTGTGGAACAAGTAACGTATACCAAATATGTATTCTCTCAAAATACATTTAGTCTTAAATAAGACTTGATTTACTTGAACGTGAAAATACAACAAAAGAAAATCGCTGTGCGCGCTTATTTATAGGAATTGCTTTTGGACTGTACAGAGTTCAATGTGATATCTAAAGAGATCTTCATTTAATTGAAATCAGTCAGTTTTTCTCTCATTTGAATAATTTTCTGTTTTTATGGTACTCTAAGATCGTCAATTATAACTCCAATTGACAGTGCAGTTTAACATAAGTTTTTACTTTGAAGATTACAAACTAAGTTATCAATGTAAAATATTTATTTGGATAGTATTATTATTTAAAAAGAATAATGTCTAATCAGTGAATAATTTTACAGTTAATGTAAAGGAATATATTCACCCTGTATTTGTATTTAGATAGTGATTATAAAGCTTAGTTTTCGTTTTCCTTTTTACAAGTATACTTATTTTATTACGTTCAACATCATGGGCATTAACAATATTTTAACGTTGAAGCTCTTTTTTAAAGTAAAGTTTTTTAGGCTGTATATAAAAGCCATACATGGCCAGGTGATTAAGGGCCGTTTGATTTGATCTGAATTTGAATGAATTACATTCATGTTCATATCTGCCGAACTTTTTCCTTTCGGGACAGGTCCCGGCCTTTCTTTCCACTGCTGCCTTTGCCTCCACCCAAAAGAACATTTGGTGAGACTTTCCCCACCCAAAAAGTCAAGAATAATAACGATAACTAATTTATTAAAATAAAAAAAAACAAAAAAAACACCACTTACCGTATTTACTTGTTTTATAGCCCGGGCCCTTATTTTTTTCAACCAAACTCAATACCAGGCCCTTATTCAAACGGGCTCTTATTCAAGCACGGGCGCTTGTTATTTTCAAAGTAAAATTAGGTATGCACAAAAATTATCGTTGAAGACAAATGTGTGTAACTGTGCAGTTTGCGCCTTTTGTTATCGTCATCAACTGGTGATAGGTCACGCTTTCTTCTTCTGTCATCTGCCATCATGTGGGGTTCAATATTCTGAATGAATGATCAGTAGACAAATATCAGTTCTTTGCTTTTGGTGGGAAAGTCTGCTGTCATTGGCTATGAACAATGCTATCTGCTATGCAATTGGACGCCTAAGGCGTGAGTGTTATCGACCAGCGCATAAAATTCGATAGCGTGCAATTGTCAGGTGATACGAGGGTTTCGTCACCGGATGTGTGGCCAAGTGCAAGCGGGTGTAGCCAAATGAGTCAACAATTAAACTGTTACAGCGATGATAGGCGAAAATAATGGGAAAATTTCGGGCTGTCGTTCTCAGCTTCCCCAAATTGGATTTTAACGAGCGATGTGTCAAATGAAAGCTAAGAAGATATGCTTTAATATCGTGTGTGATTCATTATCATAAATTGACATCTTCATACTGAAAAACAAAGTTTCCTAAAAGTTATGATTAGGGCCCGGGCGGGTATTCAAGCATGGGCCCTTATTTATTTTCATGTTCTGTTCACACGGGCGGCTATTCAAACGGGCCTTTAATCAAGATCGGGCGGTAAAACGAGTATATACGGTAATCTTAATAACAACCCACGAAAGGGGACGAAGAGGAACTACAAAGTTCCTGAACACCCCAGTTGGAGAGAGAACTCTTCTGATTTCTCTCTCTCTAAACTGAACCCCTGCCACGTTAGTTTAGTTTAGTTTAGTGATTAAGGCACTCGACTCGTAATCCGAGGGTCGGGGGCTCAAGTCGCCGTCCCACCAAACATGGTCGCCCTTTCAGCCGTGGGAATTTATAATGTAATGGCAGATCCCACTATTTCTTAGTAAAAAAGTAGCCCAAGATTTGGCGGAAGGTCTTACACTGCTAAATTAGGGACGGCTAGCGCAGATAGCCCTCGTGTACCTTTGCGCGATATTCAAACCAAACTGTATATAAATGTTTCAATTTCTTAACATTTTTTGCTTTCCATATTTTAAGATCGAAACAAAATCACTGTTTTAATGTTTAAATATTTGTTGTGACATAACCATTTCATTTGTTAAGTTACAAAAATTCAGTAATAATTAAGAACATGTCCTCTGAATCAAAAATACACCCTTTTTCGATTCTTATTCACACAACATTCTCTTGTTTGGAACTTGACACTGAGATTAAATTTCTTGAGTTAGAATATCATATGAAAGCCAAATCCTGCTCAACGAGCTTTCGTTCTACATCCCCGTTTCACCAAACGTGCTTGCCTTGTCGGCTGTGGGATGTTACGTGTTACGATCAATACCAGTATTCGTTGATAAAAGAATGGCCTAAATTATAGACGGCTAACACAGGAAGCCATCGTGTAGCTTTGCGCGAAATTTAAAAACGAAACAACCTTTCTACCTAACAAAATAATCAGTGAATTGTTTGAAAATATTAGTAACGTTTATCTCTCGGTAGTCAAACGGTAGGTGTTCCTCATGATTAAATAAATTTGTATTTCTACTAAAGAGAAATAAAAACGAAAGGTGATTGAATTTTAAAGTCTTAACTAATTTGTATAGTTGAGTGAAACACTTCTTTGTAGTCCTGTTGTTTCAAAACGTATACTCTGTGTCTGTGGTTAGAAAATGTAATGTAACAAACACGATTATTAAATTTTCATGTACACCTATCTAATTCATTCTTTCATTAAAAATCTACTTCACACTGTTTAGTTTTTTAAGTTTATCCTGTATTTTTTTCAAGATTATTTATGATATAAATCCTGCTATTTCTCTATAATATGCCTGATATTTTTGCAAAAACACAAAACTAGTTAAACGTTAATTTAAGATATGTTTGTGTATTTTAAGTCACTTTGTTGACTATCTTTCAGCACGGACACCCAACAGTTGCCTACATCAGCGATCCTGACGAGAAAAAGGCAAGTTCTTCCATAATGTCATTCTAACTGCTCTATTTAATAGGATTTATAACGTCGCATTTAAAGTAGGATTACTTGTATATTGAGATTTAATTTTAACACATCGGGCTACAACCATACGGGCTAATAATAGAAAATTGTTTTAAATTTTAATTTAATTAGAACTAAAAGAATAATTTGTTCTTTCAAATTTCACATACCAATCTGGAATTGACTACGGATTTACAACGTTAAAATCAGAGGTTAGATTCCCCTTGGTTGACTCAGTAGATAGCCCGATGTGGCCTTGCTATAACAAAACACGCACACCTGTCATTACGATATTGCTTGGATCTCATCAGGAGCTTCTAGTTTCGCAAATATCAGAAAGTAAGAATAATGATATATTCTCACTGGCTCAAAGCATAGTTTTCACGCAGCATTTCTATTTCATCTGAGGTTCTAAATACTAACTGTTTGTTTTAGGAGAGAAACTACTGTGTATTTATTCCTTAAAGTATACACAAAAAAATTGTACATTTAAAATTGAATGAATTTAATCAGTTTATTACCTTCTTAAAAAAAATCCTCTTTTTCAGTGTAGTTTGCATACCTATTACCGCACTAAAAATGGCTAAAAAACGAATAACTAGAGCCGGGTCCAGTTTACAATTAGAAAATGGCCTGGTTAATGGTAGATATTAATTTTTTTTTTCACTATAAAAACATTTTAGTTAATTTAAAGGTATGCAGATATAAGGTACTAACTGAATATAGCTTTCATGCACCTCAAAGGTATAAATTATCGATATTGAAATGTTATCTACAATCTATCTTTCTTCATATTGTATCTTTTATAATTTAGCTCTTGTCTTGTATACTGGGTTTGTGATTGTATCCAGAAACAGCTATTATCCAGGAACTGAAAATAATTTTGTTCTAAAATCGGGAAGCAGTGCGACCTGTTTCTGGTTGATTTACTTTTCTAACCTTCCAGAAACCATTTTCGCACGAAGTTATTACAGTACCGGGAAAAGTTGATTCATCACAATGTTTCGAGCTAATGACCTCTCTCATGGAATCAGTTTAAATTATTATTGATTAGATACATTTGGAAGAGAGAGGATTTGTCAAAAATACAGTCGTTAATAAACCTTTTGTTTGCATTATTTTAATTATTCGATTTGCCCTTTTTCGTGTGTTTTGAAACATTTAGATTTTTATAGGCTCACCGGTATGTCTGCGGACTTACACACTAAAATCCGGGTTTCGATACCCGTGGTGGGCAGAGCACAGATAGCCCATTGTGTAGCTTTGTGCTTAATTCAAAACAACAACAAGATTTTTATATTTTTGAAGCTGAATGAATTATTTTAAAACTAATGTTTACAGAAAAATATATTTACTTTATATATATATATATATAATGGGTGTATCTTTATTTAGACTAAGAAAAAATTTATGCCTGCTGCCATAAAGAATATTATCAGTTTAAACCAACGTTGAGGATATTTAAAATATCTTCAAGGCTATTATTTATGAGCAAAAGTAATTATTAAAGGCAGCCTTAGTGTTTAAAGTTTGCCACACCAGAAATGTGTAAAATATTGTACTGAACAGCTTGTATACTGCAAAAACGCTGAGCTTAAAAACTCTGATTTTCGAGATATTATTCTTTCGATATATTTTTCTTGCAACAACAGTGTATGTTTATAACAAGCTGACACTTTCCCAATTTCATCGCTACAACCTCCTACCGTTTTTAATAGTACTCCAAGGACTCGCCAAGCCTAAACGGTTCTACTGTGCAAGTAGTTCCGACTTCTAACGGAAATAGCGTCAACTACCAGGTAAAAATATATCACTTAAAGCTTTAATTTGCTCTTTAAATCTAATGAGCTTTTGAAATGCTTGTGCTGTTTCAAAATAATTTTTGACATAGCCGATTTCTTTAGCTTATATCAGCTTATTTCATTTGCACTTTTTTAACTTATGTTACAAAATGTTTATATCTATTTGCACATTCCTTTGCGCTCTTAAATAACTTACACTTTATTTTACTTTAGCGCAAAAAAGAAATATATTCTTCTGCTTGTTTAAGCTTCTTCCAAATCTCCTTCTGAGAAACCTTAATAGGTTGTTATTTTGCATATAATTTTGCTTTATGTGGCACAGTGTTTTATAACGAATGTGTCATTTTTGAAACATTCAGTTTACTTGAATTTTCAAACGCCTTTGCCAAAGTCAAGTTAATATATATGTACACATTTATTTAACAACTGAAAGATGATGCACTTTGTGTATCAAATGTTATTACTGTATATTATATTTCAGAATGTTTTGAAGGAAGGCGTGTTTGGTACAACCTAATATTATGAATTAAATTTGTGTGTTTTACTCTCAACACTTATAATTAGGAATGAAATCAAAGACCCTATATCTTAAAGACCGCCCACTCTAAGTGCTGCTTTGCGGATGGTTTGATATAACTACTATTTTAAATACTCAAGACATTCAAATTCTTTCTTTTAAATATGTGGCTGCGTCTCAACGCGATAATAACGGTTTCTTCATAACTTCGTATCGTACGAAAGCTTTCAAATCGGGTTGAGTAATTTCTAACTGACAAAGGAAGTAACAGGCTCAAATAATTTGTTTTACATTCAAGTTACTAAAATGAAATGCCTTAATTATACCCAAATGTGTTAAATAATAACTTATAAGCATTTAATATTTTCGTATGATACTAAAAACTCGATTTGTGTTTGACAGTATTAAACATTATAAACTTCATGCAGAATGAACTGCTATGTTATCTTTCTTTTTTTTTTCAATTAATGAGAAATGTCTTTTCCTCAAACATAAAACAGAGTTTATTTTCGTTTGTTTGTTTTTATACGCCTTACTGTTTTGTTTTTTTTTCGCTGGTAGGAAGTGATGAAACGGTTAGTAAGTCGTTACATTCACCAGACGAAGAAACAACTTCGTCAGGATGGAGTGAACGAAGATGATTTACTTGAGATTAAACAGGATATCTCAAGTTTGCGGTGAGTTTAAAAATGATCAAGTTATTGTGAGATCAGATGAGGTTAATTATAATTCGTGCTAAATGACTCAAAAACAACAAACTTTAAACAGGTTAAACCGACACAGTGTATACATTAAACTAAAAAGGGAAAAAAATTACTTACAATTCCAGTTTAATTAAACAAATGAAACGTTACACAATTAGTTTTGTCACTTTTGTTTCAACAAGCTGCTAAAAGAGGAAAAATAGTTCCATTTTATCACAACAAGTGCAACTTCTAGTAAACAAAACTAAAATAGCATACGGTCATTAATGGAACTATAATAAGCTTTATCAAGTTTAATATAGCATAGATTAATGTGTATATTAACAACACGCGTCTAAGTTGTGTGTTGTTGAAATATTTTATGAACCTTAGCCTGTTTAGCATTATAGAGTTCTTCTAGTTTATAAACTAATTATACATGTTTGTTAAAACAACACAGACTCCTGTTAGTTAACATTCACTGCACAAAACAAAGGATAATAAGAATTTGTAATACTGTAGTTAAGACAAGATAGAAACATTCGTCAGATCTTTTTTATGCAGGTGAAATCAATTACGTGATCTCAAGGACAATTAGTTGATTATTTAGCCTATCTCGCTCTCTCCCTATATATATGCGTGTGTGTATATATGTAAATACAAAAACAAGCCCAAACAAAAATAAAAAAACGCTGCATTAATTGAAAAGATTCCCAGGGTATAGGCTATAATGCAGGATATAAAATGTACACCAGATTTTGGAGGTCACTAATATCTCATCACATCATAACTTCTACCCTAGGGATCTTAGTGCAGGGTTTTTTATTTTTATTTACAACAAACTAACATGAGTCAGAGGTTTGGATTTTGTTTTATTTTACATGACTATTTAGTATTAATATTCCATATATACACATATGTTGAGATACATATAGATAGATAATGAAAAAGTCATGAGTCATAACAAAACCTTAAAGGTTAGGGTGATCGGCTATCTACCTAAAGTTGTCACAGTTAGTCGAAATATCCATTATTTATTTATGTTTCAACAGTTAACATGCTGTTCTCTTCAGGAAAATCCTGAGAAATACTATGTTTTTTTTGTGGTGGTGTTAGGCAAAATTCGCTCTCTGGTTTCCTGAACACAGAGGGTAGTGTGTTACCCACTTGTCTGGGGTCTTCTAAAATAAAATTTTAATCCACTAATTTATTTGGATACTTTCAAAAGGAACTCCAGATTTTGCCGAATGTTAACACATTCGGTCAGCTGAGCAAAGTCAGAAAACTTGGAGTTACAAAGATTTAAATCCACTTCTTCCAATTTTAGATTTGCAATCATAGGCTGAAATGCCAATAATTCCAATTTCAGGTTACAAAAGGTAGCTTAAGGCACTTGAATTGCATAAAAGTGAACTGGGAAACGTAATTAACACTATTTTATAACACCGATAGTGGTATTGTGTTATCCCATGTGAAATATTAAATTCAAATTATTCTTTAGTTATTCTATGCATTAAATATTGGTAAAATCGTATCGAGACACAGTTATATGCAGCAAGACCCCTGGTTATTCAGTTGTAAGCTTGAAGATTTATAACGCTTGAAGTAGAGGTTCGATAAATGCAAATAACCCATCGCATAGCTTCATGCTTAGAAACAAAATATAGCACAATTTCGGCCATTTTCGTGTGAATATGAAGATATTTATATTTTTAAAAGGGTGAAAACAGTGAAATTGACCAAAAGGTCAGTAACTATTTTTATTACAGTTTTCTGTTTTAATTACTTACTGGGTTTCAGCTATATTCTACTGTCAAATATTTTGATTGTCTTTATATATATTGTACAATAAATAAACAGTGCGAGTTCGTGAAGTGACGCCTACTAGCAAAAAATTTAATACGACATTAATTTATAAATAAAAAATGTTTGATTTAGTTTGATAACATGAATATTTCTAAGAAGGCATGCAAATTAGAGTGTAAACAGCTGTTTATGTTTGAAAAACACACACGAACAAGAAATTGCTTAACGTAAATACAACGCAGTATAGCAGTTTTCACCTAATTACCCAAACAATATTGTTTGAGAAACAGCATTCAGAAGACTAGTTATCGAAAGATGCCTTATGCATCTTATTGTAATTAGTTGTTCCCCAGTGGTTCATTGGTTAGTTTGTAGACTTATGACACTGAAAAACTGTGTTTCAATAGCCATGGTGGCAGAGCACAGATAGCCCATTCTGTAGCTTTGCGCTAAGAAACAAGAAAATCAGACCATTTTAATTAATTTAATATTTCATATATTATTTTTACAGCTCATTATGAAGCGTGAGTAAGTTTATTTTTCTAAATACAACTTACATCACCTAAAGTTTACATGTTTTTTACCAGGTATGAGCTTCGAGAAGATAGAAAACGTGAAGCAGCTAGAAACAGTTGCCAGATTGAAAGCATCAAGAGAGACATCGTCCGCTCACTCAGGGGCAACCAAGCCTGGAGTAATAGCCAGGGAGTGATTCAACCAAGTCCAGAATCCAATCAAGATTTACAATTTGGCTTGTTCCACTACGAATTAGAAAACCTCAAGCAAGAAATTGTTTCTAGTTTAAGAGAGGAAATCAGAGGAGTGTTAAGGGAAGTTACGCAAACAAGAGCGCTCTCAATTGGCCCAAATATGAATTCAGATCTTTATCAAACACACTTGTACACACAACTCTGAATAACGACAGCTTTACATAAATGCTGATCCCATCCATTTAAACATAATTATTAACTTACACATCTTGAGTCAGAACAAAGTTAAGAGGGAGTCTTGTGAATCTAGTTTAATAATTGCATTGTATAAAGTTATTTAACAAATTATTTGTATAAAACTGTATAACAAATGCTTTGTAACACTGTATCAAATAAACTATTTACGTGTAGATTATTTTGGAAAAAGCCCTGCAATTTTAAGATAAATTTAGAGCTTATTAACATAGACTTCAAAAATATTTCTAACTGGTTTATTTGAGAGTCAGTTTAGAAAATGCTAATTTGTAGTTGTGGAAAGGAATATGGATGCCTTCTATTAACAATTTGTATCATCTGAATATACAACACCATTTGTTAGTTCTCGAGCATAAGTTAGTGTTGTGTGATATTATTATTTGCGAAGTAATAAGTGTTGTATTTAATTAAACTATTCTATAAAGAAATAAAGTACTCTTTAATAAGGTATATTTTGCTGCTGTTCTACAACATTACATTGATAAACTAACAGCTACCGTAAAGATGTAGTTAATGCAAGTACCATATTCATTAATTTGTTTGTTCTTTTCTTGAATTTCGTGCAAAATCAGTCGAAGGCTAATTACGATAGTCGTATTTATTTCATAGATAAAAGACTAGAAAGAAAACAGCTAGTTAATCACACCCACCTTCAATTCTTAGGCAACACTTTTATCAATGAAAGGTGGGATTGACCATAACATCATAACGGTTCCCTCGATTTTGAAATGAAAAAAATTAGGGGGATTCCGTATATTAATCTAGGGAAATTAAAAACATATCTGCCTTAAATAAAAAACAAACATTTTCATCTGTGTGCGTGTGTGTTTTCCTTATAACAAAGCTACATCGAGCTATCTGCTATGTCCACCGAGGGGGATCGAACTCTTACTTTTAGCGTTGTAAGTTCATAGATTTACCGCTGTCCTAACGGTTGTCAAAACTTTTCATAGAGAGCACATAGCGAAAATACGTCAACGTTCTGAATTGAGCGGATTGCGTCGTCGGCAATGAATGAAATGAACACCATAACATCTGTTGGAATCATGAGAAATATATCCAATGTGATTAAAATTGCGCATGAATTATATAAACATTATACGCTGTTAATATTTCTTGCCCTAAAGGTTATATTTAGTATTTTCACATTCTTTCTTAAAGCTTTCAACAAAAAGGATAAAAATATCAACAGGTTATTTTAAAAGAATGTTTTTCGTTCGGTTTTAAAATGACAAAAAAATTACGTGAAATTCTATATATTAAACTGGGAAAATTTTAAACACATCTAACTTCGAGCAGAAACAAAACTTTTCACAGAAAAGAACATGAACGTTTGGAATTCCCTGAAAGCATATAAATACTTTAATAAGCATATCTACAGAAACTAAGAAAAATACAAGTAGTGACTATGAAAACTATACTATTCAGGCAGAGATTTCATAGTACTCACTTAAGCTATTTGTTTGGCTTGACCCTACAAAAATGCTGTGGGTGAGGTATGTGATTATGTTGCATGGTATTTAACCAAGAATGATGCTAACTTTGTTGTATATCTTGATCTTTATCAATTCGTTATTTTGTTAATAAGAATGTGATGATGAAGATGTTTTAAAAAATAATCAATATAGAACTAGATCTGCCTATAATTAGAATTTTTTCATAAATCAACATATGTGAAATAAATAATTTAACAGGACGTTATATGAAGAAAACTTTCTTTTTGCTCTAGCAACCTATTGTAGTAGGTCACTCACCTAGGGTATTAGATGCGCTTTCACTGAAAGAATTAATAACAATAAGATTTAGTGTACTAGTATGTGTGTGTGTCACATGACACACACATAAACCACTGGTCGCACTGACTTGTAACACTCTCAGTCCCAAGGTTTGCACATGGGTAACACTTCTCTCTTAACCACTTAGGGTACACGGGTATTTCACGAAGACATTTTTACGTGGATTCTTCAAAAGCATACCCCAAATTTGGCATTGACTCACATAAGAGCACATATGTAAATAGGTTTACTAATTATCGTTCGTAACTTGGTTAAACAAGCTAAATTTCAATTATAATAGCAATGATAATTAAACTGAAACAGTGTAAAATAGTACTTAAAGCATTAAAGTTACATTATTTCGGCACAATAAATGTAAGCCATAGATACACTGGTCTGCGAGTATATATGTATGTGAGTTTTAAAGTACTAAGTAGAAGTAGAAAATGCCCTATTCTGTTGTCAAGTTAAGTGATACCTTGAAAACAAATTTTATAAAGCACTGCTAGAACAACTATGGGTCGTTTGGTGGTGATGCTTGGGGTTATGGAGCCTGGCATGGCCTAGCGCGTTAAGGCGTGCGCTTTGTAATCTGAGGGTCGCGGATTCGCGCCAAATATGCTCGCCCTCACAGCCGTGGGGGCGTTATAATGTGACGGTCAATCCCACTATTCGTTGGTAAAAGAGTAGCCCAAGAGTTGGCGGTGGGTGGTGATGACTAGCTGCTTTCCCTCTAGTCTTACGTTCCTAAATTAGGAACGGCTAGCACAGATAGCTCTCGAGTAGTTTTGCGCGAAATTCAAAAAACAAACATAAATATCAAATCGAAAAAAATTTAAAACTTGAATTGAAATGACATAAAAACTGAAATTCGAGCTCAAATAAAAAATATCGATTTGTATTTCGGTATTTCACAGAAAGCTGTCGAATATACTCTACAACAAAGTTTTCGATTCTTGAACACTTTTAGGTGTTCCTTATAGATTTTTGACTGCTGATCACGAAAATCAAATCCAAATTTGCCCACCACTTACCGTTTCATCGAAATATTCAGTTCTGTCATGTTTTTTCTTATATTTGTGTCCAAAAATTTTTGTTTCTGTAAGAGGCCGAAGCCAGCTTGACACTGTCTCAGTAGGCTACAAAAGTGGCTTGCATACACAGATGCTGCTCTTTGGATTAATATAGACCTTATAGTGTTTACTTATTGTTTCAGAATATAGCATTGCCTCAGTAGTACTGTAACAAGTAAGTTAGTTGTTATAAACGTTTTGCAGGACGATTGGTGTTGGCCTATATGTCTCGTCAATGTCGTAACAGCCGCGACACATTCTGCTATATTTGTGAGGAGTATACGCTTGTTCATCAGAGATGCTCAATGACTGCTCTTGTGAAAAAAGCATATCATCTGTAATTCGGCTGTAAAGTTGGTGATCACGACCAGGAATGGGCGAATCACATTTGTTGTGCGACGTGCTCTCTGTCTGAGAGCTTGACTCAGAGGCACTCGAAAGACAATGCCGTTTGCTGTCCCGATGATATGGCAAGAACAGAAAGACCATGTGACGGATTGTTACTTCTGTTTGACTAATGTGTCTGGTTTCTGTGTTGATATCAAAAGATTGTTCTCTGCTTTAGGTTGTGATCATGACCCGCAAGAGTGGCGTCTCTTTATTGATTCCTCAATGTTAAGCCTCAAAGCTATTCTGTTACACAATGACAACGTTCACCCTTTAATATCTGTTGGCTATGCAGCACACATGAAAGAAACCTACAAGAACATGGAAATGTTGCTGAAGCACATCCAATACAGCAATTAGAAATGGAATATCTGTGGAGATCTGAAAGTCGTTGTTCTGTTACTGGGACTGCAGCTCGGCTATACAAACTACTGTTGTTTTATCTGTGAATGGAACAGTCGTGCCAAAGAGTCACATTATTTTAGACAGAACTGGCCACTCCGTAAAAAGTTAGTTTCAGGACAGAAAAATGTGGCGTATGAACTGCTTGTCGACCCGGCAAAGATTTTTTTGCTTCCTCTTCATATAAAATTGGGACTTATGAAGAGTTTCGTGAAAACAATGAACAAAAAAGGCAAAGGTTTTCGTTATTTAAGACAGATGTCCCCAATAATAACTGAGACCAAGGGCATTTTTGTTGGCCCTTAGATCACACATGTTATGAGTGACAAGTGGTTCGAAGATTTGTTAGTTGGGCCAGAAAAGATTGCCTGGAAAGTTTTCAAAGACGTTGTTGACAATTTTCTTGGCAATTACAGAGCCCCACATTACATTCAGCTGGTAGACAAACTTCTCAAAACATACAAAATAATAAAGTGCAACATGTTACTCAAGATTCAGTTCCTTCACTCACACTTGGACTTCTTCCTCGCAAATCTCGGTGCTGTCAGTGACGAACGCGTAAAAGGTTTCCCCTACATTGCTACAATGAAAAAACGATATCAGGGCAACTGGAATCCGCCAATGCTTGCTGACTACTGTTGGACACTGCAACGTGACGCACCAGACTTGAATACAAACGAAAATCTGGAGCAAAACACTTTTAATTATGTTGAACTTAATAGTGTATTAGAAACATAAACGCAATTAAATACGTTATTGCCGGTAAACAGTTAACTGTCTATTTCTCAAAGTTCCTACGTGATGAAGCAAAAGCAAAATTATATTTGTGCATAATCACCAGGTACCTGTCACAATCAGCAAAAACTTTTCAGGAAGCAAAACGTTTAAAAAAATTGTCGTTTAGTAATATATCTAACTTTTCATTAGTAGAGGATCACTTGCTGCACGTGTTATTCAGCCCGATAAACCCAACTCGTCAGATCAGACTGGCCCTTTCATTTATGTTTGGGCACCCGCTATATCCTCCATGCCTATTTTTCTCTTCGTTCTTATTGACCTCATTAACCCTCATCATTAATTCCTTTTGCTGTAATAAACCTCTTGAGGGAATGATATTCTTACAAAAATTTCTTTGGTTTTCGTTGTTGTGAGTTTTTAATTATTTAATGAGGTTGCTGGAAAGTGACCACTGATTGAATTTTTAGATGTGACAACACGGAATAAAATCGAGAAGGAAGCGGCGCCTGTGAACATTTTTTGGGATGATATAAATGACCTTGTTAAGAGAATGACCAGTCGCTTAGCTTTCCAAATCACAGGTCAGTATACAGTTATAATTTGACCTCATTAAGCCTAAAATCGGTTTTCTTTGATGTCGACATGACCAAAGAGTCTTAAAGGAAGCTTAGTAAGTAGTAAAGGAAGAAGGACTACCATGTTTCCCCATGAATCAACACTCAGTTACTTTCGTTTTGACCGAATTCAAATAACTCTGAATCTGGTTAAAGTTGCTGATTCAGCAATGTCATTATAGATTGTTCTTATTTGTTGGTTTTGGTAATCTTAATTAATTAAACTGGTACTAATGTGAATAATTCTTATAACGTCTGTAGAACAAGGTGAAACATCATACGGGCCCCCCAGTAGCTCAGCTGTATGTCTGCGGACTTACACGCTAAAATCCGGGTTTCGATACCCGTGGTGGGCAGAGCACAGATAACCCATTGTGTAGCTTTGTGCTTAATTCAAAACATCAACAACAACATCATAAGGAGAAAAAGAAAATTTCGTAATAATGAAGGAATTATTACAGACGCAACTCAGATGCAGCATTGGATAATAAATAGCCGTTTTGGAGAACGTATCTTCTCAAACTCGCGATGCAATACTGCTCGGTGCAGTGGATAATAAACAACACTTTTGACAATTAGGGGTAATGTGGGATTCTTTTTAATGATATATATTTCATAATTATCGTGATATAAATTAGTTCAGATGAACCACTTTCAGAATAAAACTGAAGGGGTAAACACATATATGTATATATATACATACACACACGTTTCTTTTAAATAAAAACAAGCCAAAATAAAAATTAAAAACGCTGCACCAATTGAAAGAATCCCCAAGATACATGCTCTATTCTAGGAAATAAAATATACCTTAGGTTTTGAAGGTGACTGGGAATTAGGGCCCACATTGCAGTGGGGATACGCCGTTTATTAGTCTTAACTTCCGTTCGCCAGTCTCTCATAACGAAATAAAATAATGGAGCAAAATAAAGGAATAGCAAAAGAAATTACAATTAAAATAATAGAAATTAAGGGAGCGAGATGTGGGTGCTCAATCCCCCAACGTTCCACATTTATATCACCCTTCACTGTCTGCAGACAGCTGTTGGAAGGTGACTGCTCTCCAAAGTAAATAAGAAAAATAAATAAAAATTAAATGAAAAATACATAAACAATAAAAATAAGGCACGAGAATTTGGAGCTAAATAAATTAAATAAACGTACTTCCTGAAGTCATCTCCAAAACCTAGGGCACATTTTATATCCCACATTTTGCCTGTACCCTGGGGATCCTTTCAATTCGTGCAGCTTTTTATTTTCTTTTAGCTTGGTTTTATTTATAACAAACAAACATTAGTCAGAGATTTGAATTTGTTGTTTTTAATGTAGTAATTTCTTTTGATTTTGTGTTATTTTATTTAACTATTTAATATTAATATTATATATATATATATATATACACATAATTTTAAAATGAAATTACATAGAGATTAAACATGGACGAAACTACTAATTAACGTTATAGAATATAGTATAAAGAAGTTAATAAATATGTACAAATGAATGTTGAATTTTGTGTACATAATGATTGAATAATTCATGAGTAACAACAGTACCGGTCATTTTTCAGTACTTTTCATCAATACATTCATGTGATACCACATGTGTCACATTTATTACATATCATGTGAGATATTTTCTGTCGACCCTATTTCATGACAGGAGCAGTGTATTTGTTCAGTAATTTCACTGTTACTTTATTTACAGTATTCAGAGAATCTCAGTCGATATTTTATTTCTTGAAAGAGTCCATTGTCAGAAATGCAAAAGTGACTAGTTAAGACATATACCATTCTATCCATTCGTTACACATTCATGAAGATGTTTATTTATTCAACAAATGAACACGTTTAGATTTCACATCAACATAAATTTGTGTAATAATATATATTACACTGCACCCTTCTCCAATCGTCTTTTATTTCTTTAACTTGGGGTCCCCAAAAGACCTGACTTTATATCGTCAACATAATCATTCTTTGTAAAATGTTGAAAGCATTATTGGTGTTGATATGGTCCCTACTTCTGCATAAATAGTTACTTATTACTAAAATAAGTTACTGCATTTTTGTCTTTTTTTTATGAATTCAAAAGCAATAAATGTCCGTTTTTACTTGTTTTTTTCTTATTATTGGAATATCCATACACAGCACAATTACTTAGTATGCTAGCTATTTCTTTTATCTGATAGTTAAAATATTTTACTTTGTAGTATCATAAACTAGGCTATGATATACCAAAGAAAATTTGTGGAATAAGCCAACTGGCTCTAAATGACGAGCGCACTTGATGTCACTAAGCTCCGACCAAACTGTCAAAAGCTGTGCACCTGGCTATATATAGTCCCTTCAGTGCTACTAATCTAACAAAATATCTGGAGAGACACCAAAAAGCAGAATTTAAAAATCTAGTAAAAGGACGCGAACCTTCAACGATGAAAAGATCACTTCCACAAGATGATAAGACTCAAGACCACAGAGACTCCAAGCGTACAAAAAAATTCACGAGTTTATTTTTGTCCAACAATAAATATTTCAATGGATATAAAAACGTTTATTAATGCTATTATTGAGTTTATGACCCTAAATGGGATACCTTTTTTTTCTGCAGTAGAGGACAGTGGCTTATGTAAACAAATCCATTCGATTAGTCGCTCAATGCAACAATGGATCAGAAAAAAACATTCGACTTTAGTTGTTAAAAAAGTACAGAAATTGTGAAGCAAATAAATGAAGATCCAGAAAACAGAACGTTTTCACTAAAAATCGCATCTCGTCTGGACAGATCTGGGTCAGCTATTAATGTCCAAATGATTAATATAGACTATCTTCAAATAACAACGTTAGCTGTTACAAACTTCTCTTCAGCTTATTCGGGTGAAAGCATCAAATAAATAGTTTTATAACTATTTTATATGTGTAATCGAAATACAACTTAAGTATAAATTAAGTGTATTCTATCACTACTGATATATTAGAAATATGATTAAAGCTGTGGAATTGATTACCGATTAAGGATATGAGACTGCTAGTGATGAAAGTGATGAGTGAATCAGATTATATTAAACTAGGCAGTTTTTCTGTTAAATGTGCTGATTACCCTTTGCAATTTGCAGTAACAGATGCTTTCAATGGAGGACTGTGTGCAAATATTATATCTTAGAACGAATACTGTGTGTAAAGCTGCAAACTCCAACTATAATGAATGTTTTAAAGACAAAGAAATACCATATGCCCATCGTACAGCTCTGAAGAAATTTGCAAATACTGAAAGGATTCCAACAGACAGCAGTCAAACTTCATTGTGTGACGCAATGAAGATAAATCATGAAGACTTGTATAACTTGGCTATAGTTATGCATGCTGTTCCAGTGACACAAATCAGTGTAGAAAGGTTATTTTATGTTTTTAAAATGACTTTAAGACCCCAAAGAAACAGTTTATTGCCTGGAAACATTGAGAATGTCTTAGTTGTTCATTCTAATTTTAACTTGTAAGCTTACATTATATAACGCTTGTATTTTTCATATAATAAATGAATTGCATTAGAAACCCTTTTTTACTATTCCTATTTTAAAAGTTGATATTTTTGTAAAACTATGAATCAGAAAATATTAAAGAGTTTAAATAAAATAAAATAATGAAATTAAATAAACGTGTATTTATAAAGTTCGTAACTGAACAGAAGCAAATAGAAGATAACATAGGAAAAAGGCAAGTTCAGTGCTTCATCCCCCAGAGACAGAGAAAAACGGGACAGAAGAAGGAAAAAAGATAAAGTCGCCAAAGTATGGCTCTTATACAGTTTAAATATGAGAAAAACTCATGCATAGATAGGAGAAAGCTATTTTTCAAAACTAGGTGTGAATGCAAATAAATAATAGTCACAAGTTACCAAGAACTTAATAATCATTTCAAAGAAATATGAAAAACTGGAATTAAAATCAAAACTGAATTGAGTTGAAAATTGAAATCGAAAAATGTAAAAAGCAAAATATGAATCGGAATTGAAATCGTGATATTTTCACATTTGAAACTGAAATCGAAATTTTTTTCAATTTTTTTTTTCAGTTTTTCATCACTGATTTCCATACTCCAATATTTAACACGAAATTTAGCAAGCTTTTAATAAACATTACGGTATTTTATACACAAGAAATCAGGTTTTTCATTGAGTATTTTTGCTAAACGTTTGTCTGTCTACGTATGGAGTCAAATTTTGACTGCTTTGAATGCAATATGATTTTCATGTTAATGCTAAAATAACTTTTCATCATGTGAAAACTCTCATATTTCACATGCGTAATCTTTGGAATTCTCTCTGAATATGTATTAAACATATTTTTCTCAGTAAATTTTTATATCTGTTATATTTTCTCCACTCTAACTCTATATACGTTTAGTTAATTTGATCAGCTTCATAATCATCATAAAAAAATCAAAATAAATCAAAATTACACTTTTTTTCTTTCTGTAATGAGTACAACTGCCAACAGGGGACTACAATTGTTTATCCTAAACAGCTTAAAGCTCGTAACAGAAGACATCTATTTATACTTGAATTTTATTGTTTTATTACCCTTTGACCTATGTCCAACTAACCATCCCATCATATTAGTTGTAAATCCCCAGCATATGCGTAGTTTACGATACGATATTGAAATACGTAATACAAGAGCCTTTCGTGAGTACACCTCATGAAAAGTTATCTTTATCATTATTCATTATCCTACCTAGTCTAATCTTATTTCACCAACTAAATTTTAAAATTTCGACTTTTAGTTACTTTTATAATAATATGTATGTCAATTGTAGATAAAAGTTAGGCTTGCTTTTTCAAACAAACGGTCCTGAATATTTTTTATTCAATTTAATAGTAAATTAAAAATATAAATAATAGCACACGTAAAGGAAACAATGCCCTATAACTACTGTAAATTAGCTCGATTTCTAAAAATTCAGCTAAGTCTGTTAGTGTGAATAGTTAAGAGAAAAGTTTAGAAATGGAAGCGAAATAGACAACTGTGAAGAAAACAAAGTAATATAATACGTCGTTTGATATATTAAAATTTGGTTTTCTCTTGGTTACAAATAATATTGTATTAAACGTCAGAAAGAACTACTGGCAATTTGTGAAAGAGAAGATGTGACAAGTGGACCTAATTTTCTAACTTATGGTTCCGTAAACAAATAAGATTGAAGGCTACGAAAGTATGCTTTATCTGAGAACTACGTATACTATAGTGGGTAATTAGCGTTAAAATTCCATAACTTTTGGAAGGAGAAGGTGTAAATACAGCAGATAAAAGGAAGACCTAAAGAACGTATATCGTAATTCTCAAACTAGGGGAGATGGAGGATTTTAAAAATATATTTTTGTAGCCCAAAATAGTAAAATAGCAGCCCAAGAGTTAGCGGTGGGTAGTGATTGACTAGCTGCCTTCACTCTAGTCCACTACGGTTAAATTAGGGACGGCTGGCGCAAATGATCATCGTATAGCTTTGCGCGAAATTCAACACAAACCAATCCAAATTGAACTGCTCATAACGCGGCAAGCAACAAGGTAAGCAAGACTACTGGTTTTCACCAATTGCACAAAAGATGAGGAAGAGTCATGGGAAAACTGTATTTACTACTACTTTAACTTTAGGAACATAACAGAGCCCTGTTTGATTGTTAATAATAAAATATACCATTAAAATCTATAAAAATCAAACAAGTGACTCAACGGAGCAGCTGTTGATGGCAAGTTTGTTTTGGAATTCCGCTCAAAACATCTTGAGGGCTGTCTGTGCTAGCCGTCCATAATTCAGCAGTGTAAGACTTTGTTTGTTTTTGTTTTTGGAATTTCGCACAAAGCTACTCGAGGGCTATCTGTGCTAGCCGTCACTAATTTAGCAGTGTAAGACTAGAGGGACGGCAGCTAGTCATCACCATCCACCGCCAACTCTTGGGCTACTATTTTACCAACGAAAAGTGGGATTGATTGTCACATTATAACGTCCCCACGGCTGGGAGGGCGAGCATGTTTGGCGCGACGCATGTGCAAACCCGCGACCCTCGGATTACGAGTCGAGCGCCTTACGCGCTTGGCCATGCTGGGCTCAACAGTGTAAGACTAGAGGAAAGACAGCTAGTCATCACCATCTACCGCCAACTCTTGGGTTACTTTTTACTAACGAATAGTGGGATTGGCCGTTACATTATAACGTCCACAAGGCTGAAAGGGCGAGCATGTTTGGTGCGACAAGTATTCGAATCTGCAATCCTCAGATTACGAATGGAACGCCTCAACTCACCTGAACATGCGGGACCGTTTATGAAAAGACTGCATGGTAAAATATTTGATGTGATTCGATTTCTTACCAGTATATCTTTCAAAAATAAAAAGAATGGTTGGAGCAAAATCACATTCAAGACATTTTAGTGTTTTGCATTTGAGTAGTTTTGGGTTGTTGTTTCTCTCTCTCTGTCTCTATCTTACGAAAATAAAACACCAATCATGCCAGGATATCCTTTGAGATGAAATGACAGGAAAAACCTCCATGTATATACTGATCACACATATTTTACGACGTTAATATTGAATTATCATGCCTTTTTTTTTATTACTAATGCTACTCGATGGATGACACTGCTGAAACAGTAAAGTTCATAAGAAGATTCGAAGATATAACCAGGAAGTTATTAAATGGATAAATGTGATTTATAAGTAAAAATGACGTCATTTACTTTCAGTTGTTTTACATATAAGTAACGAATCTATTATGTATGATACATGCAGATACTCTTTATACAGCAGTCTACTCGAATATTATTCAGCAACAGTAGCACAAGCACTTTGTATCAAACCTACTGCTTGGAACGATGCGGCTAGTCTGATTTCATTTTTTCGGCTAATTGGGCCATCTTGTATAAAGAGATTAATTGTTACATATTGTAATTTATCTCTGACGAGTTTATGATTTATTATGTTACGTATAGTGCGTATTAAGATTTAAAATAGCCGGAAATTTGAATTTGAATTTAGAAGTTAACTGAATGTCATGAAATTTATTATATTTGTCAACAAGAGTAATACACACAATTTTCTTTTTTAACACAAATACACTTTAATGTAAAAAATGCAATTTTTAATAACGGTTATTAGAAATAATTCTTTATATACAAACGTTTCACAAACTTACAAATTATGCTGAGGCTTTTATCTCATCTAGACCTAAATATTTTATCGACGGTTCAGATTCATGACGAGCGAATTAATTATTAATTGATATTGTTACACTTCTCTTGACAGCTGCCTCTATTCTTGTTTAGCATGATGCGGGGCCTGGCACACCCAGGTGGTTAATGAACTGGACTCGTAATCCGAGGGTCACAGGCTCAAGTTCTCCGTCACATCAAACATGCCATTTCAGCCGTGGGGGCGTCATAATGTGCCTACTATTCGTTGGTAAAAGGTAACCCAGGAGTTAGCGATGGGTGGTGATGACTAGCTGCTTTTCCTCTTGTCTTACACTGCAAAATTAGGGACGGCTAGCGCATATAGACATGTTATAGCTTTTCGCGAAATTCAAAAGAAACAAAACCAAAACCACTGCCAAATTAGGGTCGGCTAGCGCAGATAGCCATCGAAATTCAAATCAAGCTAAACCAAACCAAGCCTAACGCTATTTATAAACTTGATTTTAACAAAGGAAAACAGATACCTAGTGTCCTCGCAGAAGTACTAATGTCCAAATCTAATTCTCTGAAGTGGATTTGCTCATGATGTTCCAAATCTAAAAACGTTTCTGGTCAAATATCTATAGTTTTATGATTAATTATAACTACCAAGACTCATAATATCCTGACTCTACGAGATCAGGAATATATGTCTCTTGGCACGTCAATTTATAATATTTAAGCGAAATTATTGAAAGTTCACTTGCAAACAGCGTAAAATTGATTCTTACACTTGAGATTCTTCAAATTTAGAAAACAGGCAGCACTTGGACAATGCACATTTAACAATATACGTTACATGAATTAAACAGAAACAACGTAGGTATTAAAATACATGTATAACAGTAAATCTGTTAAACTGTTTTACTTAGAGAAATAAAAATTGCCGTTAGACAATTTTTAACCAAGATATTATATACATATAAACGTTGATAACAATACACTAAATACAACTGTAAAAAATTATACAATTTCAAAAATCATGACTCTACATAACACAATAAAAACAAATAACCTAATATTAAAAAATTACATTGCATGTGAAAGTACTTGAAAACAAATAGTATCTTTTGGCTTAACTTCTTAAATAATCAATCGACTGCCTGTTATATGCCCTTTATATAAACTTGTTAACTCACAGTTGTAAATACAAAATAAAAATAAGAAAATATTGATTTGTAATATACTTTTTAAACTTGTAGCAAGGAAAAAAATATAAATGATAACAATAGTTTGCTGTTGTTTTGACCATTATAAATAAATAGTTTTTTAAATAATTAACTGGAATAACAACAACAAGAAAGTGTTCTTTAATTTATCTTTATAAGCACGTTATAGTTTACTTGTGCTTTATGCATACAGGGTATCTAAACCCGATTTTTACCATTATAAGCCCTCAGCTTTACCGCAGATTTACCTAGATGCTTTAACAAGTTGTTCCGCGATGAAACAATGATAAGACTACGGAGTTACAATGCTAAAATCATAGGTAATACTACTCTCGATGGACGCAGGAAATAGCCCAACATAGCATTGCTATAACAAACTCAGAGATACATTTAACAAGTTGTGGTTGTTAATCAATTAGAGCAGTTATTGTATTTTTAAAGAGCTAGAGAAACATTCTCCGATGAGGTCTTAGAATGCTAGAGTCTGAAGTACAATTACACACAATGGGCAAGGTAGAAAGCCCAATGTGGCTTTGCTTGAGAACAAACAAACAAGCTATCAAATCATTATTTTTATGGTAATTTATGTGTTTTAAAGCTTGACAAGTAAAACATTAGCATACACCCATACAATAGAATAATTGTGCTTGATAGTTGATTTGCCTTTGCTGAAACCTACAAAGATACAGATATTTTTAAACACTTTTCTCTATATATACAGGGAAATAATAATAAATTATCAATTTAAATAACAGTAATATCTAGATCTGATGAATCTCAGATATATCAGCAGTAAATTATAAATGAAATAAAAGTTTTTATTTCAGATAGTAATGAAATAATTTTAAAATATACTTATAAATTATTTATTAAATCTCTTACTAAAAGCTTTTTATTTTTCCATATATAAATATATTTTACTATCACTAGTGGAAAAAGGTTAAAATAAAGTTTTTTTAATGTTATTTTTTGTTGTAAGGTTTAGCAGTTTTAAATAAGAACTTCGACGATAGGTGTTCATAATATACCTCGAAGTGTTTATTTATGGTTGTTTTAAAACAGTGAAAAGTATGGAGGTAATTAGTTGAAGTTTAATATCTTAAAATATATTAAGTTTTTTTTATAATAAACTTAACTATTTCATGAAGTTGTAATTCCTGGAGTAGTTGAACTAAAATTGGTTTAACAAACATTAATATCAATCGAAATTGATTTAGGCCTATGGATAGTAATACTAATACAATTAGTAATAACACTATGTAGTGTTATTGAATTTATGTTGACTCCAGCTCTTCATCTTATGAACCAAGTTATTATTTATCGCATCATTAACGGAAGAGTTTATTGTACGCCATTATCGATTTATATACTTTACTCTTTATATAATCTTTAAATTCCATTAATAACCATGTAAACTTCATGTTTAATATTGAAAAAAGTAGAAGTATTTATATAAAAAAAATGCATGTGTTGTGTAGTAATACAAATTACTTTTCCTATTTCCTTATAGGTAAGTACATATTAAATTCAAAAAATATATATAAATATGTTATTACTTAAAGTGTTGTGCATATATTAGTCTATACTTTTAATTCACTTATTGTCATACTTGTACAGGAGGTTCAAAAGCATTCAGTACACACACTGGTCTTTCGGTCATTGAAGAGGACTCATGATATGTTTCTCTCAGACCAAGCTAATCCTCCACCATCTGATGAAGCCAGGTAAGGACTATAGTATCTAGGCTGTTAAAGTATCTATCTTGTTAAAGAATCTATAAGGTAGCATTATAAAGGTACTAATGTTTGCATTACAAAATACCTCACAAGGAGAATAACAAGTATTTTTATCTTATTCCTATTTTTAAAAAAAACTAAATTTTTTTTAGAACTTAGAAACATAAACAGTGTGACAGAAGACTTCAGGCTTATGGTGGTGACCATGCAATACGTGTTGCTATATTAGCAGAAACAAGGTGTCACATGAAAACCAACAGTGTCTAAGATATACATATGTTGAAAATAAAGAACACATATTTCATCTGTTGAATTTAGTTTTTAATCTAAAGACTGTAATTGTATGGTTACATTTTTACCCACAGTTTGGTCTATACATATTATTACAATAAATTAATAAATTACTGTAGGAAAACAAAACAAAGTAAATTAAAAACAACAAAAGCATACATTGCTTTTGGGCATATAGCTGCTTTCAAATGATAGTTTGTTTGTGATATTGGTTATAAATAATGGTTGTTAGAATCTATAGTTCATAGTGTCCAACTTTGAAATCTGTTATGATATATGCGAGATGTCAGATGCTTGTGATATAATTTATAAGTTATGGATTCTTGCAGTGTAGTGTAATCAATGTTAATTCATTCAATGTCTACAGTTTGTGTCTCTATTTGTTTTTGATATAAGAACCTTCCCTACCTTTAAGTTATATCATTATCTCAAGTAGCTTTTAAAATATAGATAATGTATGAAAGGTAAACCTTTACCATAGAATGGCTAGAAAGTGTATACGCTATATTAACTATTTATCAGGAAGGCAGCAAGATAAAACCTAACATTTATTCACAAGGATAAAAGGTTGTACAACTGAAATATTGAGACTCGCTGAGAATGATATTGGATACATTATTTACTTTTAGAGATACAAATGAGAATATCAAAATAATACTACACAAGTATGTATGCAAGTGTATATATAATTACATGAGATTTTAAATACTTCCAAGCTACAACTATGTGAATTTCATAGGTCAACTGCCAGATCTGAGGGAGCCACAACTTAATCTACTATAAATTGAGCCATGTCTTAAAACACAACTTATAACTAACTAGCATATCAAACAAAATGTTAGTAACATTATAGAACATTGAACACCAGTTAAAAGTAAGAATTTCAAAATGAAGGATGTTTTAAGACTGTCGATGAATGTTTGATAATTTAAATATTTATCATTTGTTTTCAAGACCATTACACCATTTCTTTGTCACAGTATATTTGATAGCCAATTGTTATCACTACACTATCATACTTTGATCCAACTGCTGTAATGATGATTTACATTTATTATGGTAACAATTACAAGTTTGCAAACCTTTGAGATATATTGCACAGTAAATTTTTTTACATATGTTCCTTATGCTTTTATATCAACTTAGTTGAATATCTTGGAAGTTTGTGAGAGTGTATAACTGACAAAAGAATTTATTAAAGTGTTAATGGAATGTGATAATAAGAAAGCATTCAAGCATACCATTACCTTTTAAATGTTTAACATGAATTAACATTTAAGTTTGGTCTAACTTGCATTGAAGTAACTTATTCTGATTGTAAGTTAATATCAGTGTATTGTTATTAAGTAGAAGTTAAAGTAGAACTTAAAAACATTATCTGCCCACATTCAAAGATCACCCTGTAAGAGAAATATGGTATGATAATAAGTTAATCAAGATAAACAGAACAACATATGTGCTCTGAAGAATACAATGACTAATGCTAAAACACAACATACTCTAGTTTGAATTATATCGGGTGTCCAGAAAGTCGCTGTGCACTTGTATATATATTAACAGACAAAACTGCACAGTGATTTTTCAGACAACCTGTATATATGGAAATATATAAATGTACTAATTACAGATAACAATAGGCTACATAACAGAATACATTGATACTAGCATATTTCGCATGCCATTTTTAATGATAAGTCTGAATATATGAATATCAATACAGGACTACTATTATAAATACAAGTTACATGGTATTAATAATATCATAATAAAACTGGAGATGTCTGTTTATGTTATATATTGTTTTGCTATTCCAACTAATATCCAAGGAAGTTTACACATTAAGATGTCTTTGTTGCTTTTTGAAAATTGAATAAACTGAATAAAAATCAACAAAAACTTGTACGAACCAGAAATCAAACCACAACATTATATTTTCCAGTATTCAGTCAAATAAGAAATGTTGTGTGTGTTTTTATTAAATTCTTGTGATTAAGTAGTTAGTCTCTTATTTCTAGTTTATTATTTTCGTGATAGTAATTACGTGGATTACAGCAAGTAACATGAGTTATGTATCGTTTGCATAGAGTCTTTCTTTTGTAAACTGAACCTAGATACTTTGCACACTGTATTTGTATACAATCAACATGCATATCAACAGCAGATGCTGTTAGAAAATCATTGAATGATATTAGTTTTGATGTGTTCCATAATAAATTTTCAGTTTCCATTTCCTTTTATAGTTGCTCAATTCTGTGACATATCTTTCAATATATATTTACAACTTCAGGTTTTTATTCCATAATATTTCTTTCATATACTGGTATGTATGAATATTCTCAGGTAAGATATTTGGGGCATTATTTTAATACAGATAATTGTGTGTAATGTCTGTCAACTTGCATGCTCTAGTAGCCTGCATTTTTTTTCTCATTTCTCTCTTGCCAAAGGACAACAATTGCAATATTGCTATATATATTTTTGATGTAAATCTTTACCTCTATATATACCTATGAATCAGATATATAAAGTTTAAAATAACAGAACAAATAAGATTATTAGGAAAACCATATCACAATTTTGTAACTCTTATTTTGAAAAATGGGGGAAGTTCTTTAAAATAAATTTCTTTATCCTGAAATTTTATGTTATAAACTGGAAAAGATAGACAAAGAAATAACGAAGACTTTGAATCATTATCTGTTAGATATTATTAAGATTGAGAAGGTTGTTTGTTAGAGGATAAAAAAATGTAATTTCTAATCTTAACTTGAATGAATTAAAGGATGGCTTGCGTATTAGTTAAACTGTATTTTTAGTAAAATGTTGTGATCTGTTGCCAAAGGTTGCATATCAAACTTCAAAAATACTTTTTTATAAGAAATATTTTTATTGTTATGTCAGTTCTTCTAAATGATGTAAAATTAACTAGAACAAAATTAATAATAAATAAATTGGTGTTAAATCAAATAAATATAAACTTAACCCTGCCTCTGATTTGTAAATGACTGAAAATTTATTAAACTTGCACATTACCAACTTTATTTAGTTCAATACAGAACAGTAGTTGCTCATACAATTTAATAATACAAATGGCATACCAGCCACTACTATATTTGTTATATTCCAACTGGCTTGATGAGCTTTGAATTTGAACAAAAGGTTATTTTTTTCCAGTCATGAATACAATAAATATAGTATGGTTGATGTATTGTTTTACATTCTTCTTTACTTTCAGTAATAAGTTCTTACAATTGATAATTTTGGTGGCTTTTGATGGTTTTGTATTAATTTGAATAAGGGCACTGTAGTGGGTTTTCTAAACATGCAGGGCAGTGTACATGAAGACATGGTATGTACAATTAGTTTTTAATCTTCATACAATTTTGTTTGATATATTCTTGATGTAATAGATTGGATTTTAAGATTTACTATTCCTTTATTTTACATTTTTGATGAATCAGAAATTTAAAATGGGTCTTATCTGTGAGAGGAACATTGATAAAAGAAAATTTGGTTTGATTTTTGACAAATTTCTGAAATTGTCAGATTATTGCTTAACAATGGAGAAAAATAAAAGATGAAGTAAATTATGGAGATTTACTAATAGGATTTTTAAATTTAAAAGTAATGGAGTCAGTGTAACTTTGTTAAAGAATTGATGAGGCCTTGTTTAGATAATCATGTTAGAGTTTAAAATACTAGTCAATAAGACTAAATTCTTTGGCCTACAAATGTTACTTGGTAAATTTGCAACATTAGGATATTATTGTAAAGTGAGTTTACTTTAAGCCTAGTATACAAAAGGTGCAAGATTAAAATAAATATTTCATTTATTAGCTGACTTTCTTGGTAATTCTGATTTTGTTCACTATTTTAATTAGTTTTTTGGCATCTTTGCATTAAATAATTGTAGACAGTATTTTTGTTTTGCTGGCAAATTCCTATAGCTAACTAGAAATATATAAAATAAATTTCAGAATTAATATTCTTTATGTAGTTTGTAACAAGTATTACTCATGGAATTTTGGGTAATATACAAGGGGTGGCGACTGGAATGATACCTGGTTTAAAAAAAATTGTAACATAGCTTCTTTGTGTGTTTGTAAGGGAGGTTGAGAATATGAAATTATTTAATTCAGTTGTTAAAAATTATTTGCAACCATGATAATCTGTCTGACTTGTGTAATAGTAAAATAAAATGTTCGAAATAAGAACTTGATCTTCATTAGAAATGGAGTAAAACCATTTAAACTTCCTTAAAAACAAAAAAATTGAGGTAAAAAATTAATATAGTGCAATAGATTATGGTATATAAACTTGTATATTTCTTTCTTCTTAGCATCCTGAATTGTTCAGCTTGAACAAAAATTAACAACCTTTTTTCCTCTGTTTCACTAGAAAAATTTATCAACACTTATATATTAAATGTGTATTTAAACCTTACATAAGCATGAATGCTGGAAATAAAAAGAAACTCTTGAACCATCTTATCTGTACAAATAAGCTTTTAAGAATTATAACTGTTCTTCAGATAAAACTTTGTTACGGTTTCTGTGGTAATTAACTCTTTAAAACTAAACACCATCTTAAAATATTTATGGGCAATTTCAAGTTTTACAAAGTCACTAATCTTTCCAGTTTAAGATAATGACAGTTACACTAAAACTCAACAGATTAGCTATAATTTATTTGCAATTATTTATGCAACATTCCAATTTTAATATTTCAGTGAGAAGATCAAACTATTAGTAAAAGCAGCAGATGAATACAAACCAGTGATGCATCTCATTAGAAACAATCCTGATAAAGAATTCGGACAGAATGTCTCTGACCAAAGAGGAGAAATTGAAAATGGAGGTAAGGAAAATATAAACTTTAATTTTTCCAGGTTTTGTATAGCATTTTAACAAACTGTGATGTGTCATAAAATTTTGGTTTCACAAAAGTAATCTGTATCTGTAAATATAGTGTATAAAAATATGACATATTGAGCAGTTTTAGAAACATCATGTCACTTGAAAATCAGTTTGGTTAATTTTGCATAGTTTAAACCCACTTTTTTATGAGGTTTGTAAACTGTTCATCAGAGAATGGCCAAAAATTTTTTGCCTATATCCTTGTCAAGAGTTTGCCTTGGGTAAATAAGATTGGTGCCTAATAAGTAAAATTAATGAAGAACCTATATAGGTTTCACCTTCTATCACAACTGAAAATTGTATTTATTCGAGTATCATGATGAGGAACTATATATAAAAAAAGCATTGATTCCCTCTTGTTCCACAAAATGAACTAAGAACCTATTTGTATAAATTTCTGAACCATTTTCTTGTTCCAGTTTGCTTATTTTTTAGACAGGTTAATAAAAGCCATAAATCACTTGTAATGATAAAAACTTGCACTATATAAGTTATTGTTAAAGTAATTTTTAGTCTAATTCCTTTTGATATTTAGCATTTTAATTAATAGGATATCATTGCATCCATATAATTGAAACTTTTCTAAAGAAATTTAATTTTTAAATTATTAATTTAAGTGCTAAAATTGTTCTGTAAAATAGAATATCTCAAAACCATACTAAAATAAGATGTACAAATTATGATGTATCACTTCAACAGTGCAATCGAATTTTTCTTCTTGATATTGAAATAATATTGAACAAGTTCACATTGAATGATATTTCATTTTATTGTTGTTTTGGCTTTGTTTATACTTGTCCTGCTTATTTTTTATAGTGTAAGTGAAGTAAACAAATCAGTGACTTGATTATTATCTAAAAATAAATAAATACAAATTATTAGTAAAAATCTCGTCATTTATATTAAAAATAATTATTGAAAAAAAATTATCTAAAATTATTTCTTGGTACATTTTATGTTATAAAAAGTTAATAAGAACTTAGTATCTGATACAAGGTGTTTTTTTTTGTTATTGTTGCAGGACAAACAAATTGTCAGCTAAAAAATATCAGGTTTTTTGAAAAATAATAAGAGATTTTAAATTTTAACTTAAATAAGAAATACTCCTCGGTGTGGATTCCTGTACATGGCAAGGGGACGTCCCAGGGGAAGGTTCTGTTCTGTCTGGTTACCTTCTTTAGGATCTAAACATCCACCCATGTGGTTGCCGTGCGTGGCGACCTGTGAAGGGGAGGAAAGGATCCTGGTGGATGAGGGGTCCAGCCCTAACACACCACTTTGGCCTTGAATTCCTGTAGACGGGCGGCCTTTGGGTGGCCCTCCTTGGGTCAGTCGGTTGGTCCACTTGGGCTAGAGCCAACCAAGTACCAGTGTTGGGTGTTGTGGACATTGTGCCTGAAACTGGTGTTTGGGTATAGTGCTCATGAAACCCTGGCGTTGCTGCATTGTCCTTGCATGACTTTGTAGTGCGTCCCCTTGTAGGGCTACATGGTGGGTGGGGTCAGTGGGTACCGAAACTTTTCCTTTTTCCTATGGATCCTCCAAAACTCAGAACAGCAATCTTCAACATCAGTAACACACGTACCTCATTTTCTGATATTGCATTCTCTTTCGGAAAAACCTTTAGGGCAAATGTCCCCTTTTTTTATTCAAAAGGGACTTGCTGGCTCTCCAAAGTCAGTAAAGAAGCTTCGATCTGGTGACATATTGGTTGAAACATCCACATCCCAACACAGTGAACTCCTCTTGAATACAAAGGCAATTGGGGATATACCTATTGAGGTTACACCTTATGCTACTTTGAATTCTTCACGAGTAGTTATTGTTGAAAAGGATTTGAAGAATGTTTCCGAGTCAGAAATTCTCGCTGGTCTCTCCACTCAAGGAGTTTCTGCAGTGAGGCGCATCTCCACTTGCAAAGATGGAGGTACACTGCCAACAAATACCCTCGTTTTAACATTCACTTCACCACGTGCACCTGCCACCATCAAGGCAGGTTATCTCATTTACAGGGTTCGGCCATACATTTCAAACCCTCTTCGATGTTTCCAATGTCAGAGATTCGGCCACTCAAAGACATCTTGTCATGGTTCCCTGATATGTGCTCTTTGTGGAGGCAAGGACCACGATGCCTATGACTGTAACGTGAACCCACATTGTGTACACTGCAATGGTTCTCACCCCTCTTACTTTCATTCTTGCCCAAAATGGTTGGAGGAAAAAGAGGTGCAGTATTTGAAAACGACATATAACATTAGTTATCCTGAGGCTCAGAAATGGCTGTCCCCAAATCCATCTCGGACATATGCTGCTGCACTTCATTCCACAACTACAGTGGGAGTGCAGACAGATCTCTCTGTGCCTCCAAGAGAATCGTTTTCAAAACAAATGAAAGCCTTCTGACCTTCGTGGTTAAAAAAGTTGATGAAATGACTACCACTTCTATCTCTGTTCCTCCCATACCTTCCAATAAACCTCAAGATCCACGTCCTTCAATTTCAAATACAGGCATTTCTTCTGATGCATCATTTTCTCCAACCACAAGAGACAAAACAATTATTCGTTCGCATCCTCAGTCATTGGATTCCTCTTCCAACAACAAAAACCTGCCCACTCGACCCAGAGCAGGATCCATGGAGGTTGATAGATCTCCTCTGATTAAAGACAGTAAAGAAAAAAGACGTGGTCATAAACCGAAGGGTTTTCCAGCCACTTCACCTACCCGTTCTTAAAAATGGCCACCTTGATAGAATGGAACTGTCAAGGTTTACGTTCTAATCTGGATGATATCAAAATGCTGATTGCTTCCTATCATCCTGTTTGTCTTTCTTCACAAGAAACATTTCTCAAATCTGCTGATACAGTCTCCATTCGGCAGTTTTCTCTGTACAGAAATGACAGGTTGTGTGATGGTCGAGTACATGGAGGGATGGCACTGTTGGTTGATCAACATGTGCCCACCCTGTCTTTGTCACTCAACTCACCCTTGGAGGCTGTAGTCATCTGTGTTTCTTTGGGTCATACCATCACTGTTTGTTCTCTGTACCTGTCCCCTGGAGAGACATATGATCAATCAGAACTTGATGCTCTCGTTGAACAGTTGCCATCTCCATTTCTAAACCTGGGGGATTTTAATGGACACCATCCCCTCTGGGGAAGTGCCATTATTGATGGGAGGGGTTGATCTGTAGAGCGGATTCTCTCTGATCACAATCTTTCTCTTTTCAATACTGGTTCTTCCACTTACTTTCATGCACCTTGTCAGTCCTTTACTGCTATTGATCTCTCAGTTTGCTTCCCTTCATTATTCTTCCATTTTTCATGGAGGGTTGAGAGTAATCTACTAGGCAGTGATCATTTTCTGATCCTTTGGAGAGAGACTGGCCGTGGTCGATGCCACCCTACCCGCGTGCCCCAGTGAAAGCTGGATCAGGCAGACTGGTCCACTTTCACTGCTCTTGCAGAACTTGATCCTGCCATCATAAATCATCCATCAATAGACGACTGTGAGGCAGCAGTAACTGACTGCATTATACATACAGCTGCTCAGTGTATTCCTAAAACCTCGACACATTTTCCATGATATCCTCGTCCATGGTGGAATCCTGCTTGCCACTTAGCATGGAAGGCTCAAAAACGGGCCTGGGATACTTTTCGTAGATATCCCACACTTTCAAACCGGGTTGCTTTCCTACGGGCCCATGCACATGCTAGGTGAGTAAGACCTCAAAGCTAGAAGGCATCTTGGATTAAGTTCACAACCAGGATAACTTCTACCACCAGTTCCAAGATCATATGGGACAGGATTCGAAAGGTTAATGGGCACTAAAATTCTGTCCCCCTCTCGATCTTACTCTCTGACGGTCAGGAGGTGACTGATGTCCGGAACATCACTGACACTAGGTGAAAGCTTTTGCCAGGTATCTAGCCCTTCTGCTTGTTTCTCCACCTTCCTGGCCATCAAAAGTCGGGCAGAGCAATCACCTCTTTCCTTTCAAACTGACTGTTTCTTTGACTATAATTTTCCCTTTACCCTGGTGGAACTAAAAATGGCTCTTCATCAGTCTGCCAGTATGTCTGTTGGACCTGATGATGTTCATTATGACATGCTGCACCGTCTATCTCTTGCTTCTCTTGATGTCCTTCTGATTGTCTTCAACTGGATTTGGCAGGAGAATATTTTTTTCTGATGCCTGGTGCAAGGCTATTATTTTACCTTTCTCTAAGCCATGGAAAGGTCCGAAGATTCCTTCAAACTATTGTCCAATTGCTTTGACAAGCTGTCTCTGTAAGACCTTAGAAAGGATAGTTAATGCTCGTCTTGTTTGGTTCCTTGAATCAAACAACCTCCTCTCGCCCACCCATTGTGGGTTCCATCGACAGCACTCCACCACAAACCACCTAATTCGTCTTGAAACATCTATCAGAGAAGCCTTTCTCAACTGCCAATATCTTGTGTCAGTATTCTTTGACATAGAGAAGGCTTATGACACAACATGGAGGTATGGCATTTTGCAAGACCTCCATACATATGGGTTACGTGGCCATCTACCCATGTTTATTAAAAAAATTTTTAATGAACAGGAGATTCCAAGTTCGTGTGGGTTTGACACTTTCCCGTTCTTTTGTACAGAATCTTGGAGTCCCTCAATGCTGTGTATTGAGTGTCACACTCTTCAGTATAAAGATAAATGCCATCACTGTTGCGAATGGGCTGTATGTTGACGACTTTCACATCTCATGTCAGTCGTCAAACATGAGATATATTGAGCAGCAACTACAAACTGCCCTCAATCGTGTACGGAAGTTGGCTCTAGCGAACAGCTTTAAGTTCTCTCTCTCCAAAACTGTATGCATGCACTTTTGCTGTCGACGAGGTATTCACCCTGATCCTGAACTTCATATCGGTGAAGTTTTGCTGCCAGTGGTCCCGGAGACAAAGTTCTTGGGGCTTATCTTTGATCGTAAACTGACCTTTATACCACACTTAAAGCAGCTTCGGGTCAAATGCACAAGAGCACTGAACGTCCTCCGTGTCCTCTCTTTTACCTGTTAGGGGGCAGATCGCTGTTCAATGTTGAAGATATATCGTGCTTTCATTAGATTGAAACACGACGATGGATCAATGGTCTATGGCTATGCCAGACCCTCGGCCTTAAAGATGCTGGACCCCATTCATCACCAAGGACTTTGACTCAGCACTGGGGCTTTCCGTACCTCTCCAGTTCAAAGCATATACATTGAATCTCATAAATTTTCTCTACATCTTCGCCGTTTGCAACTATCTTTACAATATACTTCGAAACTTCGTTCCTTACCAAAGCATCCCACCTGGGAATGTGTTTTCCTTCCTCGGTGGGCAGTACTTTTTCACAACAGACGATCTCTCATTGCTCCGTTTGGCTTTCGCATCCGGGTGCAATTTGATGAATTGGGTCTGTCCTTGGATAACATTGCAGATTCCACAGGTCGGCCCATCCCACCATGGCTTATTACAGTCCCCAAATGTGACCTTTCTTTCAGTCACCTAAACAAGGCAGATACTCCAGATTGGAAGTACCGTCTTTTATTCAATGAGTATTTTTCAAACAATCATTCAGTTCCCATTTATACAGATGGTTCCAAATCAGGTGATTCAGTGGGCTCTGCTATGGGTCAGTAGTTGCACGCAGAATCCCCTCTACAGCTTCTGTGTTCACTGCTTAACTGTATGCCATATCTCTTGCCCTGGATCATATTGCAGCTGAGCAGTACTCCAACTGCACTATTTATACTGATTCGCTTAGTTCTGTACTTGCCTTGGAATCGCTACACATTTTTAGCTCACATCCTATTCTCGCTGATATTCGAAATCGACTGGCTCATTTCTCATCAGCAGCTACTTCTATCAAGTTTTTCTGGATACCAGGCCATGTTGGTATTCGTGGAAAGGAGCTTACAGACATGGCAGCTAAATATGTTTGCTTCAGCACCATCACTCCTATGCCTATTCAGTACATGGACTATGGTGTTGTCTTCAAGGCTCGGCTCCGTGCCAGCTGGCAGTCCACTTGGAGTGAGCAACGCAACAACAAACTTTTTAAAATCAAACCCAAAATTGGAGTTTGGCCATCGAGCTTCCGTAAAATTCGGAAGGAGGAAGTTGTTCTCACTAGGCTACGCATTGGTCACAGTTTTTTAATTCATCATTTTCTTTTATCTGGAACTGATGCACCAATGTGTAGTTTGTGTAACACTCAAATCACTATCAGCCATGTTTTACTTTCTTGCCATCATTACAATTCTCAACGATGGCAATATTTTTAACATATTTTTTCCCAGGGTCAGTCTGTCACATTGGATAGAGTTATTGGTGATGGGGACTCTGTCTACCTTGATGACGTTTTTAATTTTTTAATGGCCATTAATCTTTTTAATCTCATTTAAGTGTTGCATATTTATTCATAACACCTTTTTAATTGTGGCTCCTTTTTTACCGTTTTAATCTCTCTCATTTAATTTGACATTGGACAATGGCCAGAACATTAAATAACTCGACACCAGGACTGGAAAGGCCAACTTCAGGTGACTAACGCTACTGTTTGAACTACTTGTTAGTTGTCCTGGCGAGTTGTTATTATACTTTTGCTGCATATCATTTCACACTTTTACTACTTTACTTTTTAGTACTGGCCATATTGACTCATAACCTGGAACCAGGACTGGAAAAGACCAACTTCAGGTGACTGACATTGGTTTTTATTCTTACCTGTTATTCTTCCTGGCGGGTTATGATCATTACCATTCTGCTTCAAGTAGTTTTTTACATCTTTGTTGACTGGATGTTGTTACATTTTTTATGTGGACTGAACGCAACAGAAAGACACAGATAGCAGCTTGTATAATTTATAATTTATTACAATGATCTACTTATGTAATACACACAAAATAAATTATCCAATAGCAATAACAGATATCCAGTTTCAAACTTCAAAACCACTTATAATACAAAAAGGTACTGGCCTGTGCTTAATAATATGATCCAGAATGAGTGTCCAAATCCGAAATCCAAAGTTCCAATCTAGGCGAGGAATTTAGTCCCACGGAGAAATTTTCAAAAAAAAATTCACAGTCCAATTCGTATTGACTTTCGGTATAATCTGTAATCCAACTGAATTGTAAAGATTAACGGAATTAAATAAATTCACCGTTTTAGTTGATCTAGCTCTATTCACAAATTCAATTTGAATAATCACACGGCAAACGTTTAAACTTTTTCAAACGAAACCAACTTCTCGACCCGAGTAAAAATGGATGACTTCTTTTTTTCGCATCGCCGTCTGTTTATATACTAATTGCGTAACTTCCCAGAATTCCACTGTACAAACACCAGGCCAATACAAGTGATCACTCTACCTAGTTCTAGAAATTTTTACATAAATAATTCTAAATGAATTCTAATTAATTCTAAATATTATTTTAAATGAATAACATTTTTTTTTTGGTTTAAACTTTGAAAAAATAATATAAATATGGAAATATGATAGATATGGGAATGCAAACACAACATGACGTGGTTGTCGTTTACACAACATTTACATAACACTTGACGTGGTTGTCGTTGACACAACATTTACATAACACTCTCGACGTGTTTGTCGTTTACATAACAGATGTCAACATTGATTTTTGCGCCATTTTCTGTTTTAATTACCGTTTTGCTTTTATTTTCAATTACTTTTACAAATTTTACTCCATTTACTTGACTTTTATCTTTTTATTGAACATTTGGCTACCCATTATTACGATTTTGCCAAGTGTCTTTTAAAACTTTTATTCTTTTACATTTTGATAATAGCTGCTATGACACATAACCTGGAACCAGGACTGGAAAGGCCAACTTCAGGTGATTGACAGAGGTTCTTGAATTTACCTGTTAGTCTTCCTGGCGGGTTATGATCATTACCATTTTGCTAGAGTAAATAGTTTATAACTTTGAAGACTGAATGTCACCATTGGTTTTTACATCATTTTGTTTTTACCTTCATTTACTTTTACAAATTTTACCCCATTTACTTGACTTTTATCTTTTTACTGGACATTTGGCTATTGATTGTTGCAATTTTGCTATGTGTCTTTTTAAAACTTCTATTCTTTTACATTTTGATACTGGTTGCTATGACACATAACCCGGAACCAGGACTGGAAAGACCAACTTCAGGTGACTGACAGTGAGTCTTGAACTTACCTGTTAGTCTTTCTGGAGGATTATGATTATACCTTTTTGCTAGAGTAAATACCTTACAACTTCTTATACTCTGCCTTCTATCTTAACATTGTAGACTAGGTGTCAACATTGGTTTTATACTTTTTTGTTTTACCTTCATTTTCATTTATGTCTTTTACTACATTTATTTTTTTTACATTTTTACCAAATGTCTGGCACAGATAGCCTCGTTGCTTTGTGCCATAAAACATTAAATCAATCAATCAATCAAATAAGAAAAAAAATCCAAAAGCAACTTTATTGATCAAAATAGGAGCCTAATAAATTTACACACTTTTGCCAATGAGAAACAAGATTATTTATACTGTGACCAAAAAATGGAACCCTCGAACTCTTTCTCTGCTTCTCTCTATTGTTAAGCTCTTGTCCTGTAAAAAGTTGTTTAAATGCTTGATAAAGTTGTAGTCAGTGAGCAACAGATCTGTAAAGTAAAGAGGATGAAATAATGTTTTGTAACCAAATTTGTTGAGTTTCTGGAGTGTCATTTGAGCAGCAATATTGATCTTCATCTAACTAATGGCGAAAAATTTTCACACATATTTCTCTGCATTTCTTCACATTCTTTACAGTAAATCTCTGCAGTGATATTCTGGCCCTCATTGACCATAATATTGTGTTGATGCAACTTTGGGTTTAAGAAGTGTTTTGGAGTATCATCACGTTTGAACTGTTTCACAGATCACTTTCTTTTGTCATAAAGGATTTTTTTTTTATCACAGGTGACAATTCAATCAAGAAATTGGTCATTTCTGTTACTCAAAATTGGCATAGAGCACAATTCAAAACTTTAATTTTTCTGTTTTTCACTAAGTTTGTATGGAACCCACTTTTCAAGCTTTTTTCATTTTTCCAGTTTGAAATTTTGGAAATGTGAACATGCAGTTCTTGTGCTGTGTCTCAAACAGTTTAGTGCAGGTGTCTGTCCATTAATTTTCTCAGTTGGTCATTTTCAACAACAGAAGGACATAGTATGCTCTCCCTATCTTAAAGACACTCATCTCCATTGTAAAACTTTTGGAACCAATGCTGTACTGTACATTTGGAGGTGGTTCTTTTGTCCCATGCTTGGTTGATATTGTTAGCTGTTTGCAATGCATTATGACCAAGTTTGAATTCATGAAAAAATGATGCACAACTTTTTTTTGTTTCCATCATCAATTGTAAGGGTCTTAAATTTTGGAAATAAGTTTTAGAAAAGAATAAAAGCACTAATGAATAGAAGAAAGCTTTAGTTTTTCAATGACATATAGGAAGTCATAAAAAAGACAGGCTTCTTATCTCTATAAACGATTCAAATTTTTGTATAAAAATCTGCCATTTTTTATCGAACAATCTAATAGAATCCTTAAAAGAATCAAATAAGTTAGTTGCATACCTTTTTTGTTAACAAATACTTAGTAATTATTTTAATGATTAGGTGAAAATAACTACTTTGAAAATTATTTGGAAAGTGGTCAAGACTCAAGAAATGAAACAGACCAACATTTACAATCCAATTATGGTGAGATTACACAACCCCCTATCAACGATGATTATTATACATCAAGTGGACAAAAGCTTTCACAGGTGATTTGTTTAATTCATTTTTGCTAATACTGTTTCCTGTGATAAGTTAAAATATTCTAGAAGACATTTTTCTTTCTATTGTATGCATACTGATAATTTGTGATGCCTTAAAAACATTTTAACCTATTGTAATGGGTCAAAGATTCATCTCATTGCATATGTTGACTTGCATTCAAAATTTTATTGAATTATTATTTTATGAATTTATGTAATTAAGTTTATTATCAAACAGTAGCTCACAGTTCAAACTTTAATATTTTATATTGGTTAATTTCTTAATTTAGAAGTAGTAATAAAAGAACATATTTGTATTTCAATTTTTGTGAGTCACATCATACATTGAATGTAACTTTGGTTCATATTAGATGTTTGTGATGTTAAAATACTAAGTCTGTGATTTTCTATGAATTAGGACCTCAAATTACCAATACTGAAAAGCTAGAATGTAGAATAAGAACCTGTTATGTTTTCATTTTGCTCTACTCACTGAACTAAACATGGTGTCCCTACTCATCTCTCTCTCTTTTTGGTAAAGATTCCTCGTGTATGCTTGTTTCTGTATGTAACATGAATAACCAATCAAAAGCTCAAAATATCCCCAAAACGAACTTGTATGCAAAATTTACGTTGTTTTACTTCTTATATTGAATATTGTAAAATTTTAAATATTAGTGTAGATTAGGTCTTAAGTTTGTATAAACAAAAGAAGCGTTATTATTTATTTTTAGACCTGGGCTCATTTGTAAATATTAATAAGCAGCATTTTGCTCCAAGCATGCTTAAGAATTAAGTTATTAGATCTTGGCTGTTAAAGGTTTATGTACTGACAAAAACATTGAGAAAATTATACTTCAAGAAATTCACTAATAGTGATCTACTAATTAATTCTTAGTTCTAACAAAACATTTTGTACCTTTGCTAGAGTAGTAAACTAAATATACACTTCAATGTGGATATAATAGAAAAGAATTATATTTTATCCTCTCAGTGCATCTGTACAAGGTATACTCATATTAATTCTCAGCTTTCATTTATGTTCAGTTTCTCTGTAAAGATATTCAACCCTATAATACATTTTACTTTAGGCACTGGTACTGGCTGGAACACAGCAGCAAGCAGTGTCAAGAAAAGCTCCTACAATACCCAAACCTCAGTGGCATCCTCCATGGAAACTTTACAGGGTATAAAATTAACTTTGGTTAATAAAATTGCATTTAAGCTTTTTTTATATTATTACTTTTCTTTTCATGGCCTGGTGGCTATAACATAATCTTTTCAGGTAGCCTTCAAATCCTTTTCTGGGGGAAAAATCTACCTGAAATATATATATATCTCTACAGGCTAAAAATAGAATAAAACTTTTTTTTTGTATTTGTTGCACTTATAAAAAGAGATGAAGACAAAAGATTGGATGTGGAATGGCTTAAGTCGTTTTACTGAGCAAAAAATGAATATTTTTTCAGTGTCCCAAATAATCTGTTCATATAATGAATATTTTATGATAAATTATATTATTTTAAATAAATTGTAGAGTTAAAAGTGAAAACTCAGTATTGTAAACTTGTGTATTTTCAGGTCAGTGACTTTTTTCTTCATCTAGTAACAGACATTTTAGAACTGTTTTACTGTGTTTACTAAGCACATGTTTTTTTACTTGTGTTTGCATTCTGTTAAAGGTTACCTGAAGTAATTACAATATAAAATTAAAACAATAGGTAATTTAGTTTTGTTTTGAGTTTGCTCACCGATTAAGTATATTTTGCAGTAAATAAGATATATTTTTAGAATATGTATAGTCAAAGCTAAGATTGTTATAACATCTATGTAATCAGTAAACTCAAAACAAAACTAAGTTCAAACTACAGCAGCAGTTGAGATTTGTTTGTACAATTTTGTGTTCTTTGGGCCTACAGTCTTTACTTTCCAAGACTTAACATCTTTGTTTGTATCTGTCCTAAAAAGAAATCTTACATACTCTAAAAACTGTAAATTGTAATAGAGTAAGTACTTTCTTACCATCAGTTAATAAAATTAGACTAATATAAAGTTCAGCTGAACAGTATCTTATAACTGCAGGTGATTGTAAGCTAACCGCTGTATAAATCATGATGTTTGTTAGTTTGATCTGGTGAATACACAGCAAATACTGTGTGTATTTATTATGCACAGTTTTTGTTTAAAATACATTTATTTATCTTAAAATATGTATATTTATGGAAATACACAATTTATCTGCAGCACTGATTTGGCTCATTTGTTGCTCATTGTAAGTATATCATAACTAATTTAAATTGTATAACTTACATGTTAGAGTTTTAAATTTGTCTCAGGTGATCAGTGGCCATCTTGGTTGGGTGAGATGTATAGCTGTTGAACCTGGAAATGAATGGTTTTGTACAGGGTCAAATGACAGAATCATCAAGGTATGTTGTGTACCATTATCACACTCTCAGCTAGCAGTGATGAACTGACATTAACTTATAGTCAAAAGGTAATACTTGTAAACATGTGTAATTTAAAGAAACGTAAAATTAGGCACAGTGTTGTAAACTCGTATATTTCTTCAGCTTCAGCACAATGCCAGTTTGTTATGGCTATAACAACTATTCTGATTTCTGATATTTAATTAAAATGTTTTGATGTAATAATTGGATGAAAACAGTGAATAAAATTATCCTGTACTAAATGGTATTAGACTTGTGTATAATTCATCACTGATAAAATTTGATGCTATAATTTTAATTTTACTAGATATGGGATCTTGCTAGTGGAAAGTTAAAGTTATCTTTAACAGGCCACATCAGTGGGGTCAGGGGTCTGGCTGTCAGCCCTCGACAACCGTACCTCTTCTCTTGTGGTGAAGACAAACAAGTGAAATGCTGGGATTTAGAATACAATAAGGTGAAATATACTTAAACTCAGTAAAAATAATTGCTTAATGATAGATTATAAACTTTTTTTTTTACCTTTGCTAGGATACCAAACTAATCATACACTTCAATATGGATTTAACGGAAAAAAAATTATCTTTTATCCTTTCAGTACGTCCACACAAGGTCTACTTAAATAGTTACATGAAATAGATTTTGCTATCATCAACAATTGTGATGAAATGTGTTATTAATTTTAAAAGATTGATTTTTTTTACTAACAATTAAGAGAACTGATAAAATTCTGTTATCTGATTTAACGTTCAGTTATAGCACCTTGCTAGCTATAGTAAAGTATAATTAATATGTACATATTAAGTGGTATAAATAGTTACATAATGCTAATAGTAACATACGAATGTTAAGAAAATGAATGTGCAGTTTTTATTTAATTGATAGGACATTATTTCACTGGACGTAATGAACACTAGCTCTATTGTATTACTGTTCATTTAATGTCTAGGTAATTCGTCACTATCATGGTCACTTGAGTGGTGTGTATGCTTTAGCCTTACATCCAACCATCGATGTTCTTATCACAGGTGGTAGAGATTCTGTAGCAAGGGTGAGTTTGTCTGTTATTGTCATGTTTAATAAGTTTTTATCAGTTTTATATCCTTGTATTTTAAGATACTTTTGATTTCAAGACCAACAGTTAACTAACTACAACAGTTTATCTCAAGACTTAACAGCCATGTGACTAACAACTAGCTACAACAGTATCTTAAGGCTAACAGCATTAGCTCAGCCAATCTTACTGACCATGTAACCTTTTTGTACTCATTCAAAGTTTAATAGATTTGGTACTAATAACTTTTATTATAGTATGTATATCTTCGTGAAATTTGCCATTCTTTCAGTAAACACTATAAATCTTTTATAGACAAATTTCTTTGTCTCATAACCACCAAAAAAAAATCAAAATCTGATTTTTTTTCTCTCTATAATGACTAAATGTACAGAAATCTGCATTTGTTTATCTTAAGGACCTTTAAACTTACAACACATACATCTATTTATAATTAAATGTTGTTTTATCACCCTTTGGGCTGTGTCTAACTGCTGTTAATGCCATTATAAGTTGTAAACCACTTGGGAGACATGAACCTCATATCATGATATGGAATTACCTTACCCACCAAGCTGCTTGTGTGCAAACTTCATGAAATATTTTTATTATGTTATTATAATTACTATTTATTTTACATAATCTAACTGTAATTAACCAAAAGAGATCCCTATTTTTATATTTTAGTTACTTTTATAATGATACATAAAAATGAATATGAAAAACAAAAATAAAGTACTTACCCAAGGTTTCTTTTGTGTTTACTATCAGTGGCCATAATCCTACTTTTGTTATACTAAAGGTAATAGTGCATTAAATATTTTTTTATTTAATGAAATAATGCACTCAACAATATAAAATAATAACATGTACAAGGCAGACAATTTCTTCCAGTGATTAGTTTTTCTGGCTTTCTAGCTATGCAACAAGAGCCGTTATAAATTCATACAAGCTAGCCTTTGTGGTTATTGAGAGAACCAAAGCTATATTATGAGTGAAACTGACAATCATCTGTTCAGAGCGTTATTTAATAGATATAATTAAATGTAAGAGAGAACTATTAACAAATCCTGAAAAAGAGGATGCGACAAGTGGGTGTGGCAGTAGGAGTCTGATTTTCCAATTTAATAGCTCTTTAAAGCAAACAAAATTGAAGGCTATAAAATCATGGTTTGTGTGAGCAACAATGATTTTATAGTAAGTGTTTTACTTCAATTATGTAGTTACTAATGAGGTTGTAGATAAAATAAAAAATTTCACATGTGCCATACTGAGGGAAATTCAGGCTACTTTTAAAAGTTGCTTTGTAGAATTAATAACTTAAAAACTGCTAAGATTTTATGCTAAACTAATTGATATAACATAAAAAGTACTTTAATGAAGTTTTGAATGTAAGACACTAAAACCCTATGTCATTTACAGTAAAGGATAACTATGGCAATAGTATTAACAGCTAATAATTAGCTAAAACAGGTTAAAGTCAGTTAACGGTAGTACAAAAGTTCTGTTATTGAAAATTTACCAGTTAAATCAGAAAGCATTGATACATTTATTGCTATAATAATATTTTTTGTTTTTTCTTTATAAAAAATTTAGTTTTCACACACACACACAGAGTTATGGTAATTTTTCAAAACTAAAAATATTGATATATTATAAAATATATACCACCCTTTAAATTGTTTGTTGCCATATTTAAAATTATCTGCTTCTAATGGCAGGTTTACTTTGGGTATAGAGTAACAAGAACTACAGAAAGACCTGATTTTTAATATTATTTATCTGAAACTTGAAACTATAAACTCGAGGAGTTTGAGGAATATCCTTTTTTCCTGGTGGTACAAAATTCCAAACTTTTGATTATTTGGACAGGTTTCAATGCTAAAATAAGTATTATATGTGTCCCATCTATGTTACTGTGACAGTCATGTGAAGCAGTGAAGAGTTAAGACTGCCATTGGTTTTTTTGTTTTTAATTTGAAAATTTCCAACAGTGAAGCACAATATGGAAATATTTAAAAATACTTTATTGTAAAGTTGTAAAAAGTTTTGTATATTGTAATAAAATCTATTAAACTTGTTTTTAAAGAATGATTTCGTATTAAATCGTATGAGAATCCAATTTTTACTTGTAAAATGTTTTTGCTTTTCTTTGCTTAATGTAAAGACATTAATATGAATTTGTTAATAAATGATGGATCAACATTTTTAGATTTGGGACATGAGAACCAAAGCTAACATCCATACGTTAGCTGGCCATACAAACACAGTAGCTAGTGTACAGAGTCAAGCCACAGAACCACAGGTATTCTCCACATATTGTGCAGTATCTCTTTCTTCATATATAGCAAATACAGTCAATGAGCTTTATATTAAAGTTTGTGTTTTTAGTCTTCATATATTAAATTCAATGCTTTAGCCACTTCTGTATTTGCCTTTATAAAAATTAGTAACTCAAGTGAAAATATAACAAAGTATTAAAACAAATACTTTTTAGCTTAGTTATATTTTGTGTATTATGTATTATAATAAAAAAAATTCCTACATAACATAATTGTACACTAGGTCATTGCATAATATGCTCATAACTTTTGACCTGAAAGCCAGATTATACACACATTGACAAAATCCAGACACGAGTTTAATGATTGTGTGCAGTAGGCTACTTTGTTGAGCTACATTTTGCTATAAAATGTCTTTTATATCATTGAAACTAGCAATATAGATACTATTTTCCCTCCATAATTGTTTTTTAAGAACCCTCACTTATCTCTAAGCTAATGCAAGGATGAAGACGTCTGTAAGATAACATAGTTTCAAGTTACATGTGATGGTTTGTGTAAATCAAAAAGAAACAACAAAATTAATTAGTCCCAAAAGATAAACAAATAGTGAGAACTAATAAAATCAATCTATCATATTTCTCTATCATAAAAAGAAACATAAAACTATGATATAATTGGATTATTTGAAGAAGTATGACCACCAAACACTGATATAATAACTAATCATTTGAAGTATTTAAAATTTACCTTAAATTTAAGGAAAAAGAGTTCTTTGTCAAAAATATTGATGAGGAAAGAAATAATCTCAGGTTTGAGATTTTACATTTATTATTTTGTTAGCTTTATGAACTGGGAAACTGTAAAACAAAATTTGCCTTGAAAGAAAAAATGCCTTGGTTCTTATTACATGTTGAAAATAGGATAATTTAGGCTTTTTTTTATGTTGTCACTATATAATTTGTTTTTCTGATATCTTCAACTTCTGCAGGACATTTTGGTTTAGGCCTACAGTGAAATTCAACTTATTTTACACTGAATATGTTTTCCAATTGGTCTATCTCAGTATCCATTGGAACTTTGCAGAGATAAGCAAGTGTTGATGTCTACTTATAATCGTTCAAATCTAGTTTTTAGCATGGTATGACTCAAACATGTCTTTGAACACTGTATCTTTTGTAGGGAAATATGGGCATTTGTTAAAGATGACAGCCATGATAAAATGTTTGACATTACCTAAATTGAAGCTCAGCTGTAATTGGCTGAGAGCATTGATACACCATATCAACTAACAAATCATGAAGTGTGTTTGACATTAGATGTAGTGTGAATTTTATGACCAGATTATCCCTTCTTTCTTTCACTTGTTATCACCTCTCCTCCCATTATAACCCTTCACTGAGTTATCACAAGTCCAGTACGGTACAACTTGTATTTACTAAATATCTCTCAAACCAGTTTCTTTTTACAGTATTTTACTGATATCTTTTTCAGAATTTGCTTCGATTCTCTTATTCTCACAAAATTCTATCTCAGAATTTTCCATTCATGGTGTAATTGTATATAATTCCATGCATTGTGGATCACATCAGAGCTAAACAACATTATCTGTATGGAATTACTTAACTTACTAAAGACTCTGGAATTGTTTAGCTTTAGCTGTTATTTTCTTCACATTGAAATTCACAAACAAAATCTTGGTTTATCTTTGTCATTTAGTGAATTTCAAGGCAGTTTTAACTCTTAAGAACTCTGATGCTACAGCCACAGTACATTTTGTACTGGACTAAAGTCTTCAGTAATTGGCCATCTATGTTCTCTAAAAATAATAAGGTGGGATTTGTTGTTGTAAGGATTAAAATTGACCACAACTTTATTGTATGGAAATGTGATGGTAGTATGCCACTTGGAACTCCTTTGACTACATTTTAGTTCCATACCATACCATCTCTAGTGCTTTAATCATGGAAATGTTCAGACATATTTTAACTCTGTGTCCGTTTGGCATTGCACAATTTCAATATATTTTTTAACTATGCTTTTTTGTCTTATACACTTGGATTTCATTTAAATTGTTTTCATTGTTGTTTTAACAAAAAAATGGTGTAGCACAGATAAATATTGTAGCCACAAATGTCTAAAATAGCAAAAAATCCGGGTAGCACAGGTGAATATTGTTGCCACAAACACCTGAAATAACAAAAGCAGCTTCATGAGCTTAGGTATTATATACCATACAGATGCAGGATTTTCATGTACAATTACAAAATAAGAGTTTATTATTGACCAACTTTTTGCAGAAGTTTGTAATATTATGGAATAAAATGTGGGCCTGAATTTGTTTTTATCAAAATAGATGAAAAACACTCTTTATATGCACATGCATACACATATTATATTTGTACTTTATATACATATGCACACACACATTATATGCGTGTAAAAATTTTTTAAATTAATACGTCAGAATAGAGAGTTCAAAATTATACCTATAGATTTCTTTATAACAAATATGAAATCTGTTTCTTCAACCTTGCGTGTATTACTTTATGATATTTTGGTGATTTTTCTGATGTTTCTTTGCATTGTTTCTATGTCAAAATTTTTACAATGCATTTCTAAAATGTAATGCTAGATTTTATTGGTTTACATAATGTATTTTATATATTTGAGGTCATGACAGGTAGCCATGATTGCACCATTAGGTTGTGGGACTTGGTAGCTGGAAAATCCAAAGTCACCCTTACTCATCACAAGAAGAGTGTCAGAGCACTTCTTATTCATCCAAAATTGTAAGTTTTTTATGTTTACTGGGTTTTGTGTTAGCACTTTATAAATTGTCATCGTGATTTAAAATGAGATAGAGTATCAGATTTACTTAGATCATTCTCTGGTATTGGACAGACCATTGAAAACATATATATTTGTAGGTAAATTATTCTTAAAGTTTGTTACTTATTTTGTGTGGAAGAACAATGTAAAAATAAAAATTAATTAAAAACACAAATAAGTACTGTTTTAATTGAGAAAATTACTAATAAATTTTATCAGTAATGGTTATATAAAATTGATTTGATACAGTAATCAAAGTCATATTTTCATATTTATCCAAACTATTTAAGAAGGTTTTACTTTATTAACAGAAATCTGAAATGTGAAATTCAAATTTATGAAGTTACTTATTAAGTTTGGAATAACTTATTTCTTACAAGAAATTACAGGTCAAAATATTTTATTAAATCAATAGTAAATGAGATTCTCTATTTAAAATTTGTTAGAATTAGGTTAAATAAGTGATAATAGCTACAGACATTAATGTATTTAATTTGGCATATAAGCATCTATGAAACATGGATATACAAGCTGTAACATACCAAACCAAAATTGTTGCTTTTAAATGTTATTGAACTTCATGTTTGCAAAATGCAAACAAAGGATGATAATGTGAAATCTGAAGTAAAATATCAAACCAATATACAATTTTTTTAAAATTCTACTTAAGTTTATTGTGCATGTACTGAATAATGTGAAACATGATAAACTGTATTGAAGCACAATAAAGTGGTTTCAGTTCGACTGGCCAAAATACTTAAACTGGACGGTAGTGGTAGTTTTAACACCTCAGTATATTAGAAATATAATCATAAATAATGACCTCACAAAGGGTGTTGTCAATGAACACGTTCAGATTTCTAGTTTTACCTATTCCTGAAGTATTCTAAGTCACAGTTTGACTTCTAAAATGACACAATGCAATGTTAATAAAACGTTGACTATGTGCAAATAAAAAATTTTTTGGTTTCGAGGAAGTTCGTGTAATTCATACCTTACACTGAGGAAATGTGTTTGTACAGAAGCTTGGGCTCAGGAAATAGCCCGATGTGGCTTTGCTATAAGAAAACACACACACACACACACACACACACACACACACACACACACACACACACACACACACACACACACACACTTACATAAGCTATTCACAAGTCTCACTGAGTTAGGCCTTGGTTGTTTGCTTCTTGAAAGGAATTCAGACTCCTTTAGAAGAAGTAGATTCAAGTAGTTATTGCATTATTGTGTAACAAGTGGAGATGTTGTTAGTCATGGTTTTGACTTTTTAGTGATTTTTCCAAGATTATCAATAAAATTTCTGCCACAATTAACATATTGTCAGCCATTTCAATTATTAATATGTCTATAGACATTATAATAAGACTACACTGTTAGACAAGGTAAAAATCTTTTTTCAGCTTACACAAAGTTTGGGTGGCAAAAGTTCTTGATTGCAGTTAAAGCAGCCATCTTCACTTGGCATTGACAGCAGTTGACCTGATCTTGGTTACACAGAACAGGATTGATTAGAACACCTACAATTATGTTCACTGTCTATGAAGCCCCAGTCTTTTATCTTTAGTAAAAAGGATGCTGGTAATTTTCTACATAAAACTATAACACGTGATTTTAACTTTAACTCCCAGTGCTTCATGCACTTTTATGTACAATACTACAAGGTCTTACTAATTCTTATTGTTTTTTAGTTTTTCATAATGCAGTATGTTCTAATTGGTGTGGTGTCTATAATCCCCAGACAAGCACAGAATCCAGGCCATTTGATCTCTGGCCTGCACATGTTTCTCTAGTATAAACATCCACATTTTAGGACTTGAGTCTGTTTTTGTGGTCTGATTGCTTCTTTACTTCTGTTTTCTCAGTTTTGAAATTTTTCTGTAACTAAACATGAGTTCCTTTGACTTGCATGTTAGTGCTGTACGTTTTCACTGTGTTATAGTTACTTACTGCTAACAAATGTTTTACCAGAAAATCCTAAGATATTTAAAACACTTGCTATCAAGCAGTTGCTTATGATGAAACATCTTGATTATTTCAAAAAATTACGATGGTAAAATGAGTTGACTAATATCACTTGTATATGGATTATTAAATAGGTCTTGATATTAACATCATATTTGTGGATCATATCTCTTGTGACAAAACATCAAAAATCATCAAAACTGGTATTTTATGAGCATTTGAAACACAATCTCGCAGTATGGCATCAATTACATCTATCTTTTTCCATGCCATACACACTACCAAAAATACTTTTTTCATTTACACGTGATCAGTATTCAAGTCACACTGTGATGAAGTGGGTGAATTTTTCTAAATTTCAAAAATAAAGCATAAAATAAGTAATTATGCTGTTCTGAAGTATACAAGTTAGATTATGAAATTACAGCCTGAGGTATAACAGGAACTGTTTGAGCGAAGAACCCAAATGTTTAAATGTAGTCTTTCAATGAGTTCTTTATTCCTGATATCTTAACCTAGTTTCCAATGGGGGTTAAGCCACTGCCTGTAGGAAATCGACAACTTTTGCAAATCTTTCTGGATACAAATTAATGAACAACAACATGCTTCCACATACCTTAATCACACATATACACACGAAGGACACAAATGTGTGTGTCTGTCTGTCCACTATTTAACCACTCATAGGTTGTTGGTCCAGTCTCAACCAAACTTTTTGGGTTGATAGTTTGGGAACAACAGGTTTGTGAAAAACAAGATTACAACTCTTTTCACCCCATTATCGTTGTTACTGAACTTTTTATTATCTCTGACGTTAAATTGATGTTAATTATATTCATAAATGGCACCAGATCCTTAAACTAAAAACAAAAGCTTTATTAAATTTTATATCAAATAGCATATACACAGTGGGGGGAGCACACAAACATATTGTGTATCTCAGAAAGTGTACTAGCACTCTCTCTCCAGAAGTGCAATGATAAAAATGGCCATCACTATTGGAATACTACATTAGTTGAAATATCTACTCTAACAACCATCATAAGACAGATATGAACTGATATTTGCTTCTCTATGGCACATGACATTTCAACTTTGGCTTGTAATACACTTCTGCAGCCAATGACCATCAATTAATTAATTAATAACATCAAATAGTGTGGAAGGGCATTAAGAAGTGGGTGTTGAAAGCGGGTAATGGGAAGCACCTCAACCACCACTACATTGGTTGCCATCTCTTCATACAAAGTAGTCCTGATTATTGCACAGTGAATGCCATGTTATAAGTATGTATATATTTATACAGTGAATTCTTAAAACTAATACAAAACTTTTGGTGAGGTAATAATGAATACTGTAATGATATTATATTACAAATAAGTTGTGAAAAAGTTAGGATATTTTATGTTATTTATCATAGCATTTACCCCCACATTATAAGTTCATAACAGGACATAGGATGAGTATCTCAGCTTGTTTAAAAGATATGTTAGGTAGTAAGAGAACATTACATTCATTAAACTGTTTGAGTTTGTGTTTAAAATAAACTGATTCATATCCAAGGTGCAGAAATAAGTCAAGCTACTAAACTAACCAAAACAGTGTAAGAGGAAACAGTTATTTTTTGGCACTGACATCCATGCTAAATTCAGTTTAAAACTATTTTGTGTTAAAATTCTCATCTAAAAAATTCAAGATTTTTAATTTTATGCAATCATTATTAGTTTCAGCATAGCAGCAAGATTTTGAACACCCATATTTGATAAACTTAGTTTTAAAATATCAGTTAATTAGAAATCATATACCTTATTGATTCCAAATTAAGGTTTGTTTTACCATCATTGAATAATTTTTTTTAAGAATTGTTCTTGCAGTCCCCAGTTTGTTAAGATGTACCTCTCTTTGGACAAGTGGATTCTTAAGAAATTATCATTTTAAAGATAGGGTTCTCTTTATAATTACGAACTTTGATATTTAATATAGGAACATGTTTGCATCAGGAGCACCAGATAACATCAAACAGTGGAAATGCCCTGATGGAAAGTTTATTCAGAATTTACAAGGACACAATGCTATCGTCAACTGTTTAGCCATGAATGTTGACAATGTTCTTGTCTCTGGAGGTAACTGTTACTTTGTTACTTATATTGATCTGTAGGCTGATATATTGCAGTATCTTCAAAACTTTATTTTTTTTCTTCAAACTCATAATCTTAAAAACTTTTTTTTTTTCTCAGTTACAGTATCTGTAATTATTTCATGCTTGTTGTATTACCAAAATTCATCTAAGCATATGGGCTGTTGTATTATGAATAGATTAGAAAGCTCATTTTGTTTTTATTAAAACTGAACAAAATATCCCTCCATACAAGCTGTATTTCCAACCACTTGTTGAGTATTATTTACAAGATATAAGGTGTATGAGTAATATATTCACAAAAATATTAGTATTTTGTGTCAAACTTGGTAAATTTAGTTTTCCAATTTTTATAATGTGGTCATATTTTATAATATATATACATACTTGAGATGAAAAACTTAACATATACATACATCATCCCCTCCAAATTTATCTTGAATATTATACTCTCACTTTTTGATATTTATCTTTTGAGTTTAGAATGTCAGAAATGCCCTTTTCCCTGAAAACAAAAACTTTTCTCAAATTTTATACCTTCACAAAATTACATTTTAATTTCTGAAGTTGTATAGTTTTACATCAGTGAATTTAAAAAGATAAATTTTACAAGTTTTTATTTCTTCAACCTTTTCCTTTCTTTACAATCTGCTTAGAGCTACTGCATATGTACATATCTCATATTGTTCTACTAGTTATTTTGTAAGAACAGTTTTATGTTACTTTACATATAGGTGACAATGGGACATTATTTTTCTGGGATTGGCGGACAGGATACAACTTTCAAAGGCTGCAAACGCCCGTACAGCCTGGGTCCATAGACAGTGAAGCTGGAATATTTGCTGCTACCTTTGATCAAAGTGGGACACGTTTAATTACTGCAGAAGCAGATAAGACCATAAAAATCTTTAAAGAAGATGAAACAGCTGTAATTACTTAATTTTTGTTAATTAACTCAGATTTAAAATATTATAATTTATGATAAAAGGTTACAGTGTTAATCATAATTAAATATTGAATTTTTTTTTTGCTAGCAGATTTCTAGTGTTAACCTGTAATTTAACAGACTTTCACTATTCAAATGACAATAATTATTTCAATGACTAATGTTCATTCTCAAATATTAGTAATTAATACAAACAAGAAGGTGAACTAACACATTTTTCCATATTTAATTTATGAGCCTGCATATACATTTGTTGTTTTAAAAACAAAACCTTAGACTGACTGGCTTCTCTGTTTTAGGTTAAATTATTATTTTCATTAGTAATTATATAAAAATAAATTTCAGTGTAATATTTAGTATCTGTGGCAGTTATTCAGTTATGATAATTAATTTTTTTTTAGTTTTTTTGTGAACATACAGCAAGTTGAATTAACTTACCATTAATTTAAGCAAATATTTTATTATTTTCAGACTGAAGACAGCCATCCAATCAACTGGAAACCAGAAATTATCAAACGAAGACGTTATTAATCTACTCTTATTGTTTTGTGTTCCAATAAAATTTGCATTATGAATAATAGTAGTTGTATGTTCAATGCTCAGTGTATGTTATTATATTGTAAAAGAATAAAAACCCTATAACCTGAGTGCTTTCAAAAGATTGACCTTTCTTCTTCAGGGGTAAACTGGAAATGGTGATGTTATAGAATGAATGATATACAAAGGTCACTGAAGACACTAACTAACATCATGGTCACATCAGCACTGAGGTTTATAGGGTTGTTGTTTTATATTTTGTTTGATTTTCTTTGAAATTTATTGAAATACATCACTGCTTATTTTTGTAAATTTCAGAGAAAATTATTTGTTGCTCCAGAAGAAATTTTTTAACATTGTTTTAAACAGAGCCATTACTGCTCTGTGCTTTTCACATAATTAGTAAAACTGTGCAAGAGTCACTTGTACATACAAGTAACACTTGCTTCACAACTAGAAAACAGTGAGCTCTTTTCTTTTAATAGTTATCATTAATTCCATTATATATTTATTTGTTTCATGTAGACAGATAGTGGGAAGGGTGTAAAGCAACAATTTATAATATGAAAATTTTTTTGAAGAACATAAATCTTTGAGAAAAGAAACACAAGATTTCTGTATAAAAAAAACCCATAACTTACCTGTGTTGGGAAAATATGACCTGCCTCAAAGAAAAATGGCAACCTAAAAATTAACTTTTTTTTTTCTCCCCCATGTTAGATGTACCGCTCATGGTATCAAACCCCTGTGAGGTATTGCATAGTACCCACAAGTTCCCATTTATACAATATATAAAATCATAAATAAGGATCTTTCACTAGAAAGAAAAAGATATGAAGGGGAAAATTCATAATTTATTTTCAAAACACATTGTAGAATACCTAATTATTGGAAGTTGTACAAGTGGAGTTTATTTGGAGGTAGTTTGAAATGTGTTGTCCCATACATTGAGACTGGATATATACAAGTGTTTGCAAAAACTGAATAGTTTTCTGTTTTTTAACTGGAGGAGAGAAATAAACTTTAAAAATTGGTACTAAGTGAGTTGTTAAAGGTTGCTCACTTAGAGTGAATAGTAATCCTGCTAGGGAAAGTAGTTAACTATCAGGAGATCATAGTTTAGCTGGTGTTGAGAAAAGTCCGTCATATTAATGGCAATGTGTAATTACAGCTATTAAATGGCACTAAAACAAAGCCATACTTCTAATTCAACGTTACATTTTTGGGACTAATTGAAAATAATGTGCAGGTTTAAGTTGTTTATAGACATTCCAGTCATAATCAGATGCAAACCTCTGGATTTATAAATGGCACTTAGTAAGTTTGCATCAAATGTCAAAGCACAGCTAAGACAAGTGGAACACACCTAATACAAAGGCTTTTCATAATAATGTGGAGTAGAAACAGTAATGTCTCTCTGTCTGCAAGTCAGGATTACTAAATGCAGTACTTTAGATGATGAAAGAAATTTGATAACCTGTTCAAAATTCAAAAAATTATCCATAACATGCTAAGTTACCCTACGTAAACTAGATGCCTTTTTATATACTGCCTTACCTTTTGTAACTATTTAAATTATATATTAGCTCTTTTTTTTCTAAAAAAAAATAAAGTTCATCCACAATTAAAGAAAAAGTGCTTGTGCATTGATATACTGTAAACAGAACTGACCATATTCAACCTGTCACAAGAAACTACTTACACTTTAATTTCCATATCATATAATAATTACAAAGGTACTCTTGGAACTAATTTCATGAAGGTAAAGGAAGACCTCTTTGTGAGTAATGTATTTTCAATCAGTGTGATACTTTGTGAAGGTCTTATTATCAAATGCACATTAAAATTTAGGTTATTAAATTAAAATAAAGGTAACTGAAATAGTAGTGTAACAGATTTTAAAAATTAGTAAAATTTCTGTTTAACTGTTAAGCTTTAAAAAGTTTCACATAAATTCAAAGTAGAAATGACTTATTAAAATATTGCAATATTTCCTGTAAGTCATAGTGTATAGTAATCTACAGGGTGGCCCATATCCATTCATATGTTGTTATATTATATTCAATTATACATATCTTATTGTATTTTTTAGAGACATATAGCCGATGTAAGCCCATTTACACTTGAAAAAACGTATTGTGACAAGTACGTGGGTACTTGTTATGCAGCGTGAATGAGGGACAGCACACAGATACACAAGATATATGGATGGGTAGGGTCTTACGGGTCACCTTGTACATACGTAGGATTGTAAAACGAGGCTTACATAATGGTGACTCCTTTTCATCAGTTTAGAAACAATATCCATACGAAATTAATAAACGAAGGTTATATATCTGGTTAGAAAATCATGACATATTATTGTAGGAGTCAAAAACATTTCTCCCAGAGATTGTAATTTTAATAAGAATTAAATAATAATTGTGAAAATGATGTAGATTTATGTCCTTAATGCCTGTTAAAGAAAATGTTCTTTCTGTGATAAAAATGACGTCTTAAAGTGAAGTAGAGGGGAAGTCTGAGTCAGGACCATACAATTTCCAACACTTAAAAGTTATCACAAAAAATTTCATTGTAGTCGTATGTTTCTTGAACTTTTCTTATACAACTCTGGATTAGCCCATAAAACGTGGAATTCCCTGCTGTTGTTTTTTTCAAAATTAAAATTCTGCAGTTAACTTTTGAAAAACTTTTTTACTTAAATGTTTTAATTTTTAGGAGTGTAAAATTTTCACTTATCAACTTAAAGGGGTGCAGCTAGCAATATTATTGCTGTCCTATCTTTCTGGTATGTTTCCCCATTACCTCTTACTCGGTGACTTTTTTTTTTTTGATACATCAACGGCGGAACTGATATTCAAATACTGTGCTTTCATAAAAAAATGGATTCAGTTTTTACCAGGAGGCCTGGCATGGGCTAACGCGTTAAGGCGTGCGTTTCGTAATCTGAAGGTCGCAGGTTCGCGCCCAACATGCTCGCCCTCCCAGCCGTGGGGGCGTTATAATGTGACGTCCAATCCCACTTTTCGTTGGTGAAAGAGTTGGCGGTGATGACTAGCTGCCTTCCCTCTAGTCTTATACTGCTAAATTAGGGACAGATAGCCCTTGAGTAGTTTTGTGCGAATTTCAAAAACAAACAAATTTTACCAGGACGTTAAAATATCAATTTATGTAAAAATAAAATAGGTTCAGGCGAAATTCGAATTTTCTAGCGATTCTAATCTTAGGCAGTTAAGTGTAGATAGTGAAAGAAAATTAATGTGTAGTGACTACCATTACAAAATGATGTCTATAGTTGCAACATTCTTACAAGGCTGTGTTTATTATTATAAGTTATGGCTTACATGCACTATCTGCTTGATATTGATATGAGAATGGAACAACTGATGATTTGAAAACCGTTAAAACACTGATTGATATTACATCCACAAATAAGATAGAGGTTGAATTTTGGTATGTATATATCTTAAATCTTTGGTTTACTACTAGAATATAAATTTTCTGCAATTTTTCAACAGTTACGTAAGTTTTATGTTTTCAAATATGCAGATAATTGGTCTGGCACATTTATTCAATACAATATTATTCATACTAAGTCTTGTAAAACACACCTTATGCAACGTGTTTTTTTTCACTTTTCAAAAATAACACTTCACTATGATATGAAACATAATAAAGTCGTGTTTGAACATTCGAAGAAGCAACTTTGATTTATTTGCTCGTTGTATAAAGAATGCTTTTGAGTAAACGCTTCTGTTTTGTGCTACGATTTATAAAAAGGAAATGTAGAAAAGTCTGAGAGCAGGAGGGAGTAGTGTGTATTAAATACTGTTTCTATAATAAAACAACAAAAAGATTAATCATTTGACGATTCCATGACAAAATATTTTTGTTTTCAAATAATAAAACTTCATCTTAGAATAAGATAAACGAATTCATTTGAGAAGTTTGGGTGAATGTAAGAAATAATCTGTGGCTGTTTATTAATCTGGAAATTTTATGGGTTTACAAGTAACGATTTTGTGAAGCTGATTTATTTCAAATCAAACATTACATATAAAGTAGAATAAACTATGGCAATACTTTAAGTCAGTATAAAGTTGTGTTTAAAAATTGAAAACTCTGAATATTAAAATCGCTTTTTTGTTTGCTGTTTTTCGCTTACGTCAATTTCTATACTTTAGGTTAGTTTACACTTGTACGGCAAACTTACAAACACGTTATGAAACACAACTTCCCAAAACACGATGAATATAAAACACAATATTCATGTCCATGTCGATATTCGAGTGATATACTTGATAACCGTCAAAAATACCAAACAAAATGTTATACTTATTTAAAATGGTACGGAAAGATTAAATATGATTTTAAAAGATTTACTTTAAAATGTGAAATATGTGACAAAAACATACTCATACTGATCTCTGTTGTGATTTCATATGCAACTTAGAAACCATGTATTAGACGTTTTTTTCTTTCCTTTTAGTATAATTCTATGTATTTGTGGTTGAAATGTTAACCTTAGTTTTAAGAATCTACACAACAGACATTAAATTATTCACCAATGTTCACCGGAAACATCAATACAATCTATTATTATTCATAACTTACTCATAATCTATTCACTAACTTTCTCAGTGCAGAAAAATAACGTGCTTTAATTAAAATAATTATCTAGTTGTAAAACTATGTATTTCAGTAATAACAGAATAACGTCAAAAATGAAAGAAATTAGAATAACTGCCATGGTATAAAAAATGGCTTAACTTAAAAACATGATAATGAATGCGAAAGATATATAACAGATCCTATTACACATTTTTCCCACCCAACCAACTTCCGTCAATATCTTTTCTGTCTTTATAGAACTCTAATAACCAAAGGTTACTCTGTATATCAACTGAAATATATGTATGTATGTATGATATTTTAAAAAAGAGCAAATAATGTGAGACTAGTAATGGCGTAAAACATAACAGACATGTGGCAGCACAATTACTCAATCATTTGTACTAGAAATCCGACATCCTTAAAACGAACATCACTCTCGATCGAGTTACCGAATGCATCTATTGTAACTAGTAATAGCTACCGAAAGTTAAATAACCTAAATTATAGTTACATATTAAATCGCTAAAACAGAAAAAATTGAAATCACACACGATATTGCGTTACACAAGATGAACAATTCAGTAACAGCGGTTTTATACGATTTAACTAAATATAAATTACAAAAGCAACACCACAACAAAATAGAATAAATATGCGTTCAAAAATACTAACATACAACTATACATTTTGATAATCATAAAGAGATGTACATACTTTAAAATTAATTTGTTTGTGTATTAACTTCCTTCTTAACACAGCGATTGGTAACAATACCTTGCCTAAAAATACGTTGTACCAGCAGAATTAGAGGTCAGGATGAAGCGTAGTTTCTACCAAATAACATGTCATACTGTTATTTAGTTGAAAAATTGGCTTCATTTGATAAAGTGCATATATATTTCATGAATAAAAGACGCACCAACACTGTTGAACAGTGTACACAAACAAAGAATATATATACAGTTTTTTTTTTCAATAATTCATACAAAAGCCTTATAAGTTCCCTGATTTTTGTATAACAATTCGACATCTTATTTTTCAAGAAGCCTGCATGGTTTTCACTGCATATTTAAAATGTGATCATAATATTAAGTTACAGGCTTCTTTACACGTAGCCACAGGACTGAACTGAACAACAACAACAAAAAAATGGAAATAAACTACATAGAATATACGATGTGCCTGATATTTTTTAAACCTTCTATTATTACCAAACCTGTTTTAAAAACATTTAAATCAACCAAATGGATAAATATTTTATTGTGAAGAGAACAGCACAACTGTACAAGTAAAAGTTGGCACATACTTAAATCACGACTAAAAACACGATACAAAGGGCTATCATGTATTTCATACACAACAAGAACTGAAAACTAAGTTGAATTACGTGTGCATGTATCTTTAATGCACAGAATATTACGAAGATGATACTAAGCGGGTGAATGACATTGGCCACGACTATGTCACTCAAATGAAGCACATCACACATCTATGAAAAACTGTGCGTTTCTTCTAGACGTCACTTCAAGGGACAACACACACATTACCAACATACGAGCGGACTAGTAATGAAGATGGACAAAATGGTCATTGTTGTTGGTGGGTGCCTGCACTGGCCCCTGGACCATGAAGGCGTGTCACATGCTCCATCTTCTGACCTGGGGAGATGAAGCCTCGACCACAAGTGTCACATTTGTGAGGGAATTGCTTGGTGTGTTTGTAAATCACGTGTGACTTCAGGGTGCTGGCCTGTGTGAAGGACTTAAAGCACAGAGTGCAGGTATACGGGCGCTCCTTCGTGTGCACACGCGTATGACAAATAAGAGTATTTCGAAGTGAGAAGCTCTTGCCGCAATCCAAGCACTGGTAGGGCCGTTGTTTGGTATGGCTTTTCAAGTGAGATTCTAGGTTTCTCATGGCTACAAAAGTTTTACCGCAGACTGGGCAAGGTAAGCTCATTCCGCCAAGTAGCCTGTGGCTGCGGTTTACCTTTCCGCGCTCAGGCGGAGGAGGATCTGATTTGTTAAGTTCCCTAGTCACGTGAAGGGTGGGGGCAGCCACTGGTAGTTCGCGTCGCTCGTGACTTCCATCATATACACGGTTTACTGTTTCGGTAGAAAAAGGCCCTGTTTCCTTGGATGATGGACGGTCACCAAATGGTTTGTGTCCGGCACTGTAATCCACGGCATTCATATGTTCTGTGGCATGTACAGAGAGAATTTTCAAAAGACACAATAACCTTTTCTACACTAAATACACATACAATGTTCACTTATCTCTGCGTACCTGATACAGTAGCGTGCCGCAAAGGCTGCTGGGAGCACTGGCGCCGTCTTGTGCTCGACCAGTTTGTAGCTTTTGTTATAAAATAATTTTAATTGATCTGGAGGGGAAGTACTCAAAGTTCTCAATTATCTTCTTAAAATCAAAATAATTTTAATTTATTTACACAAATAATGCTCTTTGTTTGTTTCGGCTGGCATCAAAATTGGTACAAGTCATGATATATAGCACGATATTTGTTTACGTTATACAGACACACATAAAAAAGTATTTTTTCATATGTACCTTTTTTAAATGTATTTTTAACCTATTCCCAAACACTTTCGTGCAATTTACAGAACTTATTCCAGTAAACAAACCACAAAATTAATTGCGACGATATTCAATAATGATACAATACTTCTGATCATTAAAGATTTTAGTTTTCTCTTTAATTTATGTTACTTTTCACTCCTGGTCTCTAAAGCTAACTTACTTTCAACCAAAAGCTATTATTAACTATTTACTTTTCTTATTGTAGTAATTCACTACTCTGTATTTTGAGTCTCCTTCAAAAATTATGATAAATAAAGATCTTAAATATTCAATTCTACTTAAATTGAACGCCATCTAAATTTTCACAGTAAAAAAATTTAAAGATTGTCTAAGCTCCTAAGAGCTCAAGTGTCACATTGAGTTTAGGTAGAAAATTGTTCCAAACATTTACGCGGGTTCGAATCCCTATCACACCAAACATTCTCGCCCTTTCAGCCGTAAGGGCTTTATAAGTGACGGTCAAGCCGTCACCAAGGTTCATTGGTAACAGAGTAGCCCAAGAGTTGGCGGTGGGTGGCGATGACCAGCTGCCTCCTCTCTAGTTTTACACTGCTAAATTAGGGACGGCTAGTGCAGATATCACTCGTTTAGCTTTGCGCAAAATTGAAAAAATAAACAAACAAATTAAAACAGTTAACCTTTATATTACAAAAGATACGTAGATGACCCATTAGTTGTGTTTAAAAATAAATCTGATGTATATGAATTTCAAAATTGTGTAAATAGCTAACATGATAATAATATTAAATTTAACGATTGAAGAACAAATTGCATCTTTCAAGGTCGGACTCGGCATGGTTAGGTGGTTAAGGCACTCGACTCGTAATATACGGGTCGCGGGTTCGAATCACTGTTACATCAAACATGCTCGCCCTTTCAGCCGTGGAGACGTTATAATGTGATAGTCAAGCCCACTATTCGTTGGTAAAAGAGTAGCCCAAGAATGGGCGGTAGGTGGCGATGACTAGCTTCCTTCCATCTAGTCTTACACTGCTAAATTAGGGACGGCTATAGCAGATAGCCCTTGCGTATCTTTGCGCAAACCAAACCAAAATTCGTGGTCCCCTAGTGAGACAACGGTATATCCATGGACTTACAACTCTAAAATTCCTAGTTAGATTCCGTGCATTAGAAATAGCTGATAGTCCAATGAGGTTTTGATCTAAGACAAGCGAATAGAACGGTTAATTCAAGCAAGTCTTTTGAAGATAAGTGTCCTCATAAACTAATAATTACTGGTTATATGTTCATTTTGATATTTTTCTGCAATTTTAATTTAAGAATAATTTAATTTAATATACTGTAGCTGCATTAACATTATACTTTCTGTCAAACTTACTCCTTTTATAGCTTATTTTTGTCCCTCTTTAGTCAAGTGCTTTTTAAGCCAGATATTTATAAGCAGAAAGTCTTTAATGCGACAGAAACCTGGTAAAAACGTTATCTGACTCATAACTATGCAACAAGAAGAAAGACATGATCGAAGAAGCATTTCCTTCTATAGCACAGAGCTTGTTATAATCAGTGATGTCGAGAAACCCACTTCTTGAGAATTTTATATGCAAAAACGGCTCGTTTGGGTTCAGAAAATATTTTAAATAGAAGAGCAACAACGTTTCGACCTTCTTCGGTCATCGTCAGGTTCACAAAGAGGTAACTGACCGGAAGCTGACCAAATGTTTGGAAGGGGTTGTGTAACTGAGTGTCGTAATGTAGAGGGCGGGGTTAGATGTTTGAATATATAATTTTATTTATTTTATTATATTATAAAGGAACGCCTTTATACCTATATGAAGATGTGGTCAGCTTCTGGTCAGTTACCTCTTTCTTTGTGAACCTGACGATGACCGAAGAAGGTCGAAACGTTGTTCGCTCTTCTATTTAAAATATTTTCTGAACCCAAACGAGCCGTTTTTGCATATAAAAGAGCTTGTTACAGCATTCTCTATAGCAGTACTTAACTGAAGGAAATAATGTATGCTGAGACTTTGTTTCGTTGTATGCTATCAAACACAAAGCTACATAATGGGCTGTCTGTGCTTTGCCCCCAACAGGTATCGCAACCAAATTTTTAGTGTTATAAGTTCTCAAATATAACAATGAGCCATTGAGGGGTTTCAAATATTATATGCACCCCAAGAGTATCTGCACATATTATTTTTATCAGAAATTAATTATTTTATTTTTCAAGTAGGTATTTGTAATTTCGAGATAAACCTGAAGGGGTAAACTATTCGTTTTAACTCTTATGGGTTATTTTTTAACACGTTAAGGCAAATTCATCTGTTTTAACACTTTTGAGTTATACAGACAAGTATGTGACGGGAAATGGCTTTCATTATGGCTATTATTAATTCTATAAATGTATTTAAAAAATAAGCCTTTTAACTCGTATGACTTATATAACAAATTGAGTTACCTTGGGCTTTGTGATGGCTCCAGATTTAAGAAAACAGATTCCATAGGGTGGCAGACGATTGTGTGTGTGTGTGTGTGTGTATTCGTGAGAAGTCCAATTTAGTAGATGATTCTCTTTCTCTCGAAGTGGTCTTTCCCTAACTACGAGTTATTTCAGGAGTTATCAAATTCTATGACTCTCCTTTTGCTACTGCCGCATCTCTTTCACAGTGGCGATCATTCTCTTGTTTTTCCAGCTTTAGTGCATTATTTTCAAGACCTTTCTTGGTTTTTTAGGTGCTTTTGAGATTTTAGCACACTTCAAGTTTGGGAAAATCTTCTTTGATGTTGCGATTTTACGGTCCCCCAAAAAAACTGGCATAGAGATTTTTATTCCATAAGTATGATGTGCCTTACTCTCTCAAGCAGGACATTAAAATTTTTCTAACCTTCTTTTTTGTTCTTCTCTTGAATTAGAGGAGGTGATTGAGCTGGGTCTAGATTCAGCTGACGGTTGTCCTCTAATATTTAAGAATAAAATGTCACTGATTCAGTAGGTGTTCTTGAGAGTAGAACATCATGTGATCTGGCCAGGAGAGCTTATTTCATTAGTATTGGCTTCTCGCCTGTAGTTGGGCGTAATGAAAGCAGATTATAATGGGAAGTCTATCAAAGTCATTGTATTCACCATTTTACAACAAAAACTTGTATCTTATACTTTTGCTTTGTGTGGTCAGACAAAGACATTGGCTGATCAAGCTGAAAACTGCTATAACCAATAGGGATACAAACACTGGATTTTATAGCAAAAGTCAGAATTGAAAATGTATTAATTCAGTCTCTGTTAGGTTAGGACCTCAGTGAGTAACATATTGTTAAATGTTTTAACCTGGTTATTTCAACCAAATCTTTCTTTGAAATATTTTGTAGAATTGTTGTTGTTTTGAATTAAGCACAAAGCTACACAATGGGCTATCTGTGCTCTGCCCACCATGGGTATCGAAACCCGGATTTTAGCGTGTAAGTCCGCAGACATACCGCTGAGCCACTCAGGGGCATATTTTGTGGAGAAGTACTTGGAGTTAAAATCACAAAAAATATATTTTCTGTTCTGCAGCTGTATATGCGCATACTCTACACCTAATGAAAAGAAAGTTTCTGTTAGCATCTATGAACGCGACAATTAACTTAAGGGTTCTCAACTCGTACATTTCTTGCCTGATCACTGCTCAGTAACAGTAACATTTGTAAACTAGCATGGTGACTTACTCGCGTACGTTCGAAATATGTCATTGTCTAATTATGATGTTAGAGATGTAACTTGGGGAATAGACGCGAGACTGTTATTGTATTCCTATGCCAGTAACAAAAAAATTTGTTCACTGGTTTTGCAAGCATACGTCTCCTAATCTTTAGAACTGACGACTAAAAGGTTAACGTTTCCTCTGACCTGCCAATCGAAAATAAGATAAATTCTGAGAAATTGTTCAGAAGAAAAAATCTACAAGCTTATGAAAAATTTTGTTTCAAAAATCTAACACAATCCTAAAAGCTAATAAAGACATTAAACGTACCATGCTTTCCTTTGGCTTAACGTAAGTCAATTATAGCCGTTTTACGAGCCTCAGAATATTTCAAATCTGAAATAGTAAACGTAATCTTACCGGTATCAGTGCACACGTCGGTAAACTATGTTTTCTATTGATGTGGTGAAGTTTGAAACCGCAAATATATATAAGCTAACAAATATTACAGTTTCAAAAAAAGTGAATATGCTTTCCGCCAACATCAATAAAAATATTTGGCACGTTGTATTTGCCCTTGATATGAGGTAAATATATTGAAGCTGTTCTTTCATAGTATATAAATATCTCAGTGCTCCAACAACATTCCTTTAATGTCCAGTCAGTGCGTGTCTATCTGAAGTAACAATATGTTTATATTCTCATATAAATAAACATAAGTACGTCACATATAAAATAAAAGTGCGTACAAAAAGTGCAATCCTAACGGATTAATCACATTCATCAAAGTAACTAACATTTATAATCATAGTCAACGACTACCACCTATAGTCTTGTCAACTGCAACTATCTTACTATCCGTAGGTTGAACAGTCATCTGTAATATAATTTCATGAATATGGTAACTCAATTTCCCATGAACCTTGGTCTTTCCAGATCGGTTTCTTCAACCTTGATTAGTATTCGTGTTGTCAACCACATTATATTAAAAAAAAACATAACCCTATATTACTGGTACCAAGAGAAAACCCCTGCAAGGCCAGTGAACAAGAATGATTTCACTGTGATTTAGCGAGTTGTTTCAGAGCTTCCACTGTGCAGCTGGATGAAGTGTGAAGATGAATCATACCCTAAGCTAATGTGTCTCTAGATATGATACAATATTACTTACATGTACAAAAAAGATAATATAGGTGGCTTTACTTGTAAACAACTAACATTTTCACAAAATACCATCAGTGTTTGGAAATCAAGCTTTCAACTGGATTAGATGCTATAGCAATCACAACCAATGATTTAAACGGTTAATATTTTACGTACTGCATCAAACGATATTCATAATTCTGTACATGATTGTCTATATTAGGAATTTCCAGACCGTTTTGGAGAAGAACTGGGAGGTAGGTCTTTTTGGGCGTCGCGGTAACATTAAGGAGGGATGCATACATGATCAAAATACAATATCACTAATTTATTTTTCATAAGATGCACATATTGAAAATGTTTAAGATGCACAATCGTCTTTTTTAGTTTTAATGACAAGCACAAAACTGTTGCTTTTCTGACAAAAATTATACCTAACTAAGGTTCAAAGTTAGTGCTCCCCATCATCAAAAGTGGTTTCAAATGCTCATCAGATAAGGCTGATCTGTAACTAGATTTCACATACTTCATCTATGAAAATGTCTTTTCACAGAAATATGTAGTGTCAAAAACTGAAATGAAGTGTTTTATAAATGAACATATTGATCACTTGGAAAGCATTTATTAAACTCTATCAGTTTCCTTTTGTTGTATTTGTCTTTCAACATGTTAGGTTGCACATCAATCACTTTAATTTGAACTTCAAGTAGCAGTTCATCAATAACACAATCAAATGGTTTTTTGAAGATTTTTATTTCTGTTGCGCTTGCATTAAGGTTAGAAGAATGCTTCTTCAGGTCAGAAAGGATATCTTGTGCAAACCTGTGTGGGAATAGGAATTTTGCTTTTTACTTGAACTTTTCAAAATATGGAAAGTTTGTGAAGCAACTTCTCATCAATTGTGGCTAAAAAAGAATTCGTTTTTGCCAAAATACTTTCACATTGTTGTACATATCGCAAATATGCGTGATTTTATTTTATAATCTAAGATTGAATTAATTCAGGTACACGGTAAAGTCTACAGAAAAACAACTAATTTCCAAAGCCATTCGCTGTTTGTGAGTAACAGTTGAGGACGGTTCATTTAAGAAAGGCCTGGCATGGCCAAGCGCGTAAGGCGTGCGACTCGTAATCCGAGGATCGCGGGTTTGCGCCCATGTCGCGCTAAAGATGCTCGCCCTCCCAGCCGTGGGGATGTATAATGTGATGGTCAATCCCACTATTCGTTAGTAAAAGAGTAGCCCAAAAGTTGGCGGTGGGTGGTGATGACTAGCTGCCTTCCCTCTGGTCTTACACTGCTAAATTAGGGACGGCTAGCACAGATAGCCCTCGAGTAGCTTTGTGCGAAATTCCAAAACAAACAAACAAATCATTTAAGAAAAAATTAATTTCGTTTCTAAGCTCAAAAATCGCGATTTTTCCATAGCTAAGCCATAGAACTGAAGTACAGTAGGGCAAGTCATGATATATTGCTTTTATTTTCTCTAAAATTTTACGGAATTTATTATAGTTGAGTTCATGAAAGCGAATAAAGATCACTATTGAAACTACAGGTTCTATGGACACATAACAGAACCAGATATTTTCCACACAGTTCCTGCTGATAAATAATGCACTGAAGAACTACAGGCTTGGAACAACCTGCACTTTCAACAGTTTTGTAAATTTACCCAACTAAATCTTTTCCTGTGCCACACATATTTCTACCATCATCTGTTGCAATGAACTTCAGCCATTTCCATTTCAACTTGTAATGAGTTAGTGATTTTTTGACTTCATTGACAATGTCCTCACCTGTGGGTGTTCCATGCATGCTGTGCACAGAAACTAATTCTTCAGTTACTTCAAAATTAATTTTGATTTTGCTCACAACAGCCACTATGAAGTGTTGGAAACAGTCTGTTGACTCATCAAGCACGATAGAAAAGCACTTGAACTCTTTGGCCTTGTATTTCAGCTGAGATACAACACTGCTCATAGTGCCCTCGACTCTACGAGCAACTGTATTCGCCAAAAGGCTAATAGTCTTAAAGGAATCTACTTTTTCTAGGTATATTTCTTTGGCTGCTTCAATCATATATAATTTAATTAGTTTACCATTGGCAAATGGTTTTTTTCTCTTGGCTAACAGGTGTGTTGCTTGGAAACTTGTTCTTGTTGTAGCTTCATTCTCGACTTTTTTCCTTTCAAATACAAACAGCTTAGCATGGCCAGGTGGGTTAAGGCGTTCGACTCATAATCTGAAGGTTGCAGGTTCGAATCCCCGTCGCACCAAACATGCTTGCCCCTTCAGCCGTGGGGGCTTTATAATGTGCGGTCAATCCCACTATTTGTTGGGAAAAGAGTAGTCCAAGAATTGGCGTTTGTGGTGATGACTAGCTGCCTCCTTCTTACACTGCTAAGTTAGGGACGGCTAGTGCAGATAGCTCTCGTGTAGCTTGGCGCTAAATTCCAAAACAAATAAATAAAAACAAACTTAAATACAAACTGTTGTGAAGATAAGTTACATTTCAAAATTCCGAATATGTATGAATATAGCGTTCCTGTCGACTGAAAATTGTTTGATGAGTGCTTGGTTTGGTAATGTCTACAAATGTTGCATTCTTTTAGCACTGCGATAGTCTTGTTGCATATTAAGTACAACACTTTGTTACGTGATTCAATAACGAAATAGTCCATACTCCATCGTTCTTTAAAAATACGACACTCGGAGTTCGTTTGGTAATGTCTACAAATGTTGCATTCTTTTAGCACTGCGATAGTCTTGTTGCATATTAAGTACAACACTTTGTTACGTGATTCAATAACGAAATAGTCCATACTCCATCGTTCTTTAAAAATGCGACACTCGGAGTTCGTTTTTCTCTTTTTCCCTTGTCTTGACATAATAACTAGGAGTAGCTATGAGCTCGAACATAAAGAAAACAAAAGCATTCACTGACACACACTGAAGTATAAGGAGCATGCATGGAAAGATACACGTCTGCTTCAGAGCACTGAGATCGATAAGTAGATGATGCAACACTAAGTAATATGACGTTTCCCAGCAAATAGAAAAGTGTGTGACACCTAAATTGGCTTTTGCTCAATTAAGTTTTATTTTTTATTTTTATATCACAAGAAATGAAAATTATAATAATATCATTGTGTCGCAATTCGATTGGCTTTTGTTCATTTACATTTTATTTTTTGTTTTTATAATATTAAAAATTATATCATTACTTTAATGAGCTGTTGGCAAGCCCTTATAAACCGAAGTCGTAGTCCGGATGTGGCCCGTAGATCTTCGTTTGGAGACACCTGATCTGAAGGATCCCAAAGAAACACACTTGATTCCAAGTTAGTAGGCCCGGCATGGCCAAGCGTGTTAAGGCGTGCGACTCGTAATCTGAGGGTTGCGAGTTCGCATTCCCGTCGCGCCAAACATGCTCTCCCTCCCAGCCGTGGGGGCGTTATAATGTTACGGTCAATCTCACTATTCATTGGTAAAAGAGTAGCCCAAGAGTTGGCGGTGGGTGGTGATGACTAGTTGCTTTCCCTCTAATCTTACACTGCTAAATTAGGGACAGCTAGCACAGACAGCCCTCGAGTAGCTTTGTGCGAAATTCAAAAAACAAACAAGAAACAAATCAAGTTAGTTTTAAAGGCAAGAAATGTCGGTCCCTTGCTATATGTTGATCTCATAACTGTGCACGCTACTGAATATGCGATTGTCTTAAGTAGTGTAATAGAAGTGTCATGTAAATATTTTATTCCGAAATTTCACTTGGAAAATAAGAGTTATGATTTCCTTATAGATTATAAATTTCTTGACTCCTATTTTCTTAAACCATAGTTTATTTCTAACTGCTAATCATATCAGTTTTTAGGCTGATATATTCTCTGCAAACTACCTCCTAAACAGATAAACAATTTAACTACTGGCTCAGTTTCCTTTAATTCTTATTTGCACAATCTCTCATCTTCATCAGTTTAATTAAGATAGTTTAATATTTTTTTTAATCTCTTTAGACTCGCTAGTGCCTTCCTCTTCTGTTTACTAAGCAAATAAGTGTGCACGATACTCGTCAAAGTTATACAATTTTAATGTGTAATCGTATTCGGTGATTTTTAACATACTGCATGATCATAGCAACTTGTACTTTGACAGATCAAGCTGACACAATGCAAGGTACAGAACAATACAACCAGAATCGAGCCACTTCCGCATTTCAATTGCATACCAAAATCAGATTTAGTCTCCAGCATTGAGCTTAGGTTCCTTTATTGCCTTATCTCAATATTATCTCTTGGAATATGACTACATTTTCCTTTTTCTAGTGAATAAATTAATGTGCATCGGCTAATGCAGGCTTCAGTTACTTAACAAGTTTCTGTGTATACTTTGGATATGTGCACTAGATAGTAGACCATACATTACAGCCAACATTTAGTGTATTTGATGAGCACTAAGTCGGCTGTTGCTCTGTTATCAACTATGCAACTTGCGGTTATGGCAATACTCGTTTGGTCAAACTTCATGCATTTCATGAAAATATACTTGACAGTTTAATTGTTTCATTAAGCCCATGAGATTGAGAACGTGTATTCCTCCACCAATCTTAAAACTCGATACAACATAGCAAAGAGAAGAGTGTTAAAGATAACTTCTTGAACTGTATGAATTTTTCCAAATGACTACAGGTGTACTATGCACTTTTTTCGCTAACTTATCAATGATAAAACGTGTTGATGTGTTAAGCAGTAGAAAAGCTTTGGCCTATTAGGACAGATATTATTATTATTATTATTTGATCTATTATTGTTAAGGATCAGCTTTTATTATTTTCTATCTCTAGAAGATTGCCCACTTATATCCAAAACTTTTATCTACAATGGAGAACCCCAAATCAAAAGTTTTTTTCCTGAGTTGTACAAAATGTGCATTTTTTTGTGTTTTTCTCAGAGCTGCATATACAGTACAATGTTTACATTGCTTTTCAGCATCTCATGTGCATTTCTGCATTAGCTATAGTGGAGAATTTGAAGAATAGTCTGCCTATGATGTATTAGTCCCACTAGCACCAGCTGCATCGAATTTGTATTGTTCATAGCAATGATGCAAACACAGTCTTTCTCTCTTGTTATTCAAACAAGTTTGCAAGACAGACCTATCTTCTTTAATTTTTTCCTAAAGCTTCTGACTCGTTATTCATTCACTATTATTGTTTGCACTGTTTGTTTGGTTCATTGTTACTGGTGCTACAATGGTGTTACAGCTACATGATCCAGTATCTAAATTCTTAACCACAGACAAATTCTAACACCGTAGAGAGACAATCATCCTGTATTACCATCTGAACTTGAAGGTGATGCTCAATAATCTTAGACGTTCAATTTTCTGCTTCAACATGTGATCAGACATTCTAGGTTTCTAAAGTTTATTAGTCAGTTCAGCCCTGCATGGTCTAATTGAACAAATAGCCTTTTAAACATAAAGTAGTGATACAGCAACTACAAACAGTTCTTTCTTTGTAAGGTCCGGCATGGCCAGGTGATTAGGGCGATCGACTCGTAATCTGAGGGTGACGGGTTCGAATCCTCGTCATACCAAATATGCTCGCCCTTTCAACTGTGAAGGCGCGATAATGTGATGGTAAGTTCCACTATTCGTTGGTAAAAGAGCAGCCCAAGAGTTAGCGGTGGTTGGTAATGACTGGCTGCCTTCCCTCTAGTCTTAACGCTGCTGAATTAGGAATGGCTAGCAAAGATAGCCCTCTTGCAGCTATGCGCAAAATTTAGAACAAACAAACGAACATCTTTCTTTGACATACAGCAGAAATATTGTGGAGCATATGATTTGTTTGGTTTGAATTTCGCACAAAGTTAAACAAGGGCTATCTGCGCTAGCGGTCCCTAATTTAGCAATTTAAGACCACCCACTGCCAACTCTTGGGCTACTCTTTAACCAACAAATAATGGAAGTGACTGTCACATTATAACACCATCATGGCTGAAAGTGTGAACATGTTTGATGTGATGGAGATTCGAATCCGTGACCCTCAGATTACGAATCGAGTGCTTTAACCACATGGCCATGATGGGCCCAGCAGATATAACTGGAATACGTAATTACATTGCACTTATAACATCATTCTGATTTCGCTCTCATGAGCAACTGTATCCAAGATAAGTTGACAATTTTACCTGGTTTAAATCAACACCAGAGAATTCACTAAAGAATATTTTAGCGACTATAATGCGGGTCTATATTATTCACTCCAGCTATACCGGCAGAGCAGATGGTTCTATAATTATTATATCTTGAAAAAGGTGGTTACTAGACATCAACAGTATAGCATAAATCTCACAATAGAATAGACTTCCTTTTTCAGTCATAGGACCAATAAACATTTCATTTCTTCTGTAATTCGGAAACACCGCATGCATGCACATGAATGCACACTTTTCTGGCTTTAGTTTCAGGTGCTTTAGACTTTCGCTGAAACATCATTCTCGGGCTTACTGCAACGGACAGAAATGCACAAAAAGTTCCATCAAGTCAACAGTAAGGTGACGTATGTTTTTCAATATGATCTTCATACAATAAACTCCATAAATCATGAACAAGTAGCCAATATACTACCCAAGTTCAATGACATAACAATAAATCCATGTATACCATCTTGAGTGCTGACAGCAGTCATAGGTGCCGGGTCTAAAAAACTGAATTTTTTAAGTAATCTCACTATGTCATTTAAGTTTATACTCGAGGTTTATAAGCCTGTTGTTATATACATTTTCGTTTAAGTTTAATGAGAATATTATTACTTATGATAGTTTATTTAGTGCGAATGTTAAATTTAGTTATTTTTTAGAGGAGATAGTTTAACAATGTATACTTAAATTGTTGTGAATTGGCGATTGTTATATTATTGCACAGGGTTTATAAGAACCTTCTGAGATTTTCTTGTTGTATAAAATTGAGTATTATTGTATCATAATATATAGTAGCATGTGGAACATTCTAGACTTCTGACGAGATGCAAATACGCATTGAAAAGTTAGTTCGAAAGATAGAAAGAAGAAAAGCATATATGAGCCATCTTTTAAGTGAAAAAAAGAAAGAAAGAGATTGACGAAAAAGAGATAATCAATAAAAGTTCTGGATACAACTGTGGCAACCATAAATGTCACAAACATTTGTATATTCGTCTAACTCATTTTAACAAATTATTTTGAAACAAGTGAGCTGCGTGCTGCTTGTTTATTGTTGAAATTTACCACTAACAAGACATCTACATGTCTAAAGAGTATTGATTTTTAAGGTATGCAACTTTGTTTTTAGGAATCATGAGGATGGGAGCGAAACACAATGTTGTTTCATTCACTTACCCTATATGAAATTCAATCTGTGCTAAAGTAGATATTTTTTATGGTTTAATAGTACTTTATAGTTTTTAAGTGGCAGCTGAGCCTTTTGTGAACACAAAAACATCCTTCTTACTGCAAAAAAAGAAGTTCGGTAAAATATACAGTATTTGTAAAATAACAACACAAAGTTGTTTGTTTTGAATTTCGCGTAAAGCTGCACGCAGGCTATCTGCGCTAGCCGTCCCTAATTTAGCAGAGGGAAGACAGCTAGTCATCACCATACACCGCCAATTCTTTACCAACAAATAGTGGGATTGACCGTGACATAACATCTACGGCTGAAAGGGCAAGCATGTTTGGTGCATGGGTATTCGAACCCGCGACCCTCAGATTAGCAACACAAGGATGAATTTTTGTCTAACAATAAGAAATTTTTTTTTGCTCTTATCAATATGTTAGAAGCCTTAGCAATTGAAATAAAAAGCGCATTGTTTTAAGCCTGCTCTTGAAGATAGTTTTTGCCTGTATAATCCCTTACGAATTTTGTGAAATTGTTGAGCGATCTTTATTGTGATTCACTATCGTGGTTCAAGATACCAGTCTATCAAGCATTTCCTTTCCAGATGTTGATTGTTTTCTAATTAACACTCAGTAATGATGAGAAAACCCACTTGTAGAGAAAAATATACAAGTAAAAACGGCTGGTTTGGGTTATGAAAATTTTACCAACCTTTGTGAACTTGACGATGACTAAAAAAGGTCAAAACGTTGTTCGCTGCTCTGTATAAAAAAAATTCATAACCAAAACCGGCCGTTTTTACATATATATTTTTCTTTATTTAACAATGTTTACAGTAAACTTTATTAAAAATAAAGAATATATTTAATTCTTAAAAGTAATAAAAATAATATACTTATGTGAAGTTTATATGCAAGATGTTTGGATTATCATAAAAAGTATTAAATTTTTAACCTTTTTGTACACACTTTATAAAAATCATTTACCATTTATTAACTATTTTTGATATATCGTGCTTATTTGATTATATTTTAGATTTTAAACCGAAAGTAACGTATCGTTTGGTGTCAATTTTCATGTTTTTTAAACACTTTCAACATTTTTTTTTACAAAAACATTTTGAACAAAGGACTTAATTTCACTTTCTTTTGTTAACAATTTCAGATATATATATATATATATAAAAATACCCGAAAATTTAGATCAACTGAATTTGTAACACTTGGTTCAGAACTACTCTGCTGGCCAAAATCCTAAAGCCAATGAACATAAAGAAAAAATATGCATTTTGCATTGTTACACTCAACCACTTAATTGAGTAGAGCTTCGAAAGATGAAACTAAGCAAAGTGAAAATAAAAATAAAAAACTTTTTTAGCATTTAATAGAGAAAATGTGAACACTATGAAATTAGTCTAAAGTTTAAGACCATATCAAAAAGAAGTCCTAAACAGGGTACGAAAAGCTCAACAAGATGTCTCAGTAGTTAGTTGCACGGTCGTCATTACGAATAACTGCAAACATTCACTTTGGCATGGTCGATATGAGCGTTTGCAGAAGGCTGGCTGGAATGTTATTCCAAGTGGTGAAGATGGCTTTACGAAGATCATGCACTGTTTGGAATTGAAGTTCATTTCTATAGACTTCCCTTGTCATCCACACCCAAACATTTTCAATGGGATTCGATTCGAGCGAAAACGCTGAATGGTCTAAAAGAATCATGTTATTCGCCATGAAAACTTCCTTTGTCCTACGGGCATTGTGGATTGCAGTGTTGTCCTGCTGAAAGATTCAGCCATTTCCACACAAGCAAGGGCCTTTAGTCAATAGGGATGCTCTCTCCAACATGCCAATGTAGCCAACTGCTGTTTGACACCTCTGTGTAACCTGAAGCTCCATTGTTCTATGGAAGGAGAAAGCACACCAGATCATGATGGAACATCCTCCCTCCACTGTGTTGTGTAGAAAACGTCTCCGGTTGGATATCCTTGTGGTGCCAGTAACGTTGGAAGTCATTTGGACCACCCAGGTTAATATTTTCTCATCAGTGAACAAAACCTTTTTCCACTTTTCTACGTTCCATCTTTGGTGCTTCACAGCAAAGTTTAACCAAACTGTTTCTTGGAGTGGAAGGAGGCGTGGCCTTTGAGGACGTGTACGGTTTTTAAAGACTTTCTCTTGTGGATGCCGTCTTATTGTTCTTAAGTTGCATTCTGCGTCCGTAAGAGCCTTAATCTGGTTCGACGATTGGCTGGTGTCTTGCCGGACAACCCATCGAATACTCATGCTTAAATTTTCTTGGGTCGACCACTTGAAATTCTCGTTCCATATTTAATAAATTTACAACAGCAGTTTTAATACGCCGAATCTCACCAGCGATGGCAAGTTGAGAGAGTTCTTGCTTTTGCAGCTCGACAGTTCTGCCACGTTCAAACTGGCTATGTTTTTAGCCAATGTAACACAGAAGATGTTGACAACGCTAATGCTTAAACACAAATCACTAAATTTCGTTACATGTTTGCTGATTAACACTTCGTTTCAACATGGTTTAAACTTTTGACCAGCTAGTATTTAGACTAATTTCATAGTGTTCACATTTTTCTATTAAATGCTAAAAACGTTTATTTTTATTATCCCTTTAGTTATTGTCATCTTTCGAAGCCGTACTCACATAATTGGTTGAGTCTAACAACGTAAAATGCATATTTTTTCTTTACGTTCATTGGCCTTAAAATTTTGGCCAACAGTATATTTAGATACTAGCATACGTTTAAAGATATATAGCATTTTCAAGTTTGTTAAAAAGACAGGGTGTTGGGAAAATCATTGTGCAGTTTTGTAATCATATTTTATTCAGTATATTTCAAGCCAGCGACTGATAGCGGTGTTTAGAAACAAAATAAGAAGGTTGTTGTTTTGAATTAAGCACAAAGCTACACAATGGGCTATCTGTGCTCTGCCCACCACGGGTATCGAAACCCGGATTTTAGCGTGTAAGTCCGCAGACTTACTGCTGAGCCACTGGAGGGCCAAAATAAGAAAGATCCAGGCCTGTATTGATGCCAATGAGGGTCACTTCCAACATTGTTTATGATTGTCATTCATATTTACTTCCTGTATTCTATAGTGAAACATGTCCGTTACTAAATATAAAAGTGCACAGTGACTTTCCGAACACCCTGCATGTAAAACAAGATACAAACAACAGGTATCTAACTATTTTTTTCCCTTTCCATTAAATACTATTTTGGATCTGTCGGATTTAAAGTTGTTTTATGAGTTCGCTAGTATTTAAAAAACAACAGAAATTTAATGTGTGTTGTCTCATACCAAAGCCACATCGCGTTATCCGCTGTATCCACCGAGGGGAATCGAATTCCTGACTTTAGCGTTGAAAAATAATATACAAACCATTTACGTCTATTTAAAGTTCACGAATAATTAAAATCAAGATAAATTCTTAAAAAATAAAAACCGATTTTTTCTGATTGTAATAGAAAATAAACTAAGTCCTCTAAAACCGTAAGCAGTCCATATGCTTCACTTAAGTATTTTTAAGTGTTGTGTTACCTCTTTATATCATTAGAAAAGTAAATTACAAAACTGAACCCTAACTATAACAAATATAAAGTCTGTGAAGTTACGTGTACCAGATATTTTTTACCCGTTTCATTTGATGAAATCTCACTGATAACTAAAATCGTATGTTCTCACCATAGTTCTATCACGACGCATACACACAATCATTACTTCAGTTAAATATTAATGGCATGCTACAAATACATGAATTTTATAAATCTTATTCTTAAATATGCCCTTAGGAAACTTTTTCTTAATATTTCCTATATAACTATGTTAATAAAATATGTAAGAAAATTTCTTCATAGACATATTCTAGAAAAGTGACTTTTCCCACTCAAACAGATGCAATAACGTAATATTCAGATCATAACAAAGTATTGGTTGTATTAAATTATAACTTTTCCATTTTCGAGATAATGAAATTTGAAACATGCAGAAACTAAGCAGCACAGCAAATTTAACTACTCCGTTTATTAATCACAAGCCTTATAACTGTCCTGTAATGTCCTGCTAATACACAGATTTTGCTCTTAGTTTTAAAATGAGACAATTAGTAGGAATTGATTTTGGTAAAGTGAGTTGTTCAATACTATGACTAAACTTGTTTACTGAATCACTTTCATAAGATTCAGCTAAAACAAATATTTAGATCACACACAAATACATCTAATTAAAAGGATAATTTCTGATACAAAAACATTATTTCTTAAGCATGCTGTGCATTAAGTCAATTCATTGTTGTACTGAAATGGAAAGTGAGGATTCCTTTTAAACAAAGGTATTAAAGGTATCAAAATTCAAAGTGAAAACAGTATAGCCCAAATTAAACTGTGTATAATGTTATGTAAATATTGTGTAAACGACAACCATGTCGAGTGTTATGTAAATGTCATGTATATGTTATGTAAATATCATGTAATGTCGTGTTTGAATTCCCATATTTATTATTTATATTATTGTTTCGAGGTTTAAACCGGTGAAATTTAAAATAACATTTTAGAATTAATTAAAATTCATTTAGAAATTTTTTAAACTTGCATTGGCCTGGTGTTTGTACTGTGGAATTCTGGGAAGTTACGCGATTAGTATATAAACAAACGGCGATGCGAGGGAGTAAATCATCCACTTTTACTCGGGTCAAGAAGTGAATCATCCATTTTTACTCGGATCAAGAAGTTTGTCTCGTTTGAGAAAGTTTAAACTGAATTTGTGAATAGAGCTAGATCGACTAAAGCGGTGAAATTCTTATTCCGTCAATCTTTACAATTCAGTCGAATTACGGATTATACCGAAAGTCAATACGAATTGGACTGTGAATTTTTGTTTAAAATTACCCATTCAAACTTCGAAAATTTCTCCGTGGGACTAAATTCACCGCCTAGATTAGAACTTTAGATTTCGGATTTGGACACTTATTCTGGATCATATTATTAAGCACAGGCCACTACCTTTTTGTATTGTAAGTTGTTTTGATGGTTGAAACTGGATATCTGTTATTGATATTGGATAATTTATTTTGTGTCTATCACATAAGTAGATCATTATAATAAATTAAACAAGCTGCTATCTGTGTCTTTCTGTTGCGTTCAGTCCGCATAAAAAAAACGTAATACCTACAATATTACTATTTAAAAGCTAGTAACTAGCAGTCATAAAGATGTATTTCAAGATGGTTAGTATGGGTACTAACACTTTTAACAAAACAAAGCAGAGAACAGGTCAACTGAAAAATATGATTACCTGAATTTGGAACATTTGGCTTAGGGGGGATTTCAGGTTAACCTGAAGATGACACAAGAAGGTTGAAATATTGTTCTATGCTTTATTTTGGTGTAACTGTTAATAACCAAACCAGCAATCCTGAGATACATTTCTGCTTAAATTGGGTTCCTCATCATCATGAGCAGTCACAAAGAAAACTAATGTTGGTGAATTCAATGTCCTTTCTGAAGACACTTAAAAAATTATAAAGCTAATTTAAAAGACTAGAATATCAACCTACAGACCTAATTTTTTTAACACAGTATACTAACTTTTGTCTTAATTTCCTGCAAGCTGTTCCTGACATTTCAGTTGCTGTTTTAGGTATTAAAAAACAAACTAAAACATCTTGTTGCTTCATGTGTTACTTCAAATTCATGTGCACATTTATTGGAGAAACTGTTTATATGTTATGAGATTTAGTTATTTCAGAATTGTTTTACAGTAAATAAAAGTGTGTAAAATCAGCTATTCTTGTAGATAGTAATTTACATGAACTAGGAACAACCAACAAACACACAGTTGCTACACAACTATTATTATTCAAATAAAATACAGATTTTTTCAAACATGCTTACATAACTATAATTAATGCTCTCTAAATAAAATAAAATTTAAAACACTGGTATAAATATTCTGGTAAAGTATTTGCAACATGCATTGCTGAAATCCTTAAAATCATCCTTAAAATATTCAGTTAGTTAGTTGATACATAAAATTGTGTATAAGTTTATAACTGTTCCAACTAAACTATCACTATTCTCAAAATCACAAAAAATATTAAAAACTATATAAATCCCACATACATAATGGTGGATTTGGTAGTGACACAGTGGCGTAACTACTTATTCATGAAAAAGTATACTAAGTTATTAAATTACACAATTATGTTCAAATATGTGTGAAAGTGGCTTTATGAACATATTTGCATCATTTCTTTATCATAGAGAGAGAAAAAAAATAACCTTTATAACAGAAAGTTAAAATTTAACATGACCTGAAACTGTTTCAAACTAACATGGCATATTCAATTTCAGGTATTATTTAGTAATAAAGTTACTCAAACTTTACTAATTAATTCAACTGGTTAAAATGTCTGCCTGATGTACAGAGATTCCTTTAGACACTGTTTTGACTTATCCAAAAATCAAGCTATGACTATAAACCTTTTTGATATTTACATTCAAGTATGTATTACTGAAATGACCACTGGTTTATAATGATAATCAGAAATAGTTTCTTGAACTCTTTTGCCATTTATGCAAAGCCACATGATTCCACTGGTCATCAGAAATATTTTCTTAATTTTTGCCATACAACTATGGTTCTTATTAGATGCAGACTCACAAAAATCCATAAAGGTAGGAGTTACAAAAAATCACAAACAAGTAAAACAATGCTTACTGCTATCTTGTACTAAAATGGCTTTTAGTTGTACCATTCTTCTGAAAGTAAATTTAAAATGAGCAAAAAATGTAGCACAAAAATATAACTATTTATGCATATAAAATCAGGAAAAAAGTTACTTCTTGGCAAATATAAAACCAACTAAAAATTGGATATAAAATGTGAAGCATCTTAAATAAAATGTTGTAATCATTTATTCATGAAATTGGGGAAATAACTGAATTCTTAACTGACACATTTTTAACTAATGAAAGATCAGTATCTTAAATATAATCTATATCAGAAAAGTATCTCTGATGCCAACTTATAATGTTTCTATTCATATAAAAGATATTGTTCAAGTTCTTTAATACACACCTTATGATCTTCCACAAATACCTTAGGTGCATATATGCATTCGATGGCACAATTTTTTTTTTATAAAACAATGTAGTATCTGCTATCTTATACATGAAGTTAAGTATCTTACCAACCCCTAATTTTAATATTCAAACAACTTAAAATATATATGTATATAAATAACATTCCATGTATACAATATTTCAAAAAGGTAAACAAAACTATTTGTTTTTAAATCCATATGTAAAATTGATTACGTGAAATAAAAATTCTTTATCAATGATATCTTTTTTACTACAATGACCAAAACATCAGTTTTAGAAAAATCTCCAATTACAAATGTCTATGGCTGAAATGTATTCATGTGATGTCATAATTCTACATTTCTAAAACATTCCTACACAAATGCAAGGAAAAATTATAAAATGTATTTTAACTTGCAAAGACTTTGTATATAAGGCACAAGTGATATGTAGTTATAACAACTTGAACACAACAGGAAATCTCTCTCTAAAAAGCAGTGGACTTAAAAGTGTGTAATCTTCACAAATACTTAATATTTACACAATAATTTTAAAAGCTTAACATTTTTTTTTATTAAAAACAGAAAAATACTAACCATTACATTTAATAAAGTTTTAAAATTACTAAGACAATGAAGATATAAACAGTTCCAATGATTAGTGTCATTTTCTTCATCTTTAACAAATTTCTCAATTATATAAGATGATTTTACATGATAAATGTATATTTTTCTTTCATTTATTTTCATACCATTAACATTATTTTCAATATTTAATACAAGTTATACTTTTCATTATGAAAAAAAATATACCCATAAAAGAGTTTCTTCAAAGACATGATCCAAGAATTAATTCACAAACCTTTTACACACCTCTGCAAAAATAAAGTTGTTTAGCAGTCACGTTTCATTTCACAAGTCAACTGTACTGTTAGTAAATTTAACTTTGTGCTTTGATATTTAAAGACCATTTTCAAAATTATGACAATACTAAACATAACAAATTATTACTGATTAAACTCAAGTAGATGAAAACTACAAATACAATAGTTCAGAGCTTATTGGAAAACTGATTGTTTCATGTTCCTTTCTAGCTACAGGGTTTCTTCAAGAGTTGAATGACTAACAATCAATACTTTTAACATGTACCTTAACAAAACAGACAATCAAACAATATAATTAATGTAACTATTTGTAAATTTTGTATATATCCTCATATTAATTTGAACACCTTTTTACTATGCCTTTTGTTTTTCAGTTTCATTAAAATTTGAAACTTCTGGTAGAATACATTAAAAACAACCCCCACAGCTACCACCAATATATATATATAACAAAAATACATTTACATAAACCATCTACACGTGCTACTTCAAATTATTTATTAACCTAGCTACGAAGCTGATGTTTCAAGGTAAATGTATGCTAAAATTACAATTTAAATCTTAGCTAGACAAAAATGTATCTCCAAAATATACACAAAATAAAAAATAGAGATATTATATTAAAAAAATGAATATTTGTTACTTTAGCATGAAATATATAGGAAAAATCTGCCTAATGTGAAACCTTTCACTGTATGTGAAATAAAGTTTATTTATAACACAGCATATATAACATAATCCAATGCAAATAATGTATTGAGAGTAACAAAATCATTTCTTAGGACAGCTTTATTTCTTGTACTTTATTTTACCCATTTGTTATTTAAGGTAATTCATCATTATTTTCTCCACTCTTTTAAAGCTTCTTGGCAGATTATGTTAACTTAAAATGAATATAATTAAATAATAAGTGTGAACAATCTCATACGACTGAGCAAATGTAATTATTTTACTCATGTGTTAGGTGTTAGAAGATAAAATAGGTTGTCTTGCAATATAACAAAAGGCTTCCATGCACATAAAAAGTATTTAGTTGTTAAAAAAAACAGTATCTGGAAGATTTAAAACTTAAAAGTGTTTGAAAGTGACTGAATATCTTCTTTAGACACAAGGCACTAATTTTATTTTAACTGTGTTTGGCAATTTACTTTCATAAATTTATCAATTTTTTTAAATATCACAGAAGTACAAAACTTCATAATAAAACTTATCAATAATTTCTCAATGTCAAGAGTGACAAATCTTCATATTTTCAAACGATTGTTTCATTTCTTATTCTGCCAACATTTCTTAACAGGTTTTTTAAAAGTATTTCTTGTATTTGTTACAATAATTTATAATATTAAAATATGTTTATTTCAGAGACATGTGACTGAATTAAAGTGCAAGTTACACTTGAACTGTCCTGAGTATTAATACTTCACAAAAACACCCTGGATTCACTTTGTCCTTTTTTTTCACAACTGCTCATAAAATTTTAGAACAAGTTTTGTGATACATCAAAAACATCTCATGTACAGTAGCAAATAATTAATCATCTTACTACAGTGTATACACAAAAATTTCAAACTCTTCTACCAGGTGAGAGAGAGAGAGAGATTTTAAGACAGTATACAAATATCATCAATACTGCAACGGGTATACAATGTACTGTGATACAAACAGTACTTGGTGTGCAATAGAACATGTTAAATATTACTAACCAGTAGTAAACTGATACTACTGGTTAGTACTGCAGTCAAGCCTAAAATAAGGCATGTTTTTAATGGGTTAATCTGTAATCTTCAGAAGTAAATCACATTGTGGATGAAAACTGACAACCATAACTCCATTTTGTAATCCTCTGCAGATTCCTCAGTGGATATAAAACATCACAAGTTACTCATCTTGTTTATGGAACAATCATCGGATTCTAAAAACAAATAGTATTTTTTCAACTACACTGCCTTTTTTCTCTCTCTCTCTCTCTCTGTGTGCATATAAACTTGTTTTATATGCCCATTTTCATTGACAAAGTTGTTGAAATAATATATCTTAAGTTTATACTTTCAAGAATAGATTATGAATTTATTTTAGTAAATTTTACAAGCAAAGTTTATTGGCACTTCATTACAGCTTACAAATATAAATTCAAACCCAACCACCTGTCAATTTATGAAACAATTCTTCATTAAGTGTTTGGTTTTGATCTTTAGACCTCATGGATAAGAAGATATAGCCTCCAATGAATTCATGCACAACCTTGCAATCAGCTGTCAAACAACTAAAAGCAATTGTTTCTTCTTCAAACTGAACCTCTACCTGTTTAACCTCCCAGTTGACATTCCAAACCTTCATGGTGTTGAATCTCCAAGTTTTGATGTGGTCTCCTGTGTGTAGGTCCATTCGCATCAGTCTATTATGTGCAATTCCAAGGAGATCCTAGATAAGAAAACTAGATATAGTTCAAATTTTCTTATGGTAAACTAAGAATACTTTTTAATATTCCAGTTTCATACACTGAATCAAGCAATAAATTTAATTAATTCCCCAAAAAATTAATCTAAACATTCTTCTAGCCAAACACCTAATACTACATCAAATATTCTATCAAGATTAAACCTAATTCTACCCACTGCTATCACAAAATCTTTTTCAGGACTTCCCTGAAGACAACAGCTGACTAGCAGACAAAATGTGGGATATAAACTAGATAGTATGAGCATCATGTGATAAAAAAAAAGAAAAAGACAGATGATTGTATGGGCCACTAAGCATGACAATTACTGATATCCAATCACCCCAATTGTAACTTAAATACCTAAATATAAAGAGTACTTTTATCACATTCATCTTTTCTCAACTGCCTGAAATACAAAAAAAAAATCCTTCTTTGTCAAGATTCTATCCTAACACGTGCTATGCATCACCTCATAAAAAATAGATTTCCAAATGAAATATGTCAAAAACAGGTCAAACATTCTGAAAAAACATCTCACCAAAAATTAATCAGTACTAATTAGAGTGAGCCAAGGTATAGAATTTATGAAATCAAACCAGTAAAGTACATTATTAAATTTACTTACCTCTCGTTTACAACCTTTAAATTTTACTACAAAAAGTGAAATCCCAAAGTCAGGCAAAGCCTGCCATGCTTTGATGAAGTGTAATTTTGCATCAACAAGAGTCAGATCTTTCACATTTGCATGGGCTTCCAACATACGATTAACAATCTGAAAAAGAAAAAATCAGTAACCAAAGAACATTTAAGTAATAACTGTTTTAATCCTAATCCATTACAGTTATTATATTCTCTCTAAAACTTGTATATTACAGCAAAATTAAATTTACTTAATTGAAGACAACATTAGCACAAAAATTAAGCATGAAGCAACCACATGTTTTTACTACTATTTAAGATACAAAATGAAATCTCATTTTAGTAAGTTATTTTCAAATATTCAATTAAAATGCAACTTTTAAGTCTACTACAGCAACAATTTTGTGGTTTGTATAATCCAAAGACTAAAAAATATAAATTATACAAAATTATATTCTGATTGAATTTGTGATTTTTCTAAAAAAAATCAAATAATGTCATTACATCATGGAAAGTCACGCTAGAACTTGGAAAATAAATTAATACTTTCAAATTTTATAGTTTGATCTAAAATGTTAAAATTAATAATCAGTCATTGATAAAGGTTTTTCAGAATTAAAATTTTTAATGTTTTTTTTATTTTTTTAAAAACTTTTCATAAATTGCTGTTAAATTTGGAAAAACAATAGTGGTAGTTGCAATTTGATAAATTGAAAGAACAAATGTGAATATCAAACAATAATTAGTGTCATGGAATAAATATATTTTAGTATTTACAATATTTTTTTAATTTTAAATTTTCTTTTTTTTCAAATATGCTTATCTTGTAAATCATTTATGACATTTTAACTATTAAAACAAAGGGTCAGCTTCAAAAGTGCAAGACTGTTGTGTTATGCAAACAAAACTTGATATTGTTTCACCACCACATAGAAATCAGACAAAAGTATACTCATTTGTGCTTTGCAATGTACATTAATACATCCTACACGCAAGAATTTAAAGTATTACACATGATGCCATTAACCTCTTTTGAACTCTGTTAAAACTCCAATTAGTATTTCCACTAAAGTATAAGCTAAAATTAACATTGTAGGTATGCAAAGTTTGAAATTTTGCATTCATACTACCAGTATCATTTGTTATCAGAAGACAAAAATCCCAAAATATCTTTTTGATTTACACTTAACTTTACAGATAATTATGTAGTAATATACTAACACATACAATCATAAAGATGCCCCAAAAATTCAGAACATAACAAACCTCTTTGTCCCTCCAATTTCTGAGAAACCTGAGGGCAATGTAATCATCAGGGTTGATGTCCACTTGTGAAGGATTGATGGCAGGAGAAGGAGCTGGCCGTTGCATACTTAAAAACTCCAAGATAGTTTTTACTTCCATGTCATAAGAACTATCTGCCATGGTCTTCCCTTTAGAAGCCAGTCGACAGGCAGCCATCCACTTAGCATACTGCTGTTCCTGGTGATTAATTAGTTTAACCAAATTTAACCAGACTAAATTAAACCACAAAAGAACTGAGTATTGTAATTACACTAAACAGCACCCCCTTTACTTGCATGGTGGAATACATTTTTTTTTTTATCAAGTAAAATAAAAAATATATTGCTAATCCTCTTTTTTTTCTTCAAATTGATGGATCTTTTCTCAGTTACAAAGTCACTTCAAACACAAATTGAAAAGGGTCTCTTTCTGATTACATTTCAAACCATTTACGACTATTTCTAGGTGATTAATAACCTTACAATTTGATAGACCACAAATGTGTTCATTCTTCATTTTTTCTGGATTGAAATGAACTTCTTGTTGAACATGAGCCAAAACCTTGTTGTCAGCAAAAAACTGATAGCCTGGAATAGTTTCATTACTTAGAAGCCACATGATACAATGACTTCAGATTTCTTGTAAAACCTATTCAAGTCATTATTGCTTATGTTGTTGTTGTAGAGGTAAGGCTGCAGCTTTATCCATGCCTTAACTAGTGTAATCTGTGAAACTAAATTCAATCCTAAACTTTGGCACCCTTGTAGACACATTCCTTTAAGTAATATTTTTTTTTAAGACACTGACTAGACATTCATAGTATTCAACAGCTAAAGTCAAGTAGTGCACAAGTTTTTCTATAACAGAAAATGACCTGTAATAGACTTGCCCAAATTCCTCCAATGCAAAAGCCAAATATAAGCTGTGCTCTTATTGTCCTCATGGATGTATGTTTTTTGTTGCTTTTCCACATTCACCAGCCAGTGTTGATATAAACTTCAAACATTTCTTCTAATCTAATGCAAGTGATTTCCCAGCACCACATATCTTTGTTACATTAATCACATTTTAACTGTGTTTCACTTTCCAGTTTGTTTTTATGTGAGAGAACAAAACACCTTTTGTAGCCATAACTAAAAAAGAAACACACTTTAGACACTAAAAACATAAAACTTGTCACTGCTTTAAACTGAATAAGACTGACACAAGCAATACAAGAAAATGCTTAAATACTGCATACACACAAAGCAAATGTGTTCTTCAGTGAAATGTACATGAAACTAGTAGCTGATGTCTCATAAGCAAAATAATCTGGTATTTTTGGAAGACTGACCTTAAATATGGTCCAACATAACCAGAGAACTTTTTCATATTTTTAATTTAGGCCTTTTTAAGGCTTTTTATAAGATCAAAAGTCAAACAACCCCAAAATTTATATTTTTCACTCAAATCCAGTCATACTTACAGCAATCAGAATTAAAACTGGTACAAATACAAATTTTCATGCACTCAACATACTGACATACAAAAAAGTTAGATTTCCTAATTATGAGTCAATTTAGAAGTGGAAGAGAGATTAACAGCTCACAGAAAGAAATAAGCATAATTTTTGAATTTGGAGTCAATTCATAATTGTATTTTGATCAATTTATATTAAATTTGGTACAAAGATAGACTTCTACAGGTCCTGCACTTTGATTAACAAAATTGGTGGACTTACCCACTTTTAGTAATGAGAGGGAGACCAATATCCCCCAAAAAGCACAGTTTTAGCATTTTTAAACAATTAATCTGATATATATTTGGTCAATTTATTTAGTATCTGATACAAAGATACTTTTGTTTTAATTGGTCCACAACTGAGTGTAGACAATTTTGGAATGTTTGCCATTTTTTTGCTCAATTTTTCCAAAAAAGTGCAATTTTCGGTTTTTGTGAACTATTCATGTGTATGAGCGTTCAACATTCATGGGATTTGAAACAAAGATACCTTACTGCAGGTTCCAAACAGTAATATAAATAATTAAAAACTTTCCTATGTTGTTCACAATTTTTCTGGTAGCAAAACTGGCTATATCAGTATTGTACAGCAAAAAAATATTGCATTTGTCCATCAATGGTGGCATCTTTGATTTTATATATAACATTTGAGAATATAACTATACTTGATGCTGTTCAAAATCATTTTGTTCAGATAAGACTAACAAACTTCTCTTATTTCATTAATTAATTAAGGTAAGTTTAAGCAATATCTTTAACAAATATTTTGTAGTTACAGTAAGTTCATTATTAATTAAAAATTGTTTATATGTTCAAGGACAGGTACTTAAATTATTTCTTTAGCTTATAAAAGTAACCACTCTAAGAAACTTACATTATCACACCTGATCCAATAATCAACCATACCCTTCTGACTGGGAACCTCTAGCTTTATCCCATACTTTTCCTGTGCCAGACTTACATCAGGTGAAACTTCAGATCCTATTAGTAGTAGTCCAAATTAGCCAATTTAACAATACAGCACAATATAATTTTATAAGAATATCAGCAGTAGTTTCTATTACATTTTTTCTAAAGCATAATATATATTACTTAATAAAATTATTAAGTTACCATCAACAAAATTACCACTTTTTTTTACCTTCCAACCTTAGCAAATATAGAATTCATTAGATTCTTATTTGGAGAGAGCATTTTTTTCATAAAAATACTTCAACAGAGAATTGTTTATGATGTAGTGTAATGACACCATCTTCTACTATGTATATATCCACTGTGGATAATGACTACTGTTCTGCAGCATAGTTTCCATAACAAAAATTTTTTTGCAACATACTTAAGATCATGCTGCCTGCCACAATTTTATATGCTTTACAAAGTCTGTCACTGCTAGGCATTCCTAATTTAGAAATGTAAGACTAAATGGAAGGAAATTAGTCATCATCATCCACCGTCAACTCTTGGGCTAATCTTTTACAAATGATTAGTGGAATTGACCACAGCTGAAAGGGCAAGCATGTTTGGTATGACAGGGATTCAAACCAGTAACCCTCAGATTGTGAGTAGAGCACCCTTATCACCTGACCTTGCTAGACTCAATAACATACAAATGTTTACTTTTATATGCAAAAACGGCTGTTCTGGGCCCAGAAAACACTTCAAATAGAAGAGCGAACAACGTTTCGACCTTCTTCGGTCATCGTCAGGTTCACAAAGAAAGGGTTACTGGTCGGAAGCTGACCACGTGTTTGGGAGGGGTTGTATAATTGAGTGTTGCAATGTAGAGGGCGCGGTTTGAATATATAATTTTGTCTATAATATTAATATAGGTATAATGGTGTTCCTTTATATTGGTTTATTTTGGGTTTGAGTTGTTGTATAAGTAAGGCTTCTTTAATTTTTCGTTTGTTTATGTTTGTTTCTTTATTTAGTATTTTAGTGTTTTCTATGGTTATGTTGTGTCCATTTGACTTGCAGTGTTCGAAAACGTGTGAAGGTGACTTTTTATGTTCTTTGAATCTGGTTTCCATTTTTCTACTTGTTTCTCCTATATAGAAGTCGTGGCAGTTATCACATTGTATTTTATAAATAATGTTGGTGTGGTGTTTGTCAGTGTAGTTCTTACATAGTATAGACCTCAGTTTTGTGTCTGGTTTTTGAATAAATTTAGTGTTAACTGGAATGTTATATTTTGTTACTAGTTTTTGCCAAATGTTGGTTATTTGTTTGCTGATGTCAGGAATATATGGTATACAGCAGTATATGGTTTCGTGATTTTTTGATTCGTGAGATATATTTACTTTTGTTGGTTGATTTTGCTTTCTGTCTAGGTGTGTGCGTATAATGTTTTCTACAGTTTGTGGAGGAAACTTATTAATGTTGATGAAGTGTTGTTTTATTTTATCTAATTCATCGTTAATTTTATCTGGTGAGCATAGTTTTATGGCTGTGTTTATCTGGTTTCTTAGTATGTTGAGTTTTTGTTTTGTTTCATGTGCTGAGTCCCAAGGAATGTATAGTCCAGTATGGGTGATTTTTCGGTGGATTTCTGTTTTGAATTGTGTGTCGGTTCTTATAATTTTGAGGTTAAGAAATGATATTTGATTGCTTTCTTCCTGTTCACATGTGAACATCAGCAAACAAATAACCAACATTTGGCAAAAACTAGTAACAAAATATAACATTCCAGTTAACACTAAATTTATTCAAAAACCAGGCACAAAACTGAGGTCTATACTATGTAAGAACTACACTGACAAACACCACACCAACATTATTTATAAAATACAATGTGATAACTGCCACGACTTCTATATAGGAGAAACAAGTAGAAAAATGGAAACCAGATTCAAAGAACATAAAAAGTCACCTTCACACGTTTTCGAACACTGCAAGTCAAATGGACACAACATAACCATAGAAAACACTAAAATACTAAATAAAGAAACAAACATAAACAAACGAAAAATTAAAGAAGCCTTACTTATACAACAACTCAAACCCAAAATAAACCAATATAAAGGAACACCATTATACCTATATTAATATTATAGACAAAATTATATATTCAAACCGCGCCCTCTACATTGCAACACTCAATTATACAACCCCTCCCAAACACGTGGTCAGCTTCCGACCAGTAACCCTTTCTTTGTGAACCTGACGATGACCGAAGAAGGTCGAAACGTTGTTCGCTCTTCTATTTGAAGTGTTTTCTGGGCCCAGAACAGCCGTTTTTGCATATAAAAGTTCTCAACAAGTGGGTTTCTCGACATCACTGATTGATACAAATGTTTACTTTCATGGGCACATTCGAGCAACTCAAATATACAGAAGTCAAAAATGATGAATTATACAACTTAATCCTCATTTGTACCATATCTTATGGATAAATTGACATGTTGACTTGGACATTTAGCCAAATGAAATCTAGACTGGGGATTAAAAATTGTTTGGAAAACTTATTTTTATAACAGCACTCTAATGAGGTAGAATCATGATAAAACTGAGTTTGTTGCTGAGCTTTATGCTGCATAGCCTAAAATGTGTAATTAATACCATTGACACAGTTAACAAATTAAACATAAATACATTGTGTAAAATCTTTCACTTACAGTCCAATGTCTATTAAATGTATTACACCATCTTAGTAAACTACAAATGAGTAAGAGAACAAAATTTCATGACTTGAAACTAGTTTGCAGAAAACAAATCTCAAAAAAGCAATGAAACTTTTAATATTATTCATCCATGCTACATGTTTTTAATCGGAACTGAGCATCTGATTCAAAATCTGTTTAAACCAGGCTTAAACGATTTTTTTTAACGAACTGTCAACCTAAATCCATCCATTGCTGAATGTTTTGGATCAATGAAGCAACATGCAATTTGCATTCTGTACAAACAAAACTTGTATTTCAGAGTAATGGTGTCAGCCTAATAACAGAGTTCATCTTTGTATTTTTCTAAACCTTCCAGTTGTTTAACTTGCCAAAGTAACTGTAACTTGCAACTACCATAAGTCTCTTGAGAAAATTTGTAATATGTTCTGTAATATATTTTAAAGTGTTGTATCATTGCTGTACCAAATGTTGTACAATAATAAATTGTCCAGCCTCTTGCAATGGTGGGCAGTTATAAAATACACTAATTTTCCATGATACAATCACAATGTCCTTTATTTCATCAACATAATTCAACACTACAAATAATTTTCTTGAAAGTCAAAAATTTCATGTCTACTACACTTTCAAGATCACAGAATAGGAAAACTGTAAAGTAACCTTACCAGAAAGTCAATTTTAGGCAATACTTGGACTTGGAAATTATAATGCTTTAATTACAACAAGATAGCCAAGGCATTTGACTTGTGTTATCACACATAATGGTGTGAGATAAGGCAACTGCATGTACAAATTGTTGCATAGATCATGAGAAAAAATTATTTGTGTGATAATGCTACAGAATTTAAAAGAGAAGATTATAAATAATTAAAAAAAGATTTTTGATATTCAAAAATATAATAAATTTCATAAATTTATCTCTAATGAATCTTTAAGAAAGCTTACCTTTCAGTTCAATAATCACTGATGGTACACTGTGATTTTCTTCATGGTTTTTATAAATGGCCAAGCTAGTGTCTTTGAATGAGAAGAAGCATCGCTTGAAACCCTTTAAGGTGAATCGTTTAGGTCTAAAAAACAAATTTTTTTTTTAATGTGGTAAATAATGATGAACATGAAAATTACTTTCATCATGTTCCTTACATTGTACAAACTCAGGAACCACAAACATCATGTTCAGTATAAAACTTGCTTAAAATTCTTTATTTTTTAACAAGTGAATTGAAAAAAAGAAAATTACCACTGAACCAATTTATATTTCATAGATCCCTTTGGCAAAAAGTATTTAAATATGATACCTTTAATACTTAATGCAAAAGAGCTACATACCCCAATAACATCATTCAGTAATATTTTAATGTAGAAAATGTATAATAATCTAAATCAACATACTTCATGTATCTCAGATAATCTGAAAGCTCTGGGACCTTAGTAAGGTCTCCATTTCTTTCACTGAGCATAGATCCTTCTAAAGATACTTGAAGGTCAGTCAAGGCAGCATCCACATCATCTTCTCCTTTCTGGGAGTCAGGCTGGGGTACATTAGCTTGCATGTTAACCTGTAGCTATAAAGACAACTAAATTTTTAAAACAGTTATCATGTTGAAATTCATACTTTTCTCACAAAGTAATTTCAAAAATGAAAAGGTACTGTTGAAATACATTGTGTTACTTGTGTCTATATTACCATTATATCAGTATATTAAAAAATTAATCTGTAATGACAATGTGAACAAATATGAATACACCACTTTCACAGAATTCTAAGCATCTAAAGTGTATAGTTTGAAAATGAAGAACTTCAGTAGCTACTCTTTAATTTTGAAAGCGAGATAAAATTGGAAAATTTAACTTTCTAATGTTTATTAATGGTTGCTGAAAGAATATTTTTAAGAAACAATTTTGGAAGCAATCCAATCAATCAGCAATCACATTTGTTGAGCTACAACTAACTTTAAGGTAACTTCTTGGAGTTATGGATATCAAATAACAGAACTGTCAAATGATGAAATGCTCCATAACTGTCTAATATTGTTATTTTGTAAATATTTCTATGTACCTGTTTACCATTTTCAACTTATAGTGACATCTTCAACAGTAACATGCATAATTTCCAATTATTCTGTTGTCCTGCACTTTGGCAACCTCTTCAAATAATGAGCAATGCAGTACTAATGAAGAAACATGTGACATACCACTCCATGTTTATGGGAAATTACACATAGATCTCCACCAAGCACACAGTGTTTGATGCAAATATTTATAACCATAAGGAGTATTTTTATTCTTAGCATGAAAATCACTTTGGATTCAGACAGACAATTATAGTAAAGGCTTTAAAAACTCAGACAAATATTTAGTATAAATACTTTATTAAAAAAAATATTTTATGAAAAACAGGCTAATAATGTTCACTAAATTTTAAAACAAGTTTTGTAGAGATATGCTTGGTAAGTTCAGAGTTCAGGTTCTCCATTCTAGGGCTCAGATACATGAACCAAACTGTGTGGAAAGATTTAAATAAAATTAGCTATATGCACCTAACATTCAATAGTCTAATGATAAATGTCTTGATGGTTAATATACTACTTAACAATGTCACTACAGTTTATGATCTGAACAATACAGTTACATTTTGATTACAGGTTATTTCAAACCTTCATGATCTATTTAGGCAATTATAATACCACTATATTACAACAATGTCAATAAAACTTTATATATAATAAAATTTCAAAATGAAACATATGTTCTATCAATACTTATCACATTAAAATTAGTTATGAAAGATTTTATATCAAAAGAAAATATATATTTTTAGACAGATACGTCTGTACAGCTCCAAGTAATTTACCTTTACAACTTTAAATAATTAGTATTTTCAACATCAATCTTTATTTTCTTCATTCTATATACCATGATGAATTTTCTTCATATTGTAGAAGCTGCTTTAGCATTAATTTAAAAAACTAAAAATATTATAACGTTGTATCATAAAAGCTGAGGAGATTAACATGTTTTATTACAACCTTGAAAAGGAAAAACAAGAATAGAACCTGCAATGCTGCAAACATCATCATTTCTTCATCAGTGCAGTCAATTTCTTCTGTTAGTATAGACCATCTAGCTTGTTCATATATTTGATTGATCCTTACAGCATCATACTGATTGAAAGAAAACCAAAATGTAAGAAATTGATTTTCTCAATGATAAGTTTAAGCAATCAGTTCATGTCCAATTAATATTTTATGCACAGAATTTAATTAATTTTATTGTTTAATGTAAAAAAAATTGGCATCATGATATAATTTGTAATTCAAATTTTATTACATATATTTTAATTTCACATTTTGAAAGAAAATTTTTAAAGTAAATGTAAAATATGCTTTGGATTTTGCTTATCATGTGATGTTTTATTTTTTTCTTGCTCAGTATATACTTTAGTAGTTGCCAAACAATGTCTATAGTGGTTAACAAATTAGGAACTAAAACTTCAAACATTTACAAGCCAGAATACAAAATAAGAATCTCCCATCTTTTCTGATTTGCTGAAATATCAATACATTTTACATATCTTGCAAGGGTATCCCCACCCACTACTCCATTTTTCTTAAACCTTTTGCCCACTCATACCTATTTCTCTTAAGTACTAATTTATAATCAACAGAAAGATCACTAAACTATGTAAATCTGACAGTCATTTATAATTAGCATGAAGAAGAAACTTGTAAATGACAGGAGATTTGAAATCTATTGAGTAAATCATCACTCCGAACAGAAATAATATTGTTTATAGTCCACATACAACTGATGTAGAAAGGCAGACATATTAGTGGTATTATGTACCAGTATAATAACTTGATTTTTTTTGGTTTTCTAAAATGTATCTCTGAAATCTACAAAAAACAATTTGGCTTTCCCCTCCACTTCAGAGAATAAATGAAGCTTTCAGCAAGGCTTAGCAAGTACATTTTAAGAATTAGGAATCACTGTTTTTCTATAGATTTGTTATTTACTATGTTAGCAAGTACATTTTAAGAATTAGGAATCACTGTTTTTCTATAGATTTGTTATTTACTATGTTATGTTTTAAGAAAAATAACTAACAATTAAACACACACTCAACTGCATGTACACACATGTGCACAAGCACTTACTTTGTATGCTTACACTACTAACTTTCCACTATCACAAGAGATAACTAACATCTCAAATACATATAAATTTTATTGAATTTGCCAACATTTTGTATAAAGCTGTCATAAAATATTTTTTTCACTTTCATTATTTTAGACAATTAAGTGCAACAACATTACTACAAACAACCTTTCATATTGTGTTCTCAGACCCGAGATTATGTTAAAGTTATGGATTTGTTCAGGAAATTACACTGAACAAGCTTATTTGCAACTGACAGTGTTATATTACGATGTGACATTTAAAGAGCCTAATGTTAGGAGTGGTGATTCATTGTTTTATGATAACAGTTTTCTACTTTAACTACTAACAGTAGAACAAACAAAAACTCTCAGAAGTATTTTGGAACATGGTGGACATTACTAAAGAGAACAGAACAGTTCTACTCATTGTATTTTACATTTTTCAACCTTTAAAACCTTATGGTGGTCATGAAGTTGGTATAATTGACCAAGCCTTAAATAAGGTTAGAAATGAGAATATAAATATTAAAGTACAAAGTTTTTTGACAAAAAATTATTTCATATTTAAATAGGAGGTTTTAGAGATAATGCAAAATAATCTGAAAATTATCAAAGGAAAAAAATTTCAAACATAATATCTTTGCATTCGACATTTCACTCCATATATTTAAAATGCAATATTTAGTAAAAGTACTAAAATAAAAATTCCAATTTTTTGTTCACAAAAGACTTGGAATGTTTGTTAAAAGTTTAAAGAATTTCAAGAAGATGGATAAGATACTTTAAAAGTTATAGCATGTAAACTTCAATGGTGATTTTGGGGTCTCATGGTTGGTGTAATCCACCAAGTCAGTAGCGAAAAAGAGTTAAATGCAAGTATCAAATCCAGTAAACTAACAGTGTTGATGCTTTGTAATCAACATATTACATGAAAAACATACTATATAAAAATGTACAGTTAGAATCTCAACTTTCTAACTTGTATATATATCAGAAACAACATTCTGCATTTAAATTAACTTAAAACATAGAGGAAAATTTTAACATAATTTTGGTTCATTCAAGCACTTGCATATCAAACTCAGACTGCCAAATGATGTTAAGATATCAAAATTTGCAATCAAACAAACGGACATATAACAGTATTAGGGCACATTCATGGCTAATAATTATAGGATTTTAGCAAAAATTAACACTGACATGGTCAAATGTGAGCCTTTCCCAATAACTGACAAACATGAGAAATGCAAACATTTAGAATCTTTCTTCAAAAAGATAAAAAACAGTTAATTAGATGTTTTTTATTATTTAAAAAAAACCTTCAAGTTTTCAAATGTATGTTATTGTATACTATGTTACTGATTAACAAATTTATTGTGGTATTTTATAGTAAGATAACCTTAAAAATAGTACATATTATATAAAATTATTTGGTTATGATCTTTTAAATTTAAATATTATTTGCCTGTTATTCTTTGTCATTTTGTATGCTGCTCAAATTGAATTCTGAAGAAAAATAGTTACTTTAAATTTATATGAATTCTCTTTTCTATAAATACAAATTTATAAAGCTGAATTGGTAGCAAAACATACAAATATTACAGGAATAAACTGTTAACACTCTAAAATCATAAAGTTGAAAGTGGCCAATTAATGACAGTTAATTATTAAAAATGCACCAAATCTGATATTAGTCCCTTGTGATCTATTATAATTACTTAATAATGCTAACATTTTACAAACAACCAAAAAGCTTTCCTTATGTTAACTACTGACACGTACAAAAACATTAATCCTGATATATAGTTATTTTCAATATTGTACAACAATGTTAACAAGTCATCTTGTACACTTTTTCTATTTTTAAGAAATAAGAATTATAGAAACTTAGTAAAAATAAAAAATAGGAGATGAAAAAAAAAGAATTAAGTTTACTTTGCTCATTGATTATGTGTATTCAAAAGCAAAATGCATATAGTTAATGACAATGATCATTACAGCATTCATGCAAGACTAATCTTTGTGCATAAATGAACTGTATTAAATTATGAAAGTTTGTCTTGGTTGTCAAACAAACTCGGTTCCCAAACCAAGCTGTCATGGCCCAAACCCCCGAAATAATCTGACTGATGACCTGAATGAGCCTTCAACCATTTTCAGCCCACACCAAGCTTGCCCAAAACATTTTACCCTCAGTTGACACACCTGCTGAAATCTGCTGTGAACATTCTCGTTTTTCTTTTTTGTTGTTCTTATAAATATTCTGATTAAATAAGCCATCATGCAGTCAAAGAAGGATAATGAAAGCAGCAAACCAAAAAGAAAAGTTGTCAGAGCTACAATCGAGGGGAAAAAAAGATCTCATAGCGAAGTATGAGAGTGGTGTTCATGTGTCTGACCTTGCTACACAGTTTGGTATGGTGAGTGAAGTCTACAGTCTGTGCCATACTGAAAAATGATGTTGCAAAAGGAGTGACAGTGCTTATGAAACAAAGATCACAAACAATGGAAGAGGTAGAAAAGCTGTTGTTGATTTGGGTAAACAAAAAACAGCTAGCTGGTGATAGTATTTCTGAGACCATCATTTGTGAGAAAGCAAAGCAGTTGCAAGCTGACCTCCTGAAAAACACCACTGGAATTAGTGCTGATACAAGTGATGCCTTTAAGGCTAGTAGTGGATGGTTTGAAAAAGTTAGGAAGAGAAGTGGCATACATAGAGTGATGAGACATGGGGAGGGTGCCAGGCAGAAACAAACCTTACTAGAAAAGTTTTTAGTGAGAAATAGGTCCAGTGAGTCTCAAGCAGGTTGTATCTGTGCAAAGCGACAGAAAAGAGAAAGAACTCCAGAAGTAGAGTTACCTGACGTTTTTATGGAAGGTGACACCCCTTCCAAACAATAACCCTCCTACTCTCCATGTTCCTCACCACCTTTCACTTCTGCCATCAGCTTTCCTCAGCACAGATAAAATGCAGTTAAATTTTCATTTATTGTTTTATTTATTGTGTTTATAGTTTTTGTGCTTGACTTTTTGCATGTAAGTATTATTATACAGGTATAAATAAGCAATATTTTTACTTAAAATGCTTCATAATGCATAATTTGTGGAGGTCTGTAATAGATTAATTTAATTTACAATATTTCTTATGGGAAAAATTGATTCAGTTTTCAAAGAGCCTTCTGGAATGGATTAAGTCCGGGAACCAAGGTAGGTACCACTGTATTGGAATCAAATTAAATAAAAGAAGAAAAACAAATTGTACACAGTGCCAGCACAGACTCTTTTTACCATTAGAAAACTGTCCATACACGAAATAAGTTAAACAAATAAAGTCCAATTAAATTTTTTTATAAACATGAAAGAACTTACTTTTGGATTCAGATCATAAAAGTGAAACAGTTTGTATTTCAACTGCAGTGTATCAAATTCTCTGACATCCTGTTCCATCAGTGAAAGAGAGGAATCCACCCAGCTGCAAAAAATGAAATTAATAAATACTACATAACAATTAATTTATGTAAACAGTTCGTAAGCAATCTGAAAATTTTGTGTAGAAAACACGTTTCAACATTTGTCCACCTTCTTCATGTGTGAAACACTGCTATAAACAAACTCGGGGAGTGTATGTGTATATATAGACAAAACATACAGGACTGCTTACGTGCCTGAATGAAAACAAAGTGGACAAATGCAGCCACATTTTACTCATGTTACCAAGGCCACTGTAACACTATAATGAAAACTTGCTTGCTTTAATAACTATTATTTCTAAACCATCTCTCTTTATTTCTGGGTTTGTTTAGGAAAAAAATTCTCAAAACATATCATGACATTATTCAAATTAGCATATTAAGAAATATTTCTCAAATTCACCTCTACATATATGGCCTTAGTGTCCAATTTGTCCAACACATTTCTTACTACATGCATATAGGATGAAATGTTCCTTCCTTTTATACATATTGTTTCATGTTAGGTAAGTTAGACCATTATCTTATATGAAGGCTTTAATACAGTTTTTGCATCAGTGTTTAAGTTACTAAACAAACCAGCAATTTCTGGCTTGCTGATAAGGGAAAAACTAAAATTATCATGAATGTTTTTATGATTCTAAAATAAAAAAAAGAACAGAAAAACCTCTAAATACTGCTACATTCTTAAAGTAGTTCAGTACAATTTTTTGGTCCTTTTTTTGTGGGTAAAATATTAAATATTATTTTGATAGATAAAGGACATTTTTCAAAGAACAAATGACCTGTTCTTGTGTGATGGCATGTAGTTTTCTATATACACTGGTAGTCAATGTACACAAAAAGCTATTTACCATATCTTCTTCCTCCTTCTTCCTATATAATTTCACAATGTCAGTTATGCACAAAATACTTTTACTTATCAATATGAATTTCTTTATACAGGAAGGTTTCTCTAGGCATATTTAAGCAATAAACATCATTCCTTCAATAGAAATAGATATCCATGAGCTTGTGTTAATCCAACAATAGTACTTTTCTAATTATGTTATAATGCTTACAATGTAGGTTTACAGTTATACTGTAATGGAAATGTATATGCACATATAGTAGAAAAAATACCTATAATTAAGAAAGGAATATGTTGTCCGAAAATATTATTTTTACTACTGAAAAGAATTACAAACATCCAAACAGCTGAAGACATTTAGAAAAGTGGTAGAGGCAGAACAATAAATATGAAACTAAAATGTAACTACTGTAAGAGACAAATAAGAAATAAGTAAAAAACTTAATAAAGTACATCATCAAATGACAAAGTCCCACAAGCAAATCACTCAGAGATAAAGCATCATTCAAATTGACAGATTTTTATTATTTACCAGAATTTGTAGTGAATACAGAAGAGATTTGAACATTTTGATAAAAGTAAAAAAAAATTAAAAAATAATAATAATGAAAAAATTACTCTTGTACTTCAGATAATTGTAAGAAAACTTATTTCCACCAATGTTTCACTTTTGAAACTTTTTCAGGGCTAGTATATAAAATAATTTTATTTGTTACTCTTAATAAGCCACAAACATTAAATGTTAGTAGAATTAAAAATTCTCTTGTAATAATCTTGAGTATGAGAGGCGAGTTTTTTCAAAATTATATTACCAAAATGTCAAGGTTAAAGAGAAGTCTCATAATGAAAGGAATCCACACATTGCATTTCCAGAATGCAAACGGATTAAGTATACAAAGGGAAGGTGAGTAAAGATATTGGTTGGAATTCACCAACATTATTATCTCAAAAGAAAAGAACATAATGAAATAAAAGTTTAGATTTTCCAATAAGAAAATGGGTTTAATGGGAAGTAAATACAAACTCTCGAGATAAGGTAAATTAAGCTCTGAAAGTGAAAAATCATCTATTTCTAAGAAGAGGGAAGAGGAGGACAAGATCTTCCTGTAATGAACAAAAAAATACAGAAGTAGATATAATTAATCAGATGCATACTGAAATCATCTCAGAAATTGTTTTAGAATGGTCATTTTCCATTACAAGATAAGCGACCACAAGTGAAGGTCCACCACAGCCTGAACATGAGGAAGATTCCATTATGAAACAAAAAAAATCTTCTCTACTTGAATGAAAATTAGAAAAATTCAAGATGCTGAAGAAGTTGAACAAAGGAAAGTATTTCTAACAGTCAGAAAAATTGTACGAGTAAAACTTTGAATAACTTGCAGATAAACCATTTGAAGAATGAAATAGCAGCAAACAAACAACTCAACAGTGAAAAAAAAGTAAGAATGACTGATAACTGATTTATAAAAAACTTCAGCTGATATAGACTAAATTAAACCTACCATATGTACTAGAGGTTACAGGTAGGCTAAAAAAGTTTGTGTGACATATGAATTTAGTGAATGATAGAGATTATGACATGGTGTTAAAGAAAACCAAAAATACTCAGAGTGTTAAATGTATAAGCTATGTCCATTTTGAGATAGTATTGTTTGAATTTGATATCATGATCAAATTACCTTGCATGATTAAAATATCTATAGTTACTATTATTACTACATGTAAACATTACCCAAAATTCAGCAAATTTGGTTCAAATAAGGAGAAACTTTTAAATCACAACCTCAAACAGAAAATTAAAGCAAAAGGCTGGTGAATGTGAAAAAAAAATCACACAAAAACAATTTTAGTATGTGTCTGTCAACATTTTATTCAGAAATAACCTTCAACTAACAGATTTGACCAATCTTGTCACCACCATTAAAACTGGAAATAAATGTAAATAATTTTTTTCATTCTAGAATGATTACAAATTATAAATACAAAATCAAATGTTTAGCCTAAATATCTTAAATGTTATATAATAAAAATGTTTATCATTTTTACTACACTGATCTCTTAGCTATTGTTAGCTAAAAATCACAGAAGTTACAATGATGAGGCACACGTTCACTCATGTTGATGCATCCAAATGTATAACTTTTTTTACAAAGTGATCTGTATTTTAGTGGATTAGTATTTTATAAAATATAGTCACATTTTAGTTATAGTAAATTATATATTACACACATTATTAATATTTACAAACAAGATCTTACACTTTTCTTAAAACACTGAAAAGTAAACAGATAACTGTAGCAAACTATAATATCATCTGGTTACAATGACCTTTGTGCTTATTTGCTACAGGTTACTAAAATTAATTTCAAGCTTAATAAAGTACCTGTATTTCAGCGAAAAAAAGTAATGAAATTTTGTAAAGCCTAAAAACTCAACCTATCTCCTTTAAGTCTGGTTTCAGAAGAATGAAATGACATAGATATACTTGAAAATGGCTGAGAAAGCTGGAAACATTGAGCTTTCACTGAGTTATTTATCAGAAGTAATCATATATAAGGGACCATTTCATAAAATGAAAAGAGGTGCCCAAAGCTACTGTCTTTGATCCAGTACGAGGGATATCTCAGCAAATAGGTAAGATAAGAGTTATTATTTTATACTCTTGCTTGTCAATATCAAAAATTTGAGTTCCTATTTCACACAAAATGACAGACTTTATATTTTGACACCATAAACATCTAACTCAATTCATAGTGCATTTGATATTCTGTCATACTGACATCTTTGTTATACCATTAAAAATTAAAAAAAAAAAAATTGAGAGTTCTGAACAACATAACTTTGAATGAAATAAGAACATTCCACTTTTATAAGGAAGTGGCTTAGTGTTCTCTTCAACAAACTATTTAATGTGTCACAAAACTTAGCCCCCCAGTGGCTCAGCGGTATGTCTGCGAACTTACACGCTAAAATCCGGGTTTCGATACCCGTGGTGGGCAGAGCACAGATAGCCCATTGTGCAGCTTTGTGCTTAATTCTAAACAACAACACAAAACTTAACATACTAAAAGAGCATTCATAAATATGTTGAAATGTAAGGCTTACTGGTGCTATGAAACTGTGATTGATTAAAACATACACCAAATAAAAACAAGTGTTAAAAATATTCCAACTTTTAACAAGTGATGCTCATAATTCATAAGAACTTAGCAACATCTAATGTGTCAGTACACATACAAAAAGTAAAACAAGAAGCACTGAAAGATACAAAAAACAAGTTATTTTTACATATTATGAAGGAGTTTAACAAATTACAGCTCCATAAATGTTTTTAATTCTGGGCATTACATCAGCCTCAATAGAAGTGGATGTAAAAATTAGTGGGAATAAACAAACTGTGAATATTGTCCCTTTGTATGCTGTGATTTGTCAAAGAAACAGAAGAATCTCAAAATACACATGTCGTAAAAGCAAAAAACATTGATTGACTTGTAATATTTTTGGTAAATTATATTAAAATTGTTATTACATTCAAGGCAACTGCTGTTTTTAAAGCAGTTAAATATTCACATTTTAAAAGTTGCAATGTCATAAAACCATTGATGATACCTGATGCAGTAAATGACAATGAATTTAAGGATAACAAAAAAAAAACTTTGAAACCACACAGTAAACATTCACACTTTAAAAATAAATAAAATGAATAGACTAGAGGTACAGTTGACAAGATTGATTACACCTACATAGCAGTTATAAAGCAGTAGTAATGCACCTTTATATTTGCTATCATTACTGAGTAGCTGCAAAAAAAAGAAAAAAAGGGTTATTTAGCAAATTGGAATATTTTTATATTATTTTATGCATATCTGTAGGCTATTTAACAGACAAATAATTTAGGATAAAGGATAAAGTTATTTTCTCAGTTTGTCCACATATATACAAATGTTGAAGTAAACTAGACAGGCTTAACATCACTTAAGATACAATTGAAATCAAACATTTAAACATGTTCTAATGCTACAGACTTAAACTAGTGACCCCAAAAGTACCATTTCACAACAGATCTGCAGGTGAATCTCTCTGCCAAGGCATACAATGTTATCCTAGGTTTCATTTTTCAGCTATAAAACAGAAAAACACTAATATACCTAGTGGATTAATTTAACTTTCTATAAGTAATTAAACATTAATATGGACAAAAATAAAGTAAAATGATTAGCAAATGAATATTATTTTACCCTGCATTCAATCTTGCTCTTTCAATAAGTGATCTTGGATAGAGAAGACCTTGTCTGGCCTCTTCTGTTGGTGTTTTGGGACTTTGTGCAAGTGGAAGTTCCTGGCTTGAAACACTTTCATCACTAAGGAAACTGTGTGTTCCAATATAAGATCCATTGTGTGAAGAATAACTTGAGACATTCCAAACAGGCTACAGAAAATGTTTAAATCAAATTAAGGTAACTTCATGATTTTACACATAAGCAAACCAATAAAACAACTAAAGAAGCTGGGTATATCACATTAAAATGTTGGAGTCTCACATCATCAGAACACCTCAGGTAACGACATCTGTTCATGCTCTACATGAATGTCGTGCATCTTGACAATGGATCTGCAGCATAGTTTCCATTGCAAAAAGTCGTGTTGTAAAGCTGTCATGTCTAAATCCCATCACTCCTACATACTTGATTTCCATAACCCACCTACTCTATTAGGATGATAGTTTCCCTCCAGAAATTCATAGATGTGGTATCTAGCACCTTGAATGGTATTTCATTCTCAATCTTCTTTAAATACGTAACAGCTAAAGGGAAGATATCTGGAAGCCTTATCTTGTTGAACCTATTCCTTCTTGCTTTTTCCTTTCAGATGGAAAAAATTCATTATATGTTGCATACTGTTGCCTCAGAAATGTAAACAGCTTTTGTCATTAACCTTTGCTATCACAGAATATCATCTGGGGTGTAACTTGTTGCGGATCTCTTTCTGGATAGTTAGTGTCTCAAAGATGGTGCAAATTTTTGTTTTTTTAACATTAGGTACAATAGATATTTCTATCTTACAAATTCTACATCCACAATCTAAACACATCTTTATGATCTGAGTTTATGAATACTTTATGATAGAAAAGAATGGTACATATCCTTCATAAAAGCAATACATTTTCAGTTGCATCAGCAATATCTACAAAAACCTAGCTAGCTCAAAATATTCTTCTGGTTCATCCCATTCCATTGTGACTTAATACTAACTGTGTTTGTCATGAAACCTGATTAAAAATTGTTTTGCTATAATGTGCTTAACTATCATCATTTATACTATTGCACTTTAGAGCTCTTTAATAACATTTGTCTTATTACATGCACTGGTAGCTGTTATCATTAGCATGAAAATATATATTTAACTCGATGAAATATTTGACACATGCATATTAAATTTTAGGCTAAAAACAGAAAATGTTTCAAATTTCTTTTTATACATACACATGTACACACTCACATTGAATAAACAGAGAAAAAGTTAGCCAAAATTAGAAGAAAGGAACTCTCCCCCCCATGCCTTAATTTTTGTAAATTCTTGAAAGCCATTGAGAACTTGTATTAAGTGTACTCACACCACTTCCAGGTGTTTTCATGATTGGTGAATCTGGTGCTGTTTTTTCAGGGGTACTAGTGTTTAAACTCAAGCTTCCAACTGAAGATCCCTGCCCCTCTTTATTTCTCTGCCTTGGACTGCAACCAATATATCGAAAATTTCTCTTCAGGTGATCCAGAACAAGAGGCCGAGTAAAAGACAGTTCTTCTGGACACCTTATACCTAAATAACCAGTGTTTATAAGTAAATTAATTACTTATTCCAAGAGGATTACTTACCTTTTTCTTTACAAGTTTCACCATTTATATCCAAAATAATGTAATATGAATATCAGTCTTGGTTTTCAATAAGCATAAAATATTTAGTGTGTAAAATGGGTTCAAACCTCTATATATATTTGTGATAATAATTATACTTCTTGATAATAACTGCAAGAGAAAAAATATATAATAAACCAACTGAAACACTGCTTTAAGAAACTGTTTTTACTTCTTATTTTAAACTTGCAAGATCTATTAAAAAACATATGGCACAATGTACAATACGCTACTGGAAAAAGACTTAATGACCAATTATTGTATTTTTCCTGTAAATTATTTTCTTGCAGTCAGGTTTACTTAATAAATTTGACATGTTGCTTACATAATTGTGACTTAATTACAAACTGAAAAAAACTCTTGAAGATCACTGAGAGACATGACAGTAGTTCCACACAACTACCTGACATTTAGTACACAATCTTTCAAGGTTTTGTAAACTAAATTCACAGTACAAAACCCAATGTTATTACACTATTGTACCAGGTATCATTTGAAGCAACACACAGAAAATGCTTCATTATTTCTATTTATGGTTATAGGATGGTAAATAGCAAGTACTTTTACTACTTTTTTAAACGTGAATTCAATTTATAAGCAGCAAAGTTATTTACATTATAAAAATCCATTACTAGTTTTGCCGTGCAGTTATAATTATATGACATAAGAAAATTACAGTGTAAATATAACTAAAGAAAAAAATAAATCTTTGAATTCCTTTTTTGAAAAGCTTTTTTGTATTTAATTGGTTAAATACTGTATCTTTTCATACTGTCCATAAAAATAACAATTATTTGTCTAGCAACATGTATTCTTCTTGTTAAACAGTTGTTTTATGTATTTTGATACATTTATGAAATAATTTTCTTTGAGTAAGAATTGTGACATTTGTATGGCATGCTAGTATTTTTTGGAGTGAATAATGTTAATGTAATTATCAACCTGTGCATATCTGAAGTTTAATGAGTTTAACTTTTAAAGTTATTTTCTTCAGAACAAGCATGAAGTAGGAAAGAAAGAAAATGTGATATACGAATATACCAATGTTTTCTAGCTTATTCCAGTATTGTAATAGTTACTCTTAATTTATTCTTTGTATAGAAGATGTAATGATTTCACATTACAAGGGGTCAAGAAAACCATTAAGTTAATCTTGCTGTAAGTTCCTTTTCTTCTCAAAAACAGAATACCATTTACCATTTGGAAAAAACACTAATACTATCTGTTGTGTGAGGCTGCAAATGGCAGTGACTTTAATGATTGTTTAGTGTTCAAGTGATGTATAAAGGTTATGTTTTCATCTGTATTGTACTGTGAATAACCATTCATGTGAACAGTACATGTTGCTCTGAATAAATGTGAGGTTTCTTGGGAGCTAAGGAATATTACATTTAAACAACTTAGTACATAGTTTCAGTTTGAACAGTTGGAAGAGATAAGTCAATTAAAGTGATCATCCTATACAATTAAACAAGTATACACAAACATATCACGTGTTGTTTTTTGTGTTAACAAACACAGTACATTTTACTCTTTGTGTTCAGTCTTGTTATTCCATTTTACATGTCAATATTTATGTATTACTATTATTACCCAGTAATTGATTTCTTGATCAAATTTCCAGTTACCTAATAGACCTATCTGGCATAGTTTTAAAGTTAATTCAATTTCACACTGTTGTATCCCATATGTATCTAAACATCTGTTTAAATATACACAAATGAAGCAGACTGGGATAATGATTTTTCAGGTGATCCCCAAAATTTTGACAATTTTTAAATTATGAAACAGTAATAATTGAACCATAATTGAAACCCAAATAAAACCAAAATTATACAAGTTCCTTATTATTTTTGGATTCTCAATGAAACAAAACTTATTTTCAAACTACACACCCAATTCTTTGCACAGTTTTACAACTGAAGAAAACGTTTTCACAGAGAAGTCTACTTTACAGTCCATGAATCGTAAATCAGGCAACTGAACTCTCAGGATTTTGTGCATTGGAGTGAAATGTAACAAAGCATCTGCTTGAACACCACACTGGTCAAGAGTAGACTTTGTTCTTAGCAGCCATTTGTTCTTTGCTGGCCACCAGAGGGCATGGTCTGACCAATCTAAAGTTACATCTAAAACAAAAATGTATAATGTACATCAGAAACTTGATTTTTAATTTATAAAAATCATCATTTTTATAAATCAGAATGAATGTTAACATGAAAATAAATACTGACAATTTATTTTATGACATATGGAAACAACTAGACCAAACGTTTACTGTTAAAATCTGGCTTTTAAAACTTTATAGTGTAATTTACTCTAAAGGCAAATAAAAAATCAGTGAAAATAAACTAAAAATCAAAAATATTTTCATTATAGTAGAAAAAAGAAAGTAATAAAATGAATATATGTTTCTTTTTAAACTTACCCACATCTTCAACAAGGTTCAACATCACACCACCAATGTGAAGATCACCTTTAACTCTAATGGCTCTCTCTACTTGCAAATCAGTCACATAAACCTTCAGGTCCCAAGAACCATCTCCAACAAGATGTCCATCTGCTATCATGATTGTGCTGTTTTTAACCACTGCAAAAAGTATTAATGAACCTATTTTAAATTACATTCTATAAAGATATTCCCATCGTTAAATTTCATCATACAGATGAAACACTTAGACTTTAGTGTATTACTACTCCCACAATAACGAGATTTCACTTCCATGAATATTTCTAAAGCTAGGCTCTCTAATTATTTAAATTATTTTAACATTAAGAGAATATACAACACTTTTATTACTATCACTGCATCTTTATCTGATTTTGATTCTAATTTCTGATACACAAAAAATGTGATATTACATCAACTACAATGGTAAAAAAAATATACTTTGTACATTTTAACCTTAACATATAGTATTAAGAATAAAATTCTCAGAACTTTAGATGTTACCCTTGTACATATCCTTTAAAACAATTAACACATGTTCAGTCAGACGGTGAAAGAAAGAAAACATTGAAATGATCTATACATTTACATTTTGCAATACAAAGTAACCACAGGAATACATATGCATATTGAGAAATCCAAAATCAAATAACTTAGCACATTAAGCTACCTTTAAATGGCATATGACAACAGCCAAACTTTAGTTTTCCATTTTCAACATTTCCTATTTGATAGGATTAATTGTAATCAGTTTTGTTCATGTATACAGGTTAATGACATAACAATGTTACATTTCTTAATAGTTATTATTCCATGCCTATTAGGTTCAACAAACACAATTAAAGTAACAGGCTATTTAACAATCAACATTTTCTTTGAGACAAAATGAAGGAAAATGAAGTATTTGACCTCAGATTAATGATATAAGGCCTCACTTTGACTGACAGTTCTAATACATGTGAGAAAATTCAAGAGTAAATACTAAAGTTCACACCATCCTCTAAGCTTATACCAAACCTAAGCCTGAGATCTTGAAGTGATCAGAAGACATTCACATGTTTGATTAAATCACTACAGTTTACTTTCACTCTTAAATTCTTAGAATCTCTATTTGGCCTTTTTCTAGTTATACTGTGGTTACTTGACACACCCTGGAAATAAAAAAAAAACTAGTTTGACACTTTGCCAATTCTATGAATGATGAGTAAACTTAAGCAAAAGTAAATAAATAAAAATGTGTTATTACTCTATATCATACATGTGATTTGTAAATTATGAAAAAAATTAATTTCACCAGCTTAATTTAACTGTTGTTCACACAGTTTAGTAACATAAATAGTACCACAACAAATATTCTGTCCACTTTATCCCACCCACCCTGATGACCCCTAATATTAGGCAAAAGGCCTTGTCAGCACTGGATGTGACAGATGTAGGATTATAGTAAGGTTCAAATACTTTTACATTCTTCTTTCACTTTAATTTCTCAAAATATACCATAATTTGGTTTATTCCCAATTCCTCAAATTTTGTCATCAGTATACAAGTTTGGTTTTTTAACCTATCTTTCATGAATACATTTAAACTTAAAGCTCATCATTAGTATAGAATTCTCTCTCATCCTGAACACTATCTCACATGTCTAACCATATCACCTGTTGTAAAAAGACAGTGACAAGTTGACTAAGTTATACTGCAATATACAATACAATCAGTTTCGAGACAGATATAATACTGATCTATATCACACTGGTTGTCAAGTTGTTACAGCAAGTCTTAGACACTAGTGAGGAAAGAGAGATGTAGGTTTAAGCTCTTTTATGGCAAGTTTCTGAAATCTAAATTTTTTAAATATAATTTATTACAAGATTATAAACATAGATCAACCAAATGTATGATTATTACTGCATATGCTTGTATATGGTTAAATACAGTAAAACATGTACTATATTCATAAATAGGGTTTCTTTTATACAGATTTGAATCTCTGAAATCATTTCCTAATTGTTTAGAAAGAAATGTAAACTAAATGTGAATTCAACATTTTACAAACATATCAGTATTAATGCTATAATGTACCAATTAATTCTAAAACCTTCCTATTTACATAGTCTAAAAATATTCTAAATAGGTTACTAATATCCTAAATTATAACTGGTTATAACTGCTAATCAAAAAATTAGGACCACAGTCTCTTACAAAACATTTTGGCAAGTTAACACAGAGAGTGCAAACTAACAAACAAAACCAACTAATGCATTTGAAAAGTTTTTACCACTGATATAATGCTGTTTTATATTTCTGGTATTTGATGAATATTTTAAATTATGTTAGTTGATAAAATTTTCAAAAAAAAATGAATAGGAAAATTTTTATTTTCAATGTAACTTACCATAAAACTTACTTGTAAACCTTTGTAACCAAATACTTCATATTATAATACAACTTTTAATCATTTTTAATGACTCTTTCTTTCTAAAGTGCAATTTAAATTACAACACCTTGCTTTGTTTATCATCCAGATTGGAAGTTGAATATAATTATTAGTCCAATGGCAAAATTATTTGAATGGGAAAGCACTTGTCATATGTAACAATTTAAGTTTATCTAAAAATAAATTTTTACAAACACATCATAAAATTGATCTTATGAAATAAAAAAAAATATGCAATTAAAAGTGTTTACAATTTTTGTGTTGCAGCTAACAGTACACCGGAATTAAATAGGAACAGTGGATTTTCTTTCCATGAAATTGCAATTACGTAGAACACTCAGTTATGATCACAAGACATTCATGTTTTAAACTGCACGTTCAGTGTTTATAATATACAGTGGATTAATGTATATCTAAGACACACTTGGTGAGAATTTTAAAGCTACATCAACTTCAGCCTTAGCAATCAATATTAATTTTTTTTCTTGCTGAAGAGTGGTAATATACAAATCAATTGCTAATTCAAAAAATCTTGTATCTAACTTCTTATGTCTCATTTTTACACAAGTGTTCACCTAATAAAACTAAAAAATTCACGATAAAAGTTAGATACACCTTACAAAAATTGAAAGTTAAATTGTAATATTATTAAAAGTATATTAAAAGACTTACTTCACTAATCTATTTTAGTGTTACTGTTTAGGTTAAATCTTTACATTACATTAGATAGATGTTACTGTAATCTAAATAATGTGTCATACTTACCAAGTGTACCAAAATTAGAAATTATAAGCAAGTAACAATGTGTACGTAACCGGCTTCGCACCCAATCAGGCAAATCTCACACGAGCTTCTGGTCTGTTTTAAAGTTGAAGACTAACCAGTGACGCTTATCAATAGAGTAACACTATTGCAGTGACAGTTGTCTTTCAGAATCTGAAATTGACCGAGTACTCTAACCTACAAACAAATAATAATAAAAAAACATGAAATGAAAGCTGATATCAGAGAGCTGACAGTAAGTCACTGAGTAACACTGTCCTACATACCAACACAGTCCCAAAGATTGCAAAACCCAAAAGCAAATCATGTATTTCTTGCATTGGAACTAACATGTCATAAACCAATCAAACTGTTAAAATACAATAATACATCAAAAATGTTATTATTGATATTTGAACACTTACTTGAACAGCTGCAAAAGAATAAAACTCGTACCGATGAGATTCACTAACAAATCGGGTCAATTACCAAAAAAGGGAAGGCATGAAAGATTGCGATGGAGCCGCCCTTACTTGTCATTGGATGAACAGCAAACCAGTGACGTAAAACTTAAGGAACCGCCTTGATCTCGTGGTAAAGAACACACAGGAAGCTTGATGTTTACGTGAGGAATACGCTATCGGAATATTTTAATTTGTTAACTGCCGTAGTTTTATTTGCAAAATTTTATTCTTTTACATCTGTTAGCACTATAAATCAGTGTTTTTCATGAAGATCCAATATTTGATTAGATATTTTTGTATGAGTAACAAAAAATAATGACTTCAAAAGCAAAAACGTTTCATCTTGCTCTACCGAAATAGATTAAGTGACTAGACAGTGTACGCATTCCTCATAAAAAAAATTTGTTTCTTGCAAAAGCTTTCACAAGTGTATTCTGTTTTTATCAGTTATACATTAAACTTGATAGACATAGGAACAAAATAAAAACATATTGTATAAACTGTGAAAAAGGTAACGAGGTTTGTTTTTCATATTGAAGGTGGTTGCATTTTATTCGTGTTTAGATACCAGTAAAAAGCAAGGGCATTTCTAACATTCACATATTTATTTCCTTCAGATACATAACAAAAATGAAGCAAACAGAGGATTGAGTTGACGTTGAACGGAGGAATAGAAAATACGAAAAAATGTTTATACATCACACACTTGATTGTTTATGAAATAAAAATGATTTTTTTAATACCGATTTTTTGAATTAATGACCAGTTGTTACGTGTTAACAAAATTTCACATGTATAACCCTGATACGGAACTGTTCACCAATTCTTAAGCTAGAAACTAAATGAAAAGATAATTCTGGAAAACTGTGAACCTTAGATCGCAATTCTTTCTATTGTGTTATTTTTTAATAAAGCAAGATTAGGCTATCAGTTGTGTCCAGTGCAGGGAATCGAACTCCGGATTTAACCGTTGTAATACCATAAACTTTAGAACAGATCATAAATAAAAATAACTACTAAGGTATGATCGTGTCTCCGTACCTCACCTTTGACGTCATAGCGTTGAAAACGTTTAAAATAGAAAGACAAACACTCTGAAGATAGAGGGTGCGCTTTATATTATTTATTGAGTATGATTTTATGCATGTAAATAAACACTCATGCTGCTCTTGAATTTTTGCAAGAACGTATTTATAGCATATACTGAAAAGGATCTTTTTGGACAAGATATTGGTGTAAATTCATGACAAAACACTGATTTTAGTTAAAAGCCAGAGACAATATAAGTGTAGTAACTTTAAAACAATCTATTCTTTTCTACAACCATCAAAATATTTGACACATTTGAAACTGTCATGAGGCATTAATAAACAAAACTCGAACAACTCCCCAGTCTGAGGAAAAACAATAGAAAAAGTGATAAAGATGAAGAAATGTTTATTTTACACAAAAGTCAGTATTTGTTGGTTTTTTTAATTTCGCGCAAATCTACTCAAGGACTATCTGCGCTAGCCATTCTCTAATTTAGCAGTGAAAGACAAGAGGGAAGGAACCTAGTCATCACCACCCACCGCCACCTCTTGGGCTACTCTTTTTTCAACTAATAGTAGAATTGACCGTAATATTATAACACACCCACGGCTGAAAGGGTGACCATGTTTGGTGCGATGGGGATTCTAATCCGCGACCCTCAGATTACGAGTCAAACGCCATATCCTACCAAGCCATGTCGGGCCAAAAAGTCAGTAAAATCATGCAAGTTCCTTAATTTTGTTATCTTCTCTTCGCCACTAAAGGAAATTAGGCTCGTTAATCAATCTAACAGGGCTTGGCATGGCCTAGCGCGTTAAGACGTGTGCTTCGCAATCTGAGGGTCGTGGGTTCGCGCCCGAGACGCGCCAAACATGGTTAACCTCCCAGCCGTGCGGACGTTATAATGTGACAGTTATTCGCATTATTCCTTGGTAAAAGAGTATCCCAAGAGTTGGGCATGGCCGAGCGCGTAAGGCGTGCGACTCGTAATCCGAGGGTTGCGGGTTCGTGCCCGCGTCGCGCTAAACATGCTCGCCCTCCCAGCCGTGGGGGTGTATAATGTGACGATCAATCCCACTATTCGTTGGTAAAAGAGTAGCCCAAGAGTTGGCGGTGGGTGGTGATGACTAGCTGCCTTCCCTCTAGTCTTACACTGCTAAATTAGGGACGGCTAGCACAGATAGCCCTCGAGTAGCTTTGTGCGAAATTTCAAAACAAACAAACAAATAAATCAATCTGGCAAATTTCTTACGACATTGTTGGGGCTAGAGAGTGCTCAACTCATGGTTTTAATGGGACCCATTGATAATTTCATTCCGTGTAAAATTGCATGGGATGTAGGACCTATAAAATTATTAGCCCCTGGGCCCTCACAACCTTAAATAGGGTGTGTGTTTTTTCTTATAGCAAAGCTATATTGGGCTATCTGCTGAGTCTACCGAGAGGAATCGAACCCCTGATTTTAGCGTTGTAACTCCGTAGACTTACCGCTGTACCAGCAGAGGAGCCGTCAATGGGTATTTTCATTTTGAATCACATTTCCTAACAGTTGTTAGATTTTTTGTCCTTCCCTTGGAACAACAGTAAGTCTTCAGATTTATAACGTTAAAATCACGGGTTCAATTCCCCTCGGTGGACACAGCAGTTAGCCCTATGTGGCTTTGCTGTAAGAAAACATACACACTTCTTTTTTCTTTAATAACGGCGGGGTTCTCTAGCAAAATTGCGAGATTTCCTGTGACTATATCTAGACTAAGATTTACTTTTTTTATTATTTTGTGTATGAATAAATGAGCCATACATCATTTATATTTGTTCAACCAAACAAAGAAATCTCAGCACACCAACTTAGCTGACAACAGAAAGTCCTTACTCCTGCTTTGCTTTCTCCCAGATTCGAAAACTCAGTCACGAGCAACAGAAAAAATGTCTTTGCATTAGACAAGCTAGGAGAGAAACGAACTGAATCAATGGATGAATGTATGGATTTTAAACCACCTCGTGTTATTGCGTTTTGTCAAACAGACAGCGGCATTTCGTGACCTCTGTTCTCTGACAACACTGGTCAACCATCAGATTCAGTTAACCTCGTTGTTGATCCGACCAAAGATGTTCTAGTTCCAGTTGTTTATACCAAGTTCAAAATATAAACTGGAATATTTTATCTAAGAAGATAATAAAGGATTAATGAGGCTAGAATAATAAATTGTTCAACATCTTTAAATTTGATTATGTGATGCAACCATAAAAGTATATAATTAGTTAATACTTAAAAAACATATTCCACTATATATAATAGGAAACTTTGTCATGTTGCTGAGAGAGGCGGTAAATGCCGATCTTTAATTTAACTTAGCATTTTATTATTATTTCTTGTTGTGGGTAAACTGTATACATATTATCATTAATACTATTAGTAAGGGTCACATTAAGAACTTCTGGGATCCTGGGACAAATTTTGCGTCTAGGCTCTCAAACTGAGCTTCATAAATATAAAAGATACTATTTAGTACTATTTATTTACTACTTTTTAATGTTTTTTGGTTTTGAATTTCGCTTAAAGCTACACGAAGGCTATCTGCGTTGGCCGTCCCCAATTTAGCAGCGTAAGACTAGAAAGAAGACAGCTAGTCATCACACTCACCGCCAACTCTTGGGCTACTCTTTCACTAATGAATAGTGGGATTGACTGGGACTTATAACGCCCCCACGGTTGAAAGGGCGAGTATGTTATAGTATGACGGGGATTCAAACCTATGGATTGTAAAAAGAAAGGCATTTGTATAATTGGCCTATCGTCCTTCAGAGCCCACGAACTTTCAGATTTACAAACTGGGCATGCTAAGCACACCAACCCATTTTTTGTTTCTATGTTAATAAATGAGCAAACAATGAAGTTACGATATAATAATTTATCACATCACACATACACGCCACTGGCCAAAGTCTTCTCGTTATGTCGAATCCACCAAAGCTACTGAGGAGCTGTCAGCTCTAGTTAGCATTCTGCAGAGTCTGTTCATTAGTTTTGCCCATGAAGTGGGTGAGCTGATATTCTGCAGGAAGTTTACTCAGTTCTAACAAGATTAAACCCAGGAAGAAGGGAATGCATGAGTGTGTGTAGCAGAGAGAATAATAGTACCTCCATATACAAACTGCTTTAAAGTGATCCTTAATAGCAAGCAATCTTCCTTGTTTTGTCATCATCTAAAACAGATTGACACAGTTGATGATCATTGCAACTTGATTTAGCCTAATTACCACTATAAACATTAGTATTCTTTAAATGACTCAACTGTTAAAACCTGCAACTATTTCCCTAATATTAACACCATAATTTCTATTACAGAATAACAAAATTATCCACTATAAAAAGTTACATGTAAATGAGCATACGATTCTATGTACTTTTCATTTTACCAGCTTGCATCAGCCCTTAACTCACTAGCAAAAATTTCAAAAATAAAAAATATGACGACTACTCTTTATGGCATACCATTAGTCAATGGCCTAATTTTAATTATTGTGCTAAAAAAAGGCATTTAGAAATTATCAAATCCTACCAACTATTTATAAAACCTCTTTTTCAAAATAAGGTACTTTCCAAAATCTTGGAGGTAACCATTATTGTTATTAGGAGCAGATGAAACTGGGAAGAGCTTTTATGACCCAAACTGTGAGAAAAATAAACCAGAAATGGATGTCTCATTGAGAACTATGTTTGCAATTGTATCACTATGACAACAACAATATTAAACATTCATATCGACCAATTATCATGACAATTTTCATTAATATATTCTTACAACTTATTATTTTATATTTACTTGACCATCTTACAAAAAATAGTAGGCATTACTTATATTATGAATATTAAAATAAATATTTTACATATTATATTTCAGTGCTTGTGTATTGCTGGAACTGTAGTTAATAAACAGTACTAAATTGTATTTGACTTATTTAAGATCAGTTCTGATAGTCCTCTCTACAAATGTACCCCAAGTTCTTAACTCGATCTTGATTGCCACGATCCACAAAAAAATAAGTTAGCAATTCTGCATGATAAGTAATCTAGTTTAGCTAGCTTTTTAAATATCATATAAGCAAATATCTTCTCAATATATATATGATAGCCAAATGTTACAATCAGTATAGAAAAAAACTACATTTCAAAATGTTACTTTTCAAGAGTACATTACGTGATAATTAATAATTCTCATGATTCCTAAATTTCATATTGATATTAACATCAGCCTTCACATGCACTGAATGGTTAATCTGAGAACACAAATTATTAAGAACAGAAACGTTTCTTTGTACACATGAATTTCACACAAATAATGGGACTTTCTTTTTCAAATGATTGGAAAAATATTTTGAAGACAAAAGCATGAATAGGAAAGACACATAAAGATACTTGAGAATACATTTTTTTTATTATTTCTTCACTTTAATATTATACACATGCATGATTTTATCGTAATATGTTAAAGAAAATTATTTGATCTAAATATTTTTCATTTGACTCTTCTTACCTAAATGACAACTGGCAAACAGTACAAATTTTGGTAGTGGGCTGTTTTTTTTTGGTGCTCAGTAAAATGAATCCAGCAAGAAAACCCTCAAAACAATTATGTGAACCTGTATGCTCTCTTGTGCTAGATGCATCCATTGCATCAAAATCCCAAAATTTCTGCCAACAGTGCATTCTAGTCACTTTACTTTGCATAAAAACAAATAAAATGCAATTTTCCTTGTTGAATTACTACATGAAACGTCAAAAAATGGATGTAAATGGCTCACGAGACAACTATGTGTATACACCAATATAAAAGATTGCATATTAAATATTTATTCATCATTAATTTTTGAAAAATTACTCTTGAATTGTTTCAACAGGTATTTGAAAGTTACTAATAAGTTCAACAACAGATTAGCAAGGTAAAAAAATTATCAGTTGACACAGTACATTTTTCCAGGTATTAATAATTAACATTTTACCATTTCCTGTTTCATTGACTTAGTAAGGGCATTTCATACTGTTTTACATAACATATTAAAATATTAGCTTTTAAATTATAAGCTGCCAACCTCCAGCTTTCAAGCTTTTTTGGTGGTGAAGAAGGTAAGTGTTAATGAGTAATATTCCCGAACTTTCTTTCTCAAAGCTGGTTTTCCAAATAGAAATCACCAGTCCTGTTCTCTTTACGGTTTAAATGAATGACATGCCATTTTCTTCTCCAAATTCCTGCTAATTTTCAAATTTGACAATTAATGCAGCTATCTGGAAAATTGATACAAATTACTTTACAAAAATTTGTAGAACAAATGGAAAATCCTCTTAAGTCTCTTTACAACCAAATTGTCTGCTTCTGTAAATTTCAATTACACAAACATCATAGACTTCCTACATCAGTAAAATTTCTCAATATTATCTGTTACCAGAAATGTACCCTTTGTTTAAACATATCAGATGTTTGTCAGGGCATTTCAAAAAGAATTAGCTATGTCATGCTCTATTTGGCCACAAAGTAAGAAATTCTGATGACAAGTTTAACAAATCTAATATGTATTTACTACATTTTTCAGAGAAAACACCTGCACCATCATGGTTTAATGTACACACATCTAAAACTCAATATAGCATAAAATGATTAAAATCAAAATTTTGAACATTTATACTTTCTTACTATGAAAATTTGCTGTCAACATTACAATAACTTCAGAATGATACTAGAGGAGTGTGGCATAAATATTTGAATATGCACTAATTTACATGGTTCTTTTATTTTGGAAATGTCCTTGCAATTGTGATAATTATATTTCGATAAAAAAAGGCACAAAACTGTAGGATATAAGGTTCTTTATATATAGTAATGAAGCACAGTTTGTAGTCAATAGTTCACTTCTAAAACATCTCAAAATAGTTTCAGATTACTCAATTACATTTATTGCAAATTTAATTTTTTGAGTAATCCAGGATCACTGACATTGAAAGATCTCCTTTATTACTCTCATAAAGAACCTGGAATTATATAAATTTAAACTTCCAGTTTAAATGCTTTGACAAGTATTTTTCAATTTTGATGAAATTATGCTCAGTGCAAGTATCTTCTTTTGTTAAAATAAATTTAAATTTGTAATCTATATGCCTTATGTCACCAAGTATTATTTAACCATATAATAGTCACATTTTCTAATTACACAGTTTTTGTTTGGGATATGCTCATATATTTTATGTATATTTTTGTGTAAAAAACTTATCAACAAAGTGATCCTTTTATTTCATCTATAAAAATGGTTTAATAGAAAATTACAGACTTGCCAAATTAAACTTTAAGCATGTTTTAAGGATATTGAATTATCAAGTTGTGTTTTCCTTTACTTTCAAAATAAGTGTATGTGCATTTGCTTGCTTTATGTGTAAATTAGTATTAGACACTCATATTAATTAACTCGTATTTCCCATGTTGTATTAAATTCAACATTTAATTTTTAAACTAATATCAGTTTTATTTCAGTAGATGAGGTTTAGTTGTGCAATTTTTGTAATAAAACTGTGCAGACAATTTAATTTGTTCATCTTTTAAAACTTTCAGTGCTGACTGAAGGATGGAAACCCTTTTCAATAAAGACAACAAATAACTGAGATGTTCATAGAACCTTGAAACAACTGTAAACTGAAACATGGAATAGAATAAATAAACATTTACTAGAAGTCGTTTGTAATCTTCATTGGAAATATTTTAAAATTATCCCTTTTAAATGCTTATAATATTATTCAGTTAGGTGTATGAGTGATAACGTTAATGAGTGGTATACATGAATATTATCTTGAAAAGAGTATTAAAACTGTCAATTTAAAAAGATTTTTACTTTTTGTGAAAATGCTTTTCAAAGTGAATGACATGTGAGTAAATATGCTATAAAATTTACATTGAAAACTCTTCTAATTTTTACAACTTTCAAACTTGCATGAACCCTGCCATACAGATTATTATTCCTCATGATGAAATCATTTATCTTTCATTAAAAAATGTAACCAATCTTAAACGATTAGTCTGTGAAAAGAATAAATTACCTGGTGATGACAGTTTTTAGTATCTTTTTAGGCCCTTTTTTACTTCACCTTACAATATACGTTATATAAAAAACTCTTTCAATTTAAAATAAAATTTGTTCAAGTTATAAAAACAATGCATTACCCATGTACATGTAATCAACAGATGGTATATTCTAACAGTTTCTGTTGTGTTTTTAGTGAGTTTGTAGCTTACTTTTGTTCAGCAGTTTTAGAGCTACAAAATTTTTTGCAGTGAACAAACATTTTATGTTTTAGAATACTGACGTAAATGAAACCATTACTTCTAAAACATGTAGTATCTCTTCAACCAGATTATATAATGCCACAAGATGTGCTTCACTCTATTATTATACAAGAAACAGATTGTAAAAGTAGATAAGACCATGTAACTACAATTCTCACAAAAAGGGTTTATCATTCAGTGTTTTATATGGGCTTTACTCAATCAAACAATACAAGGAAAAAGGTTGTAAGAAGGGAAAATGTTCTTATGTTGTCTGCTTGTTGACAGGGCAAAACATGGTTAATGGGTAAAAATATTTTCAAAAACCACGATTGCAAGAGGCAATCACAGTTTGAAATCTGTAATCTCTATTTCAAGAAGGAATAAACAAAGATATTAAACTATAATGTGATTTTTTATGTAATATTCACCAAAGAATACAAAATTCTGTTGTTTGTCTCTACCCTTTACAACTTTCACAAAACTATACAGCATCACATCTTCAAGAACTGGACTAACAAATGGAAGAGAAAAAATATACACCAAAATTGATTTTTCTTGTTCAAGAAAAATAACATCAATGTTTTATACACTGCTTTTGAAAAGTAAAAACAACTGGTCAAACTCCCACTAACTAAAAGGGAAGCAAATATTTATACATACATTGCTAGTGGTCTTGTTTTGCACATATTTAATATAACAAGTTGCATATCAAGTGAATTTCAAAACATGTGAATACACACCCACTGACAGGTATCAATTACATATACATGAAACATACACTAAAAAGAAAATACACACTTTTATACACAGAGATATTTTTACCACTCCTACATTTCTTTTTGTTTCATGTTATTAATTACAAAGCACAATGGGTTACCTCTAGTCTGCTCACCGGGAGTATCGAAACGTGATATTTGGCAGTATGAACCCTCAGGCTTACCACTAAGCAAGTGAGGAGACCATACATTTTATTTGCTTCATATTCTATAGTCTTTCATTTATTTAACATGGGATGTCAAGGTTCTTTATATATAATAAAGACGCTTAAAAGGGAGTGTAGCACTTCATTGCGATAAGTTTTATAATTACCAACTTGTAAACAAATTTGACAGAAAAGGTTGTCTTATTTTTTCTATGCAAGTTAATAATCCTCATGTAAGTTTCTAACTTCAGTAAAATTCATTCCATATAGTTTAGATAATTTTTTAATATCAAACTTTACACTGTACCTAAAATCAGTATTATGTAATAATCACATCTGTGATCAATTAACTTGCAATTTTATTTTGAGACAGCAAATGAAAAACAACAACAAAAAACACTAAACAAAAATTCCACATTAACCTCCAAGTTCCTGAATAGTTTTTGTACCATCCAGTGTGGTCCATTTCTTACATCATACTGAGTAATTATTTTGTTTTTGTAGCAAAGTGCTATGAAAACCTTAGCAAAATTCCTCATTACCATTCTGAATACACAAGAACCCCAGCAGTAACTAGTAGGAACAGCTACAATATTTAAATTACTTTTGTTCATTTTTTTGTGGGGAACATATATTTTTGCAATTCTGTAAATAAGAGTTGTGAGTCCATAAACAACTAGTGCATAAAGTTTAGAAAAATGTTATAAAAAAAACAAGACAGGAATCCAAATGGACCTTAGTGGTAATTGTAAAGTTCATAAATTTAAAAATATACATAAATTACCTTATTCAAATCCCAACAAAAGTTGTTTTATTAATATACTCCTGTTCCCCACTTTCAAATCATAGTTTGCACAAAGACAGATATAACAAAGTTTAAATAATACAAGTAAATCAATCTCCCTTAGACAATTATCAACATTTAATGGAATAAATGTTTTGGGTTTGATGCCATTACGAGTAATCATAAAAAAAAATTAATATTTGTCATATATAAGAACAAAATCATATGAAACAATCTTGTTCACAAGGTTGAAAATCATGTGTTCACTTGTTAATACCTTATAATAGCTAAAATTCATACACCAGAAAGTATTTGATGACAGTGACAGAACTGAAAGTGTTATGTACATACTTGAATGTAACAAATGTAACATAAGAATTAACCATGAGTATCACAAATATTTACATATGTAAAAAGAAAAAAGTGAAGTGCTTTAGTATACTAACGTTTCTGATAGCAGAAGAATTCTTAAAACAGGTTCAGAAATTTATACATTAATATTAGAAATTAAATTTTTTTAAATGACGCAACACAACTTAAAACGTCAGCATTCTATCGAGAAATTACATAAAACTGGTACATGGTGAACTTTTTTTTACCATTCATGGGTAACAAATAATGTGTGTTTGTATGTGTAAATAGCATTCATTATATACATACTGTACATTAAACAGTCTTTACATGCTTCTATGACATTTCCCATATATTAATCTACTTTTAAATTTACAACCTAGAAAAAAATTACACCTGGAAACCAAATTATCCAAATAAAATGTTCATAAAATTGAATACATTTTCATATGATTCTAATTATGCAGTGAGTGAAGACTGAAAAATGACATATAATTACTACCTTGTATTTTGTTTTTAACTCAAAGCTACAGCTTAATCTATTCCTGCTCTTACAGCTGAGCCAGCAAGGTCACTACCTTGTCATTAACATAAACCTTTTTTTAGCAAGAACATAACTGCTTAATAACAACTGTTTGGATACATTTATTCTCACACATGGTGTTTAATTGTTGAAACTGTCAGTCAGCTCATGTGCAGTTTAATATCATAGTTACTTTCAGTTAATTGAGTAAATTGATTCACAGACATATTCCAAATAAAAATATCCATACCTAAAAGTTCCTACATTTCTACTACTTAACTTTACTAATAAAATATTTCACATCTATAGAAAAACAAGATAAATTAACAAGTTCACCAACAATTAGTACAATTTTTTGAAATCATCTACATAAAGCCTGCCAGAATTGAGTCTTCCAAAATGTTATTCTAGCAATTAGATACTTAACTGAAGAGATTTTGAATGAGCCCTGAAAATGTATTTCAGATAGATACTCATCTCAATTAGATACTTAACTGAAGAGATTTTGAATGAGCCCTGAAAATGTATTTCAGATAGATACTCATCTCTTTAAACTATCAAGAGATTTTACCTCACATTTACAATTGTGTAAGTTCCTGCACATGCCTTAAACAAGGCTCTAGTTTGTACTCATGCCATGTATTACAGTAGCCTATGACATAATCATCATTTTAGACTATAGCTCTCCACCTAGGAAGATGATACATCTTCCATGCACAGTAAACCCCATGAGAATTAGCACTGAAGCAAAGGCATGTTCTTAATGAGGCAAACTAAATGTACCAGAAATAGGGACAAAGGGTGGAAAGTGAAGCATATAAGAATTCATCTGAAATACATGTTAGGTAAGGAAAATTCTATTCCCCTCTCTGCACCCCCAAAACAAGAGCTAGAATCTCACATTAAAGATGGTGAAGGAGCAACTGCAGAGAATTACAAAAGATTAGCTTTAGAAAGGGAAAGCACATGGAGTGCAACTTTCTCAAGACAGGGTAACTCAGTGGGCCAGCACACTCGATGAGACACTGCATCATCAGAAACAGGGAATACTCATTATTCAAATGAGGTAATGGGGTAAAATATATTTTCAGAAAAATTTTTCAATGTGTCTCTAAAGGGAGCAAATTGCTCAACCACCTATCATAGCACAGGTAGACAGCTAAATGGTGTGTAGTATGGCTAGAGCTCTTAAGTTAGGTTATTCCATATTGGAGAAACACATAATATATTTACCAACAAAATTAGGTAGTGTACCAAGACAAACCTGAGATCTTTTTGATTGGTCCTTACCATCTGTGAATAGCTTGGTTCATAAAATTGTGAGGTTTCTTCTATGATACAACTAGGTTATATTTCAGTTCTACTTCCCAAATGAGGGGTGCATCCATTAGGTCTTGTACCAGTGGGATTGCACTGCCTGATGAAGAACTCTCCATGTCAACTTTGGTAGTTTTCAATTGGAGAAGCCAAGGTTCTCTCTCATAATCCACAAAGAGAAATAAAAAAAAAAGAGGAACTTGTATGGTACAGTACAGCAAAAAGGTGTGTAAGCCTTTGTCATCAAGTACATAACCTGAAATTAGGTCTCACACTGAGACACTGTAATAAGTTACTGGGATTAAAGCCAGTAGGATTGGTGTTGATTTTTTTTTTGAAAGGTATAAACACAACTCAAACAGTCTTACATAAAACTCCACCTTAACAATAAGCACTAAGCAGGAATGGAGGAGCTAAACACTTTTTATACTGCCCTTCTCAGTGTGAATTTTTAGGGAAATATTCCTTGCAAAACAACACTTGATGCTCAGTAGATTCCATTGTCTCCATAATATATATGTTGAATAACCTGGTCATGAAGCTTGGAATAATTATAAAAAAAGAGTAAATGAACAACTCACTATCAGAGCTACAATAAAGAGTGACAACAGCAAGTGGAGGGAAAAAAAACCCACAGATTAGACCATCCTGTGGTGAAAGTAATAGGACACTAATGTGTTGGGTCCACATATTCACCCACTCAATCTTATGCAGGAAACAGAAATGGATATGGGAAAAATAAATTGTTAGATAATAGTGAAAAAAAAGTAAGGAACAAAAGAGATGACTTGACTCAGAATGACCATACATGTAGGAAAGGTGAAGGAAGGATAAATGAAGGAAAAACACAAGCTACCAAAGTTTTAGAGTGATCTAGGAAGTTGTAGTTTCTGTGCTAAATAGTATGGGAAGAGACCAAGATAAAAGTGAGTAATAGCTACTGCAAGGGGAAAGGGAGAAGAAATATCTCTAAAACATATAAAAGGAAGTAGAATGACATCAGACAATATCTTCAGCCAAAGCTGCAGATTTTAGAATTGGATACAAGTGAGTGGGAATAAGGTGTGAAGGGGATGTGAAGAGGCAGAGATGATGGGATCTAGTAGTGGAAACAAATTCACTGAAAACAGTAGGAAATGAAGAAATCAAAGTATGGGAAGCATCCATGCATATGTAAGACAGTCAGGAATTGAGATATAATAACTTGACAACCAAGTGAGGTGTTGTGAGTCTAAAAGAGAAAGTTCAGAGCCAGGAATACAGAATTTTAAGAACAAGTGCTTTGCTATCAAATGAAAGAAGGTAACAGGTATTTGAATGGATCATAAGACCAGGCAGATGATAGCAAACCTATGAAAAGCCACAAACTTAAGAAATTTCTTGTTGCTGGAGACCAGATGTCAGAATCAGAATAGAATTTCAGAACTGCACCCCAATGGAAATTAAAAAGTGTAATTAAAGGACTGAGTGGAATTAAACATAAGGATAATACAGTGTCATGTGTATCACACTCACTATAAAGATGGAAACCCACAAATGTATCTGAGAAAGAGGCAGCAACCTACCTCTTAGCCTGAAGAGCTTCAAGCACTTTAAAATAAGAGTATGGTAGGAAAGGAAGGCCATATATGGTGTTGTGGGATCTAGTAAGCTACCATTACCACATGGGTTGAAAACAAGATGGTGTATATCCAAAGATAGGTGTTTTGAAAGGCCAGATACCACTGAAGAGAACAAATATGAGCACATCCAAGATAAAGAGACAAACAAGAATAAAAAGTCCTCCAGGAAGATTCATGCAATAAACGAAGAAGACATGAGAGCCCTAATATCAAAACTACTATGTCACAGAGAAAAAAGTTGACCAAATCTGTTCCCTATACAAAATGAGAGGGAGACTTCCATTTGAAGGAAATACAGGGTTTTAAAATTGAAGTGAAGAACTGAGCCAGCCACCTCAAAGGAAAAAAAAAACTCTTGAAGAAGGGAGGTCAAAATAGAAGAAACTACATTGAAAAAGGCTATTAAAGACCAAATATTTAAAGAGCAGTAAAATAGTACCCCGTAAAATTGTATTATCCATGAATATGAATATGAAGCATGAGAATAAACAAAGAGGATCCCTAAACTGAAAGATTCAGGTGAATGAAGCTCATGCAATAAGTGAACTCCCAGATTCAGCAAAAAATTAATAGAATAAGGGAAAACAAAAAAACATATTTAAGACAAAAATCGGGTAACTTGATCCACATCAGGATTAGAGAATGAAAAGTAAAAGCAGCGTCAGAAACAAAATAATGAAACACTCACATAATGGTGCAGGCTCAGCAGAACAAACAGAAAAAGGGAATGGAACAAACCATGTGGTGCACATTGGCTGGCTGTAGTATCAGTGTTCCCAGTTGCCATGACAGTACTGGATGATTCTGGTGAAAGAATTTGTTAAAAGCCTTGTCGCATGCTATAAATGTGGGATCATGAAAGCATAATCCAGTTAATACGTGAAACTGATGTTAAGATGATTGTTTTTTTAAAATACATAAAGGGAGAACTTTTTTTTTGTTACCAGTTAAAGAAAAGGCAAGTACAGCAATGGTGTATTGGCCTAATGATGACAATGAAGTGTACTGAACAAAGCCCATATGTTATATTGAACAACATGGCACAGAATGGGACATGTATGGTTAAAAGAACGAAAACAATTAAAATAAAATAAAATTTAAAATAATTTGAATGAAAGTTCTAGCTGATACGTTTAAATTTTAGTATCATTCTTTCACAATCAAGAAAATTAAAGAGAGAAGGACTACATGACAAATAATAGCAAAAGATTAAAACAATAAGCACAAAAGATGGTGGCAAATCTGATGAAAAATACACCTGAAAACAAAAAGCATCAAAGAAATAATGAACCTACGTGCTTGTGCTCATTGGAATTACTGAATATGGAGGATGTACTGCTCTTATATTAGTGAAGAGCTATAGTCTAATGATAACGACATCATAGGCTGGAACTACATATATTGATACTTATAGGGGTAGAAACTGTGTTTAGAAGTTTGGGATGTACAGGATATTACATGTTTATGAGATAATAGGTGTTGGTGATGCAAAAGGGTGAGTAAAATTTTTCAATTTAAATTTTTTGTTTTTTTGGAAGTGAAGGAATTTTTGGACATGTAAAATTTAATAATGATTAATTGAATTTTGATTTAAATATAAAAATTTCATACTCCATAAAACTGTAATAAAGTATTTTTGTGATGTATACTGATTTGAGAAATCACTCAATATGAGCAGTAATGAACTTGATAATTAATTTCTTAATGCTAAATAGTTTATCAAGACATTTGAATGGAGAAATATCTTTCTGATTTTTTGTTGCTTTTTAAAGTAAGAAAAGCTGTGAAGATATTTTCTTCTCTGCAAGCAGTTTCAGTGTGCATATGGTAACAAAAAAATGTTTGTAAGGGAATGATCAATTATGTTTAATGTTATCCATTTATACACAAATTTATCTTTCAGACTTCCTATCAACATTTCTATTCAATATACTTTTTTTGAAGAATAAATTCTAAAAACACAGAATTTACAAACAAATAACAGGTAACATAGAGCTAAATATTTTATGAAGAAATTATACCAACTCTCACATGCTATGCCCGTAGAAGGAAAAACACAAAAGTGGAAAATACACATATACCAAGAATGTATGTTTGCACTTTTAACCTTCTATTTAAGTACCAAATGCAAAGGAAATAGTTTATACTATATTAAATCCTTGATGTAAGTATTAATTACAATTATATTATCTCTATTTAGTGACAACTGATCATCACCAAAAAATGGCTGGACTGCAACCATAGCAATTAATAAGAAAAGTTGGCAGTGAACAAGTTAAAAAAAACATATTCTTTTCCATATTTTTTTCATTATTTCCTTGAAAATAAATTCATTAAAATATACATGATGATGTTTTGAATATTAAGCATAGATAGTTACAGAGAATATCATGATTCCCGACTGATCTAATACCAAATGCAATGTACACAAGCAAAACATGCTAATTATAAACAAACTCCCAAAAACAGTCATCTGTAATAATACATATAAAAACAGTGATTAAAACTTTACACCAAAAACTCTTTTCAGTCCATCAAATGTTAATGTTATTTCATTCACAAAATGCAACAAAAATTGACTTTGCAGTTGACAAATGATCAGAACAAAATACAATACATTGTTATCAATGTTTCACACTTGTTACATCTATATCTATATATAATGACAACTGTACATACTTTTATGAAAAAAAAAGGACAGAATAAATACCCATTTTACTGGAAATATTAAAAATATACTATTTACAAGCGCAAGATGGAATAAAACAGTCAATTTCAATCATTTTAAGCTATTTTAATTCACCACATGCATATCAAGTAATGTACTACAGCCAAATCAACTTCATCTGTGTTAAATTATGCAAGATGTTTTTTTAAAAACAAACAAAATTCCATAAAATCCACTGAAAATTTTTTGCAGCAAAGTCACTTGACTTCTACAAACACCTAAACACTTGAAACATTTTCTACCAAACACAGAATGGCAGTGATCTCTTTTTAAACAAGTCTTAATCAGTTCGTATAATCAAATTTTCCTATCACATTCTTATAAAAATTCTTTTCCTGAGACTTGTGTTTCAATGATCAAATTCTACATAAACCATACTATAACTCAGCATAGGTTTAGTTCACATTTCACTGGCATCAGGTTGGCTTCCACAATATTAATTCATAATGATTTGTAAATTCTTTCACAACCATTATTCATGCCGAAATTTCACATTCTGGCTTTACAAAATTGTAATAAAGCTTACTTTATGGTTTCTTGTTTTTGTCTACATCTGAAGTTTAATTAAAACATTGGTTCAGAAGTTACACCAAATTAATAATTAGTCACTGAATGATCTGAGTGTATTGAAATAAAGAGTTTTGTTCCTGAAACAAAACTTCAATAAAAAAAATAATTAAGAATTAAAAATTAGAACAGAATCATTTTCAAATTTACAATAAAAACGCTTCAAATTACCTTAAAAAATTTCAACAACTTCATATTTATCTTGCTGGATTCTTAAAATCAATTTATATTAGGAAATATTCAACTTTTCCCTACGAAGTCGATTTACCAGCGAGTTAATAGTGACATATATCACCACAGTACATCTACTTAATAGCAGCTGCTTGATCATAAATTGTAGAATAAAATCAGATATGACAATAAAAAAAAAATCCATTTGATGAAAACATATTTGACCAAAAAAATACAAAATTTTAATCTACCTCTAAGCACCGAGTTTTTCACTTTTCTTAAACTGCTTAGTAATTAAACTGTAACTGCTTTACCTCAACAATACTAAACTTAAACTTATCTGATGTTTGAACTTAGATTAAAAAAAATTGTTTCCAAAATTAGGTATAATTTAGCTAATATTGTTTGCCATAATTAAAACTAATTGCATTAGGTGGTGTTTATCATGAATTTTTTTTCTAATTCCAGTTATACTATATAGCAAAATAACACCATTCTGCAATTATGATGGTTCTCCTTGTGACTAATTATGATTTTAATATAATAAATTTTTACTAAACTATAACAGGGGTTTCTAAATACATAAACAGAATGAACTTTAACAGACTCTATACATGAATTAAAAATACACAATAAAAATCCAAATACCACAGTGATAGTTCATCCAGACTTGAATACTTGCTGTTTGAGTTGATTTGTTTACACTTCATACATTCTAGTGTACAAAGGGCTTTTAAAACTATCCCCTACAAGAAAAATAATATTTAAGTTTCCATAAGGCCTAGGCACAAAATAGGATAAATGTTTTCTGTTTCTGGATTGTTATTATAGCAACTTTTACAATTCCTTTATTTCAATGAAATAAAGTTTTGTTAAAATTTTGAAATTTCTGTCATTTGGAACAAATTTCATGAAATAATTAGAAGATATTTGACTGTTTTATTGAGTCACTTGAACAGCAGAGATATAGGAACTTCAAGAAATAAATGTTACTGAACAAAATAATTATTTTAAAATACAGAATCAGCTACCATACATAGTTCAATAACATTCTTTTTTATTGGTGTATTCATTTTCTCTCTTAACATTTCTTAGTTTATCTTAACTATGAGCTTTAGTGACCCACCAGGAAGAAAGAATCTTCAATTTATAATTCAACAGAACATTAGTATTTGTGCACCAGGTTATAAGTGATCGTTTCATTCTCACAAGACAGGAAAATCAATTTTATATGGAAAAAAAAATTCAGAGGCACAGCTCCTTTCAGCCATGATTGTTAAATAAATAATTAAAAAGTTGTAATTTAAATGTATATATTTTTAAACTGTTAGGAAAATAATGTGCGATTATTTACCCTTTTGCTGTGGGTAGGGTCAAAGAGCATCATCACGCTTGTTGATTTGCATTTAAAATTTTACTGAGCTATTATGCTGTGAATTTGGTATCAAACTGTTGATTATAATTCAAAGTTTAGTATTATAAATTAGTTAATTTCTTTATTTGAAAAATAAATATTGAAAGAATAACAAATGCTGATTTTTATATGTCACGTGGTATGTTGAATGCAGCTTTGGTTCAAATCAGATGTTTTTTGTGATGCCCAAATGTCTACAGTTTCTTCAGCTAATCTGAAACTCAAATGACTTATTTTGATAAGCTATAAAACAATGTAAGAATTTCCTATCTATTTTATTTTCTGAAATATTATTACATTTATTAAAACAACCTAGGTGGCCCCACCATCTCTCTTTTTTGTTTTGAAATACTTGCTTACATATATCTGCTTTACTCAGTGATGCATTTATAACCAATTGAAAATTCAGAATGTCCCCTATGCAGTTTCTAAGCATTTTCAAAGTACTTACATAAGAAAATCTTTCTTTTCATGGTAGAAACAAAGCAAAGAAGTAAGAGAAAATAAAGCATAAAATATCACATTCTCCAGATCAAAAACAGCTCAGCTTAGTTATTAAGCTCTATAAATACAGGGGAATTCTGCAACATTGACACAGTAATTTATGATTTTTTTTATTTCAAAATACAATACATAAAAACTTAATTTTTTTTTACAATAATGAAAATAACAGAAAGAAAATTAAAGTTTTTCTTACAAAAATGTTTGATAAGTTCCTGGAGGTTATAGAGGTCTCACATTACAAATCTGATAATTTTCTGATGTGTAAAAGTATTTTTGATCTTAAAATCTAAATTTCATTGCATATTAGAGAGTTAATATTTGAAAAGAAAAAATGCATGAGCAAATTGTTAATTAAAAAAAAATCTTAAAAGATATTTAAGACACCTGATATTTTGGGTATTAAAACTTCACAATATTTACTTATAATATGTAGAATCTTTTGACATATGTGTACATTTTAAAACGTTAGTTATTAAGCTCTATAAATTACAGAGGAATAACTGTAGCATTGACATCGTAATTTATGATTTTTTATTTTAAAATATATACATAAAAACTTAATTTTTTTTACAATAGTGAAAATAACAGAGAAATATAAAGATTTTCTAACAAAAATGTTTGATTAGTGTCTGGAGGTTATAGAAGTCTCGCATTACAAATATAACTGGTTTTGGGGATAAGGGCTGGGTAGTATTCACCAACTTATAGTAAAAGTGTTTATGTAAGGTTTCATCTTCATTTCAAAGGCAAATTTATATAGTATAATTAAGTGAAAATCAAACTACAGAATGTACAAGTACTTAAAAAATTTAGCACTAGGGAAACATTTGTATAATAACCACACCACTGGAAAACTAGCCAGTTTTTAATACTACTTACAATATTATTTTCAATGGCTTAAAATAAAACAATAGAATCTACAAGCATTTCCTCATCAGCATTTTACTTCAACTAAAAGCATATTTTAATTTTTTGAATTCATGGATATACTATATTTATATTAGGATAGTTTCACATATCAGCACATGCACACAATTTACTTACATTACATATCCATGCTTTCAATAACTTACAAATTACTGTATAAAAATCACCAACTTCCTTACTGTCATCTATAATGTCCTGCAAAATGACCATTTGTTGAGCATTAACTGGGCTTTTCCTTAGTTCTGATGACAGACTAATGAAGTACAAAACTAACTACATTAAATTATCAACAGGTATCCACCAGCTGAAAAAATATATACGTGGTTATGTGGCACGAAAAGTTATTGAAGAAATGTTACACGTACTTGGTAACAATAGATGTAGTGTAGTATGAGAAAGTAAAATGCTGAACTTTAGCATTTCTATAAAGTCTACAGATGACTTACAAATAATACATTGATAAGTACAAGCTGTCAGTATTTAAAAAAAGAAAAACAATGCTTTCTAGGTCAAGACCTAAAAAGATTCAATTGACTCTAGGTGAAATAGGTTATTTTTAGGTAATGATTTAAGCATGAAAAATCTATATCTAGTGATAATTGGTCCACTTTATTCTTCCAACTTGCACATCATAGATGAAGTAAAAGAGGGAAAAAAATGTAGATTTTTACACCACTTGAAAAAAGGCTAACAATAAATCAGCTGTTCATTTATTAATCAAATAACATTTCCAATTTATCCACACAAAGAAGTGTAAATAAGAGGAGTTAGAAAAATCTCTTACTAATGTTTGTGCATTAAGGAGCCATAAACCTGATGCCAGTCTGATGATATAAAAAGATTAGTTAAATTCAACTGAGCAGTGTGTCAAATTATCTTCACTTCATACATTTCAGTTGTGTATTTGCAAAATCTCAACTAAATCTCAAAAAACATCCTACAGCCAACTTTTTGTAGTTTTTATTGATCATGAAATGTATAAAATCAGTTCAGCCGTAACAAACATCTAGCTTTACAAACTATATATATATCTCCATATTTAAGACTATACAGAATAAAATAGAAACTACATCCAGGTGTGAAGAATTTTTAACCAAAGAACAGACATTTCACACTTAAACAGAAATCTACCCTCAAGACTGTACATCAGGACTGTTTTCTGTTGCTATGTGCATCTTGCCCATTGCTGTTGTTGCCATAGCAATGTCTGGAATGGTGCGATGAAGATGGCTTGTCATGTCTCTACCTGTAGCCTGGAAAGAATAGTATGCATGTTGAAAACAAATAATCAGAAATTAAATTTCAATAACTGAAATACTTTTCAGAAATTTAAGTTTATTTTAAACTATTTTATATTAAGAGTTTCTAGAAACATGCAAAGAAAAATAGGTTTATGGGTGACTAGTGAATCAATCTACATGTAATAAAATATATTTTATATAAAATATGAGTAAAGACTCAATTTTCTACAAACTCTCACACTTTCAAAAAATGTAATTTAACTTCTCTGAAAAAACAGTCTTATTAACAATTGTAATAAAAACAAGACAAGTTTCTTATTTTGCAGTCCCTTCTCAGTTAAAAACATCAATAAAGTTTTGGTCAATTAAAAAAAATTCTTATAATTATATCTTCCATTTAGGAACTACTCTGACAGTAATGTACGAGAAAAAATGAAACAAGCAGTTTCCAACTTTATGTTGACAATACTGTGTTTTTTGCATATACCTTCTGTGAATATTAACACTAATCACTATATCATAAAAATGTTTAACCTATTAAAGTAGCTAAAACCTTGAAGCATGCAAGTTTAGACACTTACACACACACATCTATGTTACCAAACTGTGTTGTGGAACATACTTTAATAATAAATAAAAACTATTGTATATGCTCAGAAACATCTGCTGGAAAATTTAATTTTGCAGTAACTAATTTGTGGTTCATGAGCAGCACTACACAAAAGATAAAAAATATAATTATTTCAAAAAATGGTGGAAAATATTAATACCATAGACTTTTCTTCAAGATTTCAAAGGAAAAATATCAGTTATTTTAATTAATCTCACTTGAAAACCCCAATGAGTCTCCCGGGAGTTGTAGCCACTAACATGTGGACTAGCACTGCCATCGTGTCGGATACGATCCTGGTGTACTGGACATGTTGCAAGTCTGTCACCATCATTCAGCTCCTCGACAAACAAATAAATGGGTCGGTGCAGAACTTCCACCACTGAATCAGGAAGGCCAAATTCACGAACAACTTGAAGTTGGATTAATCTGGTGGCTTCACAACGAATCTGCTTAAATGACATTGCTTGTCGAGCATTTTGGGAATGTCTTAATTCTTGTTCCCTCTTCCTCATTATTCTCAGAGTTGCATCACTGGGAACTGTAGAAAACTGATGATTAGACCAAGTATATACCTTCTCCAAACTTTTGCATTACACTATTACTTCTGAAGACACATGAAGTACAGTAAAACAGACTCATCTTTGGATCAACCAACTACACATATAAAACACTTTTTATAGATAATGAAGTTCTACTTTTCTGTCTTTTCACTCTATAATAATGTTTTGACTATATCTTTAACAAGTGCAAGAAGATCCATAGTCTATCAGTCTCATGAACATGACACAATAAACCCTGTAGTCTTCAATCCCAAAACGTGTATATTTCTGGTTTTTATATTACTTCAACAAATTAGGCAAACCAACAGGTAAGATATATCTTAAGATAGCTGGTATGGGTGTTAAAACATTGTTTTCTACTTTGTTATAGTAAAGGTTTTAATGCCCATACCAGCTGTCTTGAGATACATTTTTACTTCAAGTGGGTTTCTCATAATCATAACAGGTGCAATGTTTTACATCCAAACTTAAAAGTTTTATCAAACTAATCCTTATTCAACCATAAAATAATACATTAAGCTGCACAATATTTATTTGTTGATAATTTTTATTCTATTGGTTGTACTTACATTTAAAAAGCTATAAATCATTTTGAACTGAAAAAAAAAATTTATATTACCCAGACGAATATTATTTGACTGCAAGTAATTTGGTTAACATGAATCACTTGATAGCCATATTTAAATTTAGAAACAATTAAAAAACGTTTATTGAATGGTTAAATGTATAAACCAAGTAACTTTTTAATCTCTGACTGACAAAGGGCAATGTAACTTATTAAGATCACAAAACATGCATACAAACATAATGTGGATAAATAAATTGAAACAGTAATATCAAATTCTCTAGAAAAACAAAATGTTTCAATCCTGTTAAATTCTATAAAAACAGAACCAAAACTGTAACATATACACTGCTGGCCAAAATCTTAAGGCCAATGAACATAAAGAAAAAATATGCATTTTGCGTTGTTAGACTCGACTACTTATTTGAATAGAGCTTCGAAAGATAATAAGAAAAGGGAAAATAAAAATGAAAAAACGTTTTAACATTTAACAGGGAAAATGGGAACACTATAAATTTAGCCTATATACTAGATATATATCAAAAGATTAAAACCATACTGAAACAAAGTGTTAATCAGTAAACATGTAATGAAATTAAGTCATTTGTGTTCAAGCATTGGAGTTGTCAACATCTCCCACTGAATCTCCTGTGTTACATTGGATAAAAACATGGCAAAAGCTAAAACAATGACAGTGTTTGAACATGGCAGAATTGTAGAGCTGTCAAAGCAAGGTCTCTCTCAATGTGCCATTGCTGGTGAGATTGGGCATAATAAAACAGCTATTGCAAATTTATTAAAAGACCCTGAGGGATACGGAACAAGAATTTCAAGAGATCGTCTCAAAAAAATTTTGCTAGCACTGAGAAGGAGGATTCAACAGGTTGTTCAACAAGACACCAGCCAACTGTCAAACCAGATCAAGGCCCTTATGGACATAGAATGCAGCTTAAGAACAATAAGACAACATCCACAAGAGAAAGTCTTTAAAAACTGTTAATGTCTTCAAAGGCCACGCCTCCTTCTACACCAAGAAACAGCTTGGATAAACTTTGCTGTGATGCACCAAACATGGGACATAGAAAAGTTGGAGAAGGTTTTGTTCACTGATGAGAAAAAATTTAACCTGTATGGTTCAGATGGCTTCCAATGTTACTGGCACAATAAAGATATCCTGCCAGAAACATTTTCTACACAACACAGTGGAGGAGGTTCCATCATGATCTGGAGTGCTTTCTCCTTCCATGGAACAATGGAGGTTCAGGTTACACAGGGGTGTCAAACAGCAGCTGACTACATTGGCATGTTGGAGAGAGCATCTTTATTGACTAAAGGTCCTTGCTTGTGTGGAAATGACTGGTTCTTTCAGTAGGACAACACTGCAATCCACAATGCTTGCAGGATGAAGAATGTTTTCATGGTGAATAACGTGATTCTTTTGGACCATCCAGCATGTTTGCCAAATTAAACCCATTGAAAATGTTTGAATGTGGATGGTAAGGAAAGTTTATAGAAATGGACGTCAATTCCAAACAGTGCATGATCTTTGTGAAGCCATATTCACCACTTGGAATAACATTCCAACCAGCCTTCTGCAAATGCTTAGTCACAATTTGCTAAAGCAAATGTTTGCAGTTATTCGCAATGACGGCTGTGCAACTCAATTCTGAGACCACTTGTTGGGCATATCCTACCCTGTTTGGAACTTCTTTTTGGTATAGTCTTAACCTTTTTACCAGCTAATATTTAGGCTATTTTCAGTGTTCACATTTTCCCCATTAAATGCCAAAAAGTTTTTTAATTTTTATTTTCCATTTTCTTATTTACATCTTTTGAAGCTCTACTACAATAAGTGGTTGAGTCTAACAATGCAAAAGGCATATTTTTTCTTTATGTTCATTGGTCTTAAGATTTTGGACAACAGTGTATTTGTTTTCATAGATTTTATTTACTGCCAAACTTATTTTTATAAAATGTTTGTCGAAAAACTTTAAACATCTTAAAAATGTGAGGCTCTACTGAACTTAAACACTAATTGTGTCAAAGGATGACTTACAAATGTTTCAAATATAGGTTTACTATGTTCATGCTACACAGTTTAAGGTAGATTGTAATCATACAGATAAGTACTTAGGTTCTTTTCTTTTAATACCTAAAAATGCAATGAAATGTAAAATTCTGATAAAAGGGTGAAACTTTTCAAACAACTACAGGCATATTCTACATTAATTTCAAATTTGTAAAACTAATTTTATATGCATTTATGAAACAAAATATTTGAGGTTGTGAAGGATATTCAATTTATAGAATTTAATGTTAAAAATGTTCACAAGAATTCATACCAATAGAAAATAGAATAATACTTAGATCAGACTCGATAAAACAACAGAAATATAAAAGGTCTTCATTAAATTCATTAGATATTCAAATATGAAAAAGACAAAAAATTAAGAATTTCATAAAAACCACATGGCAAAGCTTTCAAAATCAAATACTGATCACAATTACATATGTATTAAAAAAAATTAATTCTTCAACACATTTACAGTTTCACCAGGAAAGAAAAACAACAGCTATTTTTGTCTAGGCAGTAGAAAGATATATTCTTACTGTACTTAACTATTCCAGCTAATCAAACTGTACTTTGAAATCTCAGAGCAACCATCAATCATGAAGCTGATATCAGCTTGATCTGTGAAATATACAATTTCTCTGAGCCCATTTATACTTCAATTACAATGGAAAAGTATTTATGCTGACACCTCTGCATGCCAAAGAGTTTTTCCATGTACTAAATTCCTGCTCCATGAAGTAAAATCAATATTATTTAACATTCCTTTCCTTCTTGTTACTAAAATGAAAACAGTCTAGAGCTTAGTCACCTCCATTAGAACTAATAAAAAGTCAAAGAAAACAGACCTAAGAAGAAATACTTACCCACAGTCAGGAATACAGCATTTATTAAAATACAGTTTTAATCAACAGTCAATGTATAAAATATGTATCAACCAAAATCTAAATACTAAAGCTATTCATGACCTTTCCAAAGCATTATTTTTCACCAAGTATGCTGAATTACACATTTTCAGTATGACATTAAATTGACAATAACATCTCAAAGGATTAAGATCTTGTACAACAACAACAAATAAAAGGTTAGTTAAATAAGGTAAAAAAACAACAAACAATTCTATTGTTCAATTATCAGAAGTAATTATTTCATATAATATCTCAACTCTCTCATTTCATCCTTTTGCTACAGACAGGTCTAAGGGTGCATGTCACTTCTTTTTATTAGCTACACTAAAAATTTGATTAAGCTGCATTGCTGTCATTGTATAGAAATAAAAATTGGCATTACAATGCAGTTAACATTTAAAATATTAATATTATCCAAGTTTCAAGTTATTAACTTTATAGAGAAATATAAGGTGTTCGGAAAGTCACTGAGCAGTTTTGTAGTCATATTTTATTCAGTCTATTTCAAGCCAGCAAATGATAGCAGTGTTTAGAAACAAAACAAGAAGGATCCAGGCCTGTATTGATGCCAATGGGGGTCACTTTCAACATTGTTTATAATTTTCATTCATATTTACCTCCTATATTCTATATTGAAACATGTCTGTTAACAAATATGTGAGTGTACAGTGACTTTCCGAACACTGTATATTGAAAAATTCCTCAATCTTCCTCAGCATGAGAATTGTAACATTTGCTGTTTTGGTCTTTCCTCTTCTCTAATTTATTTATCACTCCTCTAAGAAATCCAGAATTTAATATACACTATTATAATAACAATATTACTCAGGAAAATAATATTTTTTATAGCCTTCAATTTTATTTGTTACAAAGTCATAAACTAGAAAATTAAACCCATTTGCTCTGCTCACATCCTCTCACAAATTGCCAATAGTTCTGACGTTTTATATTACTTATAATTAATAGAAGGCCAAAGTTTTAATATACCAAATAACAATTCATATCACATTGTTTTCTGTACAGAGAATTGTCTGTTTTGTCTCTAGTTCAAAATTTATTCTCATTAAGAATCACACTGAAAAGTTTAGCTGAATTTTTGAAGGTTCTTATCACACAAAATCAGAAAAATTATGATAGTTATAGGACATTATTTGCTTTGTGTGTTATTATTCTGTGTTCTTAAATGCATTATTTAATTAAATAAAAATTACTTAATGTAGTGTTACCATTAGCATAAAAAAGGAGGCTCAGAGTTTATTGCCAGTCAACAGCAAAAAAAATAACACCCAGTTAAGTACTATATTTCTTGTTTTACATGTGTTTTCTTCATCTATTATTATAACAGTAACTAAAATATAAAAATGTAAACTTGTTACGTTAAATAAAGTAAGATAATGAAAAAGAACTTCAAGTGTTATGTTTATGAACAGTACATGCAATATGTAACTTGATAAGAGTAACATCGGTTGCAAATTGAAAGAAAAATTTAAAATTTGTGTTGTGGAATCATTAGTTAGACATGGTTTAAAAGCCAATAAAATTAATTATAAACAGATTAATACTGTTGCAATATGAAATATTTCTAAAAAGAAAGAAAGGAAAATTATATTTATTTCCTGATTCTTTATAATAGTTATGGGATCAGTTAATTTGACCACTCACATATAGTTAGGGTAAAGAAAGTAAGAGATAAAAATGTAATTTTTTTGAGAAAACACTCTTGATATTTATTTATGTTCTACACATTATGCAAATAAAATTTTACAATTTTCAAATGAAGAAAAAGTATTTTTAATCTTAACATAAAAATATCTTTGCACTAAAAGCAGTCAACATTCTGACTTCACATATTCACTGACAAATATTGATTAAAAATACCTCACTAAAAATCCTGATTTTATGTCTACCAGAAAGTGGTACTGTTTACTAAATGCATAAACAATTTCATATAAATATACAATACATATTGCAAATTATAGTATAGAAATTCTGATGGACATTTTAGAGTAATTAGGTAATCCACTAAGCCTGTAGCAAGAAGGTTAAGACATGCAATAATTAAAAAAATCGTTTTCATACTTAATTTTCATTGAAACTAGATCTGCCGGAAACAATCGTTAGCATGTAAAGTTCATATTTTTTTTCCTTTACAAATTAATTACATAATCAGAAAATCAATGGATTATTTTGCTTTTATCACCTAAAAAAACTCTTTTTTTTCTACCTATGCTTATAACATATTTTCATATTAAAAAACAAATACATAAATTGTAAAGCTGTAATAAATACAAAATTCCAAACAAACCTGGAATGTTTCCATCCAAAAACTCAATACCTTCTGCTGAATCTCTTGTGTTGAAAGCAGAACTTCTGTTCTGGTACAGAGAGGCTTTATCCCCTGTTGACTGACCTTCAGTGCTGTGAGGAGTCCATGATTCCAACTCACGGGCTGAATGCTCATCAAGCCATGCCTATCAAATAATTCAAAACTAGTATCTTGCAAATGGTTTAATTGTTCTAAATGGGTTATCTAAAATATTAATTTGTTTGTGAATTTAAAATAAATAACAGTAACATGAAAAATAAGGTATGCAACATTTTATACAATGTGAAAATATGGTTGAAAAAAGTTTTCTTTGATTTTTTTTTACTTAAATAGGTCTATAATGCATGAAACATATATTTGTGTGAAAAATATTTTAATCAGTTCTATATGGGTGCATTACCTAGAAGTAACACTATTCAATTTGGGAACAACTGAAAATATCTGGTTGTTCAGAAATAAGTGTTGTTTTGAAAAGTATAAACCAGAGTTGTAAAACATGCTTTAATCAAAGTATTATTTGCTTCAACAAACTTTTGCCAACATGTAATGATGTTGTTAATGGCCCTGCTGTAAAAATCAAAATTTCTATGATAAATGAATTCCTTGAAAGCTTCTTCTGCAGCTGCATGGTCTTGAAAAAGTTTATTGTTCAAAAAGTTGTCAAAGTGCTTGAAAAAATGAAAATCTGAAGGGGAAATGTCTGGAGAATAAGGTGGATGAGGCAGAAAATCAATTTCCAATTTGTTCAATTTTTGGAGCATCATCCTTAACAGTCAGCTAATGACGAACCCACTAACCTAACTTTTTCGTCTTTCCAACTGCACTGAGCAATGCTTCATTTGTTTTTGCCCAACTTTTCTGCAAGCTCATGTACTGTTGTACAAGGGTCTGTCTCAACTTCTTCCCTTAATGTATTTTCATCTGAGGATGGCTTCCTTTCATGACTTTCATGGTCTTCAAGACTTTCATTTCCATGTCAAAACCTTTGGAACAAACACTATTATAAACAGTAACAGATCTATGGTTGAATGCTTGGTTGATGTTCGGTATAGTTTCGGTCACTTTTCATCCAAGTTTGAAGTCAGAGTAAAATCAGATGAAAGTCCTTCCTGTCCACACTGCCTTGGGAGTTGCAAAAAGTCACTCTGAGTACAGCTGGAACAGCAAACACTTAAGACACCTTGTAAGCAGCAAATGTTGGATTAAACCAACCAACCAATGGTAAGTTACTCAATATACAGCTTCTAAATGTCATTGTGAGAATTCCGACATTATTTTCTATACAACCTCATAACTCTTTTATTCAGTTACTATTACTTAGAAGTAAAAAGATTATACTATGGAACTGAAGCATATTTATGTGTACTAAATAACAAAGACAGATTTATTACCTGTACATTACAATTTGCAATAAATTAAATTCTTTTTCTTAACCTTTAAAGTTCATATTCTGTTTATGTTGTAATTATCTATTGTCTTGATGTAAAAATGTCTTCAAAACAAGAGTCTGTTTTTTATATTTGTCCTGAAATAAAAAATACACAAATGACCCGCATCATTTCTCAGATTAATATACTAACTTGAAACACACAAAAAAGGGAAAGCGTTTAATACCAAAACTAAAACCATTTTAAGATATCACTCATTCTAGATTTGTAGGGTCTACAAAACCAAGGGGGGGGGAGAAAGTCAAATAATAATATTAATTACACCTTTACCCGTGCTTCTTCCACATATGGCAAAAACAGCCTGGGAATGCTCAGTGGACCACCCTTTCTTCCATGAATCCAAGATGCTATTTTATGATAAACACCACTACTCTGTAAGTGGTCATCATCAAGCATACATGAAGGAGGGGATCGAAATAAACCTCGTTTCACAGCACTGGTTAAAAGTTCACTATCTGGTGGAACAATATGATCAACTCTAACAAAACATATCAGATCAGAGATTATATCCCTCAGCTCAGCAGCACATAAGTCCCTTCGTCTGGGTCCTCTTCGACCAACCATGTAGACTGATTGTGGTGCTACTGATGGTTCTATAAAGAGAAAATTGTTATATCTCTTAAAGATTTTATTAATGTTTAAAATTATAATTCAGAATTCCTTTTAAAAAAAATACATTAGTACTATTTAAATAGCTCCAGCTGACTATGTTCATATAAGGTTAAAAATAATGACCAAACCATACTTAAAAATCATAACTACAAACATTAACTTCAGATGTTTCAAGTGAAAGGTAAAAAAAAAATCCAGAATTGGAAATACTTTATAATGCACGTAAAATCACTCATGTAACTTTCTACCATGTGCACAAACATAGTATATATAAAAACATATCTTTCAAAAATTAACATTTACAATAGTATGTATTAAAATATCATCACTGAAGCTTAAAATTTACATACATGAGGGGGGGATGACTACTATGTTTTACTCTGTATACAAAGAAATTGAGTGTAGGACAGTTTATTTAATGTTCTATTTTACTAAATACACCATTTTTCAGTTTAGTCATTTTCAAAAGCATGAGCTAGTCTAGTTTTTCTTGCATTTAATCTAAATGACTACTAAAATGTCAAGCTTAACAACACTGGATCATCAGTCCTATCATATAAGAAAAGAAACTTTTTTGTTATTGGGCCTCCAACTAACATCTGCAGTTGCCAACCTTTAAACCAGAGTAAACCGTGAAATAGGTAATCCAGCTTTAAACTTGCTGTGCTGTAAGTAATTGATTAGTGAGATTATCTAGGAAAAACAGTGTTTCTTCACAGATCATTTAATGAGAACAAACATTTGATTTGTTACACAAAAATCACCTTTTCTTATGAACAGCATTTTGATCATGAAGTAAAACTAATCACTCTGACAACTAAAAACTTAAATTGTTTTTGTATATTAAAAGCATTTTGATATGAACTGTAACATGACAAATTTGTTACAACTCACTTACAGAATAAACTAGAAAAACAAGGAAAAAAGAAATTCTAACAGCAGGTTAAAATACAACTTGCACATTCCTGAGAAACAACTAACTTTACATTTTCAAATACAATGTTTTCTTCTCCATAAGCTTCTTGCATTAAAAAGAAAAAAAGTAACTTAATACAGTATTAACTTATGATGAAATACCTCTGTCTCCACTCTGTTTGGATAGCTGAAATTCACCCCATCGAAGTACAGCCTGTAGGATTTCCAGTTCACTTGCCTTAAAAAGGAAAATGCATAAGGATATAGCACTAATCAGGTACTATGTGGTTTTATAGCATATACTAGTGTCCATCAGTAAATTACTTCATAAAAAATAGACCTATGAATTTAAATGTCATAAAGTTGTTTTTGTTTTAATTATGTTATTTTACATAAATTAGCAAAGCAGAATAGAAATTTTTTTTCTATTACTTAAGGATTTTATTTACAAACTGAAAAAACAAACTTAAATCACTTTAACATTTTAAGCACAACAAAATTTAACCTTATTTCAATTAAAATGATTCACTTGTGTAAAAATACATATGACTCTTTATGAAATATCTGGACTTGATGAAGAAAAAAATTTTATTTTTAGGATTCAGTGTACAGGAATTACTGAAGAACATATATAAATGTTTAAAAAATAAAACCATCACAAGACTGTGGAACTATCTCTAAATACCTCACATACAAATATGTACATGTCTAAACGTTCTATTTATTTTAATTTTAAACCCTCTTTTTTAATGTTCACATAAACTGTGACATTGGTTTCCTAAAACTTGATGAAATATTAAATTATATAAATACTCTATATTCTTTCTTTAACTAAAATACTATTAATATCCTTCTGTAATATTTATATTTTGATTATTATTTATCTAGAAAATATAAAAAAAGTGCCAAATCCTAAATCAGTTCATTTCAATATGTAGGATTGTTTTAAGATATATTCTTACAAAGTATACTCATATTGGCCAAATTATAGAGAAATAGTAAACTAAAGTACCAGGTCTGTAAATTGTATTGAATTTTGACCTCTGTAAAATCTCACAAAAAGTACAAATTTTCCTATTTAGACTATAAGGGTTGTTACGAGGCATCTTTGTGATTAGTTTCCATTTGCTTTCTACGCCTGGTCCCTAAATATACATGAACATATATAAACACGTATTTCTAAAATATAACATTTCTACTACTGAATCAAATCTACAGTTTTAAGCTTTAATTATTAAACAACTTGTGATACAAAATGTATTAAACTATTTAGTATTCAATCAAGTTTAAGATCATATATAAGATTTGCAAAAACACAAAATAATTTCACAAGTTGGAGCTCACCTTCAGAGGAAAATAGTGTATATTCTAAAACATATTCTAAAATTTTGAGTGATTTGATATATTATATAGTTAACTAAACAGCACGATTATATATTTTATACAACCTTAACATCATCACTAAATGTTAGGTAAGTAAATATATGTAAAAACATAATTTTGAGCTTGAAAAAGTATGTACAATCAGTTGAAAGTCTTCACAAAAAACAGGCTTCCAATCTAAAAAAATTGGTTAATTCTGCCTTGTATTACACAACACCTTTTCAGATAAAAATGTGAAAAACAGAGAAAACAATGAAATTTACCAGATTCACTTAAATATTTTAAGCTTTTATTAAATAATATCATTTCTCATGCTAACTATGGAGCTTTTTCTAAATTTTTCCATCATAGTTCATTTACTGACTATCAAAAGTATAAAAATAATTTAAATAGTTATTTTTCTGCAATGGTTCCTCCTTTCCTTATTTATTGTAATATATTGACATGGTTGAGCATTTTTTTCTTTTAATACTGAAAATGTGTTTTCAATTTGGTTATAAGTAGGTTTGTATGAAAAAACTGTACTTATGGTATCAAGATAAATAAAAATATCAAACATGACTTTTCAATTGTGATATCAGATGTAATACAAATTTTAATCTGTGGAATATCTACTAAAATGTATCCTAATAAATTGCATTGAGTGATGAGACAGGTATCAGTTCATGATTTTAAAAAACACATGCTAAGATGCTATAGTTGTTGTATTTATAAAGCATTTTTGTGTGTGTACCAATTTATCTACAGTAGCAATGGTGGAGAAAAATATATTAGTGACCACTTTTTGTCTTGGTTTGGAAATTAGTGCTCTAGTAAAGGGGCCTCCAAATATTTCTGAACAAAAGCCAGAAGGTAAATCTTTCCAGGTTTCATGGGCCAGATGGGTTGTGGTAAAATTAAGAATACAATATCACAAATTTATTTCTCATAAGAGTTTATAATGAAAATACTTAAGATGCACAAATGTCTTTTTTAGCATTAGTGAGAAGCATGAAACTGCTGCTTTTCTGAAAAAAATTAATTAAGGTTCAAAGTTAGTGCTTCCTATCACCAAAAGTGGTTTCAAATGCTCATAAGATAAGGCTGTAACTAGATTTTACATACTTCATCTATGAAAATGTCTTTTCACAGACATAGGTAGTGTCAAAAACTGAAATGAGTCCATGAGCAACATTTTTTAAATGAACATATTGATCACTTGGAAAGCATTTATTAAACTCTATCAGTTTCCTTTTGTTGTATTTGTCTTTCAACATGTTAGGTTTCACATCAATCACTTCAATTTGAACTTCAGTTAGCAGTTCATCAATAACATAATCATATGGTTTTTTGAAGATCCTTATTTCTGTTGCACTTGCATTAAGACTAGAAGAATGCTTCTTGAGCTGTAGCTTCAGGCCAGAAAAGATATATTGTGCAAACCTGTGTGGGAATAGAGATCTTGCTTCTAATTTGAACTTTTCAAAACATGGAAAGTTTGTGAAGCAACTCCTCATCATTGGGACTAAAAACAAATTAGTTTTTGCCAAAATACTTTCACACTGGTGTATATATAGCAAATAAGCATGGTTTTGCCTTGTAATTAAAGAGCAAATTAATTCAGGTACATGGTCAAGTCTACAGAAAAAGCTAATTTTCAAAGCCATTAACCATTTCTGAGTAACAGTTGAGGGCAGTTCTTTTTATTTAAGAAAATTTCAGTCTCAGTTCTAAACTAAAAAAATCATGATATAAACTTCCCACAGACAAGCCGTTTAACTGAAGTGTGGTGCAGCAAGTTAGGATATGTAGCTCCTATCTATTAAAAATTCACAGAATTGATGAGGGTTGAGTGCATGACATCAAAAAAAGATCACTATTGAAACTACAGGTTCTATGACACATAACAGAACCAGATATTTTCCACACAGTTCCTGCTGATAAATAATGCACTGAAGAACTACAGGCTTGGAACAACCTGCACTTTCAACAGTTTGGTAAATTTACCCAACTAAATCTTTTCCTGTGCCACACATATTTCTACCATCATCTGTTGCAATGAACTTCAGCCATTTCCATTCCAACTTGTAATGAGTTAGTGATGTTTTGACTTCATTGAAAATGTCCTCACCTGTGGGTGTTCCATGCATGCTGTGCACAGAAACTAATTCTTCAGTCGCTTCAAAATTAATTTTGACTTTGCTCACAATGTCCTCAACTCTATTATGTTTTATTTTTATATCATTAAAAATGAAATAATTTTTTTACTTTAATGAACTGTTGGTTGGTTGTATCACAACTAGATTATCTTTTGCTCAATTACATTTTTTTTGTTTTTGTTTTTATAATATTGAAAAATTATAATACTACTTTTATACATTTTTTTGGTAAGCCAGATAAACCAAAGTTGTGGTCCATAGTTTGGAGAGCCCTACTCTAGAATGCTAATAAATGTTAAGTACATTTTACTTTGTGCTGCTAAAACAAATCTGAAGTTAAGAGTAACTGACTGTAAAATACTTCCAAAAGTAAGAAATAGGCATTAGTTTGGAATATATTTATGCTTTAGGTTTCATTAATTACTTCACATACAATTTTAAATGCATTTAAAGACAAAAAACACTGAGTATGAAGCATGCAAGTCAATATTTGAAGTAAAAAAAGAAAGAAAAGAAGATTCTTGTGAGAAAGGTTGGCAGCAGGAAATGAAAATAAAAAGTTAGATATCAGAAGAACTTGAAAGAAATATCAATGTTTGATGCTTTTTCACTGTAGGCTGCTAGTATATGCTGCTTTATCCCTACCATTAAGGAATGGACATATTTTCATCTATTTGAATATTTAGGGTCTTTTGACAAGCACTTACCACCACAAATGAAACAGTTGATGCTGAATTCATAGACTTACTAATTAAATCATCTTTTTTGAGGTGGTATCTCCTTGGAAGATCACTTACACCCAGTAAATTTTCATTATTACTAAAAGTAACTATTTTATGAGTAACTTAAAATGTTTGTATGTATTTTGAAATTTTATTGTAAATTTGAGATCTTTTTCTATACTTTCTTGCCAAATGTCTGTGTGAAGAAATTTTTTTTTATTCAATGTTAGATTCAATGATTTTCTTTATTGTCACTTCTCTTCTATTAAAGACTGGAATAAATCTTCAAACATTTGATGAAACTGAATGGTGTTACTGTCACACTTAAGCATTAATAAAGATAAGGCTTACAATAATTATTGTATGTCTTAAGACTAATGGATCAAAAACCATATTTGTAATACTGTAAACACTGAATGCTTTTCAACTGAAACATTTTGATTGGTTTTTGTATCCTCGGTCAAATAATTGATAAGACACTTCAATGAACCAAGCATATGTCCTCACTTAGAGGTGAGCTTAATTGTTTTTTTCATATCTCTATTTTACAACATTTATGAGTGTAGAAACCAATGATCTGTGTCATATGGATATCTGTCAGAATATTTAACAAAACATATTGAAAGATTCATTTCAGGAAAAAAACTAAATAAATGAAATACATTACTTGCATGTATTTTTACATTTTGCTCTATTTTCAGGGCCTAACAACCTGACTATCAGTTAATATTACTGACTTAGGAATTAAAAGTAACCACAGTAATTTTAATAACTAAGTTTAACACTTATTTTCTGTAAAATAATATAAAGATTAATAACCTGTAGAAAATCAGACGTGATAGCTTGTTTGAAATGATGTTTTTCTAAATGAACAAATGTGCCAGATGCTACTAATGCTGAGAATTCTTCTCGCAAATAATTCATGGCTTGACGATGAACCCACTGGGAACCATGAGGTTGTTCACTCCACTGTAGAATCTGGCTTAGGTTCTCATGGTTTAAACTCTCTACAAAAATATCTTCACAACCTACAAGTTACACAAATTGTAATATAATGTAAACAGAAAAACATAAGGCATTTCAAAGACAACACTGAGACTGACCTACTTGTAACACTATTAACTCAGCTTTTTATTTGATTACTTGTATATAAAAGTACAATTAATGCTTGTACAAAATACAAGATATTAAATAACATATAAAGTACCCTAAAATACATAGTGGTCATAAACATTTATATATACATGCACACACACACACTGGGGGGGGGGGGACCAAAAGTGCCCCTCCCAAATGTTGTTAATTTGTGATCACTTTTATTAGAAAATGTGTACAATCTATGTTTTTATAATACATTTGGTGATCTGTTCAAATATGATCTCAAATCCTAATTTTAACACTGGCTTTTGTAAATACCTAGAAGTTTTCATGATTTTAATCATATACCCTCATAAAGTCTCTTACACCTGTTGTAGTTTCTTAGATCTTATTCCAGTCAGCCTCCAAAACGATCAATGTGAAGCACAGTACTGAAATCCAAGGGAGTGCTAACTAAATATTTGTGAAACTTGTGATGACAAGAAACCCAAATGAAGTAAAAATGTATCTCAATACAACTGGTGTGGGTATTACTGCTTTTGCTAATAAAGCAGAGAATTTTTTGATTTAAGAAGGTTAAAATGTCATTCTTTTCTTTATTACTAAAATTAATATCCATACCAGGCATCCTGAGTACATTTTTAACTTGTGAGATGGTTTATGTTACTTTGAATTTCATTTTTATAATTGATTGTTGCACAGAAACTTGTTTGATTATTTTATATGCTAACTGGAATAAGAAGATCAAGAAAACTACTGTAGGTGGACAACATGTTTCAAGAGAATATGTCACTAAAATCATGAAAAGTTCAGGGACTTACAAAAGTGTTAAAGTTAGGATTTGAGATTGTATTTGAACAAATCTCATGAATACTTCACAAAAACATATAAATTTTATATATTTTTCTGTTGTCTAATAAAATATATCATAAATTAACAACATTTTGAAGGGGAGCCACTTTTTTGTCCACCTCAATGTATATATATGTATCAATACAGTAAATGAGTCCTGTTGGTTCAAACTAAGTCAGTAGTAAATATACATATATTTTTACATATATAATGAAACATCTACAATAAATGATTAACTATTTCAATATCTTAAGCATTTTAAAAGTACTTATCTGTGTTTTACAAATTATTATTTACTTCAACCAAACCAAATTATATTCAAAGGTTAGATTTAAATATTAGCCTTGTAATTAATACAGCTAATCTAGCTTTCTTGCTCATAATGATTAGAATTAATGTTCTTTAAACTTCAAGGATTAATATTTATACAATTATTTCTGGAACCAAGTTTTATTTTTATTAAAGGATAAAGAAAACAACAAAGTACTACATAAAAACATATTTACATATTATTTTTTGCTCATTATATGAAGTACTTATGTATTTGCTTATTTCTTTTTTAGTTGATTATACTTATTAACATCTCATAAAACACATCAGGATCAGTTGGAGATTTCTGATAATTCTAACAATCCAAATAATTAGGGTAATGCCCTTGTAATTTCTCATTATTATTATTTTGACTAATTCAAGTTTGTTCAGCTTTCAGCCAAAACAGCTTTGTATGATAGTGAAGGAAGTGTTGCCTAATGACCCAAGAATTTTGTTTTGTTATCATTTTCACCCAGTTACAGCTATCTGCCACTGACCCTTATTTTGAACTCTAACATTATCTAACTGTTTAAGGTAATTTGAGATGTACATGATTTATATATTACAGTAAGTATAATTGCACTCAGCTCTTATATTTGGCAGTTTCTTTCTTTCTTGATGCCAAAGGTAAGTAAAGAGTTTCCTTATTCAGTTAGTTTAATTTGCAGGTATCAATATACATAATGAGCCCATGTTAAGATGAGTGATAAAGGAGGGTTCTCTTGTTGATTTCAAAATTCTTATAAACAGCTAAATATTTTTTGCACTATTATGTAATAATCAATCTGTGGAAGAGTTCAAATATAACATTTTTAAAACAAACTTTTAAAATGTGTACAATATTCTGAAAAATGTGCAATATTGTTTATTTATTGAAAGTCCAGCAAATTGGAAATTTTTTGATTTTGAGATAGCAATAAAGTATTAAAATTTATTGCCTACAGATAGCATGTTTTGAAAATTGGAGTTTGTTGTATTTTACATATGATATTAACATATTAAAAAAACTCATAACTGTATATATGTATAAATCAAAATATTCAACACCTACATATTTCTGTGAAATAGAAAAAAATGGACATCTTACAATCTTTACATATTTAGTTACTTTGAAAATTTTATTAACTTTTATTTTTGTTAATTTGAATTGAACACAATAATTCAATAAAGAACTACGAAATGTTATTATGATCAGAATTTATATGGTACACAAAAACCAACTATAATTAATATTTCCTTAATGTATTTAAATTTGAGAAATTCTGCATTATAAACAATGGGTTCAGTCTATAACCCACAGGCCTTATGGAAAGTAAATAAGCTTAAAGAAATTGTTTTCAAATGTATATTTACTGAAAGTTAAAAACTGCAAATAATTTAATTCTTGACTTGACACAAAGCATGAAAAAAATTATTTTAATAACGGTATATTGTAATGTATAATATTTAATAGAAAAAATTGAAAATAAAATTCTTAACTAGCAACTCTCAATTTTCTTTAAAATAAGGTGATAAAATTGTTTCAAGAACAAAGATTTAACAAATGGTAATGATAAAAAGAATAACTTAACTGAGCATTTGCTGTCATGCTGATGATAGCCATTCTTTAGCAGCATTAAAAAACAAATTTTCCTGATAGTGTTGCTATAAATGTAATGATGGCAAGTGTAATCAGCATTTTGCTAGTTCAAAGTAACAAACACAAACTGCTTACTTTGTGCACATTAGAATACTATGCACAAAATAAGACTATTTTACCCATGATAATCTTATTCACCCTTACATTTGACAAGTTAAAGTGGTATCCACATGCTTGATCAAATTAATGCAGAATTTTGTAAATATTTGTTCACCATCATGTGACCAATCAGCTTCATACAGTTAGGTTTATATAAAATTATAAACCTTATCCCAACAACTAAGTGTATCTAATTTCTGTTAACCTGTACTTACTAATAATTTTACAAGTAACTTGCATTATTTTCCCGATTTATAATCAATGCCATGAAGTATAATGACATTTTATAAAATGTTAATAAAATTTATTACTCCCACAAAAGATAAAAATAAATAGAAGATTAATATATATATATAAAACTTGTTTTAACCATAGGCCTACTTGATATGTCAGCTAATTCAAAACATCTTTCCTTGGAAAGAAAAGTTTCAAAAAACACATTTAAGAATATGCAAAATTTTATCAATAATACTGATGTTTGTAGGGGAAAATAAATGTTAATTCTTTCTAGATAAGAGTATTATTTAAAGAATTTTTCCAAACATCTAAAATGTCAATAAGGTTTCAAAGTTAATTTTTTTTACACATTTTTAAAATATCATTAAAATAAGTACTCTATCAGTCATCATCAAACCCTTCCAATTTAATTTTTTAATGATTCAACTCCCATTTTAACATAATTTAAAAAATCTTTACTGTTAAAATTTTCTACCAAGTATTGTTAAGGTACCTTTTTCTGATTGATTTTTCTAAAATTGTGAACTTTTTAAATTTCTAATTATATTCCTATATAGAACATCTGAGGTTACATTTGGAATTAGTCCTTACTTTACTGCTCAGAAAATATTTGAGCTGTATTAGTTTTGTAACTTTTCCACTTGATGAAAGTATCCCTGGCCAACAATCTGTTACAATTTACCCAAGCTAATTGCTTTTTCACAGTATAAAAGTTTTTTTTTTGTTTTAAGATTTGAAACTAAAATATTAATAATCTTACCATGTAATAAAACCATATCTAATCATAAAATGATCATTAGCTCCCACACATTCTCATTCACCTTCCAACCTTCTCAATTATACCTCATTAGAAATTGATATTAAATTTAAAACAGCTGATGGAGAGATCTCTGCTGTACTAATTCTAAATAATTTTACAGTCAGTTAAGATGTGTGAGGGTGGTTAGATTGAATGACAATAGAGATAAGGCTGTAAGAATAACAGTGGATTATAGAAACCAAGATAGTCATCCTGAATTTCAAACTCTTCTATTCAAAAACAAATGATTAATTAAACAATATAACTGATTATCTGCATCAAATAAATGGATTAGTGTCATGTTAAATAAATGATTAAATCAATTAAACCTTTTGCAGTGAGTCACAGGTTAAAGGCCATGTCATCCCGTTTGTTGGTTCACACTCAAAATTTTATTGAACTATTATATAATAGATTTACATCAGCAAATTTGGAATTAAATTGTAAATTATAACTCATACTTAAATACAAGTTAATTTTTTAATTGAAAAGTAGATATTAAAAGAACCCACGTTTAACTTATCTCTTTCTGGTTGTATGTTCGAGTTTTTTCTTGACTTACAACAATATTTACACACATTTTTTTCTCCTTTCAATGAAACACAATGGAAGTACAAAATAAAAATAGCAGACATCCAATTTTACCACAGTTCTCACTGAGACAGATACAAAATGAAATAAAAATTTTTTCTCTCACATGAAAGGCTCAAAATTTTAAATTTGTTAAGTGGAGACCACACTCACATATGCGACAGTACTGTCTTATCACTCATTTAACAGTTCAATATGAAGTAATTCAATTTTAAATAGCCGCGAGTTCATTAAAGTTTGGATTTACATCTGACTGAACACAAGAAAAAAAAAAAAGATCTCAAACTAAAAGATAATTCAAAGGAATATGAAAAAGAAAATACAAATTATCATCTTGTCAACAATGGTTACTTGAATTCCTAGGACACATTTAAGATAATGTTAACCCTTTCTGGGTGGGCTTGGTATAACATATACAAGTTTTTAAACTACAACTTTTGATGCAATATTTGCAAGCATTAAACAAGTCCAAAAATCATCATAACTAAAAGACAATTGTTTGTTACACCTATTTATTTATTGTTTAATGTTTTAAGAACATTTCTACCAATTTCTGCCAACACAAAATTTGGTAGAATTTTAGCAAAGATTGAAAATCTTTTGTACATTAAAAAAATTAAATTTCTTAATGAAGTATGCCACAAGTTACCATATCCAATAACATAAAACTGATCTTAAGTCTTCACAAAGTGAACTATTCTGGCTGTGCTTTAGAAGACTAATATTTTGTAATACAGTCACATTTCAAGTATTAAACATTATACATGTATTTAAATTATTTCAACTTACAAATTAGCTTTTATTTTTCTTAAAACACTGAATATTAAATAAATAGGCATAGAAAACAGTTATATCTTCTACTTATAATGACATTTGTACTTGTTTGATGCTTGCCTTAGGTTGCTAAATATTTTACAATTTTGTATGTAGAGCACATAAAAAAATGTTAAAGTTTTATACATACAACTTAAAAGCCAAAAAAAAAAGAATAAATAACTTTATCAATACCATAGAATTCTACAATAGTTTATTAATCTTGATAACTAAGATGTATTTAGGTCAAAATGGTATGAAAATTTGAGCAGACTAAAGGCACAACTTATCTCATTGAAATCTTGGATCAAATGAATGCAGTAGCCTTTTAACAGATTAAAATAGCTGAGAAAACCACAAGGATGACATTCTGACATGTTGATAGGTTATTCATGTCATATATTGAAGTGTATATAAGGGACCGTTTCAAAAAATGAAACAAGGTGAATGGGGCCACTGTTTTTGGTTCAGTACTTAGGTCATATCTCAGCAATGTGTAATAATGAGGTTCTTATTTTGTATTCTAGCTTGTCAATATCAATTATTTGATATCATATTTGTACAAATCCATATATCACGAACATCTAATTTTAACTAGTGCTGCATTCAACATACCATGTAACCCACAAAAATCTGTGTTTAGGTGTTTTCTTTTAATATTTACTTTTAAATTAAGAAATTAACTAACATATTAAAGCATTAATTATAATATAAAATTTGATTTCAAACTTACTGATATAAATTCATAAAATAGTGATTCAATAAAATTTTGAATAAGTGTCAAAAATGCAGTGACATGACCTTTGACTCGTGACCCATTGTAAAAGGGTTAACAAGCAGATGAGAAATGCTTCGATACCCATTTTGAATTAGGTTTCTCAACTGAAATGCATCCAAATGAAAAATAAGCTAATACCTTATGGCACACACGATATTCAGTTCCAGCCTTTTTATCACATACTTTTGGACAGGAATTGATGTGACAGACAATAGCTTAGGCATTTCAAAACTTATGTTTTTGTCCATTATAGAAAAAGAAGACAATATAAGATATGTATCACAAAATGTTTACAAGAGGTAGTACTAGAAGTCAGTTTGAAAATGTTCTTCTACTACTAAGGATAGTGTTGGTTAAGCTAATATGAACTGCATAAGTTTAGGACTTAAGTACTTTAAAAGGAATGAGTTGTAAAAAGCCACAGCACTGCTTTCTTTTCAATGTTACCTTATTTATGTTTGGTAAGCCAAGGCTTTGATAACTAAAAGCTATTATAGCTCTGAAAAAGAGGCAAATAAGTCAAATAAAAAGAACCAAATTTTGAAGAGCACACAAACAGTAATTATGATGTCATTTTGAACATTTTTATACTACTCTAAGATTACTAAAAATTATTTTTAATGTTTAAATATATATATACGTGTGTGTGTGAGTGAAGATAAATATTTTTAAATATTTCTTTTTTTCAAATAACCACGAAAAATATTTCCTCCAAGTTTAACTTTTACACATTATTCAGCCTCCCCTCTCCTATTGTATGCAAGCTATTCATTCTATAAAATTTTTTAACAAATGAAAATCATTGTCTTGCTATTCAATCTCCTTTTAAAATGTCAGAAACATTTCAACTGACCTCCTTATGATCTCACCACCACAATCAAACCTTAAGAAACTTAATAAAACTCAATCTATGAATATTTTAAGTTAGTTATTAACTTGTAAAATAGTTTGTCTAATGATTTGTTGTTATTAATTTATTTTAACCTTCTGTTGGAGATACACAAGCCATAATTTGAAGATTCAGTGTTTAAAGTTGAAGCATGACCTTATTGAGCTAAATGACATTTTGTTACATAATTTTTGTTTAATTTTCTTACAAATAGAATATAACAAGTGAGTTCACTAAACAGTTTCATTAATAACCTTCCAACTAGAAAATTTCCTTTTACAACTAAAAGAACTATGACTTAAGTGAGAAAACATCATATGAAATCATAAAAATAATATATATAGAAAAACACACATTTCAATTGAAATGCACCTTACCATGTAAGAGAGAGTCAATTTCTAATAGCTGTGCAACTTCATATAGCTCCATTAATTGGTCAATAACAGAAGGCTGATAACTACGCACTATGAGGGTACTGTTTCCTTCAGAACACACAGCAGAAGTACTTCTTTCTACTTCAGTTAGCAGAGAAAACAAATCAAAGGTATCACAATAAAGAGCAAAAAGTATAATTTTTGCATAGCGCTTTGGAACAATGGCATCATCCAAAACTATTCGCATAAATGCTGGTTCTTTCATTTCATTGGACCTTCTCTGATATCGTTGAATCACATTTCTAAAAAATGGTGATCTCGAAGCCAAAACAACTTTGTGACATGGAATTTCGTCTTCAAGGTCATTTCTGTATTCACCAACAGAAAATCCATGCCTAATACCTACTTTACCAGTTAAGTTGTAAGAAGCCACAGCACTGCTTTCTTTTCGATGATAACTTACAGATGAGTGACGAAACACTAAACAAGCATCAGCAAAGAGTTTACTAGTCATTAAGTATTTCATATCCTCTCTAAGAGGATTAGGTATTCCAAACTGTTCACTTAGTTGTATTAAAGTATCAACATTTCCTTCATACTTGTCACCAACCATGAGCTCTCCTGTATAAAGATACCTTAGTAATTCATTAAACATGCCCAAGCTAATACCAGGTATGTCAATTTCAATTGCTATCTGACTTCCACATGACAGAGGATCATTTAACATTTCTCTAAAAAAAGGACACCTAATGCATAAGATAGCTCTATGTGCAGGAAAACATCTTCCTTTATATATAAGGTCAATATCAGATGAAAATTTGCTTTCATATATAAGGCCCAGGTCTTGTTGACAAGTCTTAGCAGATGGACGAGCTAAATCTGCTTGAAGTACAAGTTCTCTTAATGCACTTTGTGCTTCATAATGTTCTACAAGTAATGCAACATCTCTAAGACTCCATTCTTCCAGAAATTCACGAAATACCTGAGTATGATCAAACGATTTACTTGTTCTACGTTTCCTAATAAACCTTTTTCTTAAAGTAGATAATACAAGTGGTGCTGCTTTACGTTTCTTTTCTTTTCCTGTTCCTCCTCCTTGAATACCTAAATTTTGAGTTAAATCTGAAGAAAGACTGGTGGATCCTGGAACAACAGCACTTGATTCACTATTAGTTTGGATGGATGACATAGAATCTGATGAATGATATCCTGTAGATGATGCTGCCCCCATCTTACTTTTGTTTATAAGAATAACTCTAATTGTAATTTAACATTTAAATTATTGATAATTTTACATCCTTTGGAATTCAATATAAGGTTTAAATTGACGTTACTTTGTAACACACTTGACAAATTACACTTTCACAGTTTTCTTCAGCAGACATTTAAATTTCAAAACCATGTACACGTATGAGATTACTTTCAAATGCTACCTTAGTACCTATTACATTTTAACAACTTTCAACAGTCATGTTTCTAACTGACAAATAATTCTGTAAGCATAACTAAAGATAACCTAAAAGTAGGGCAGAAACACATTCTTAGGTTTACACCATGTCTTGGATATACCGAATTCTTTAAACATGAACTGGTTGATGAAGTGTTTATTATCACACTGATGTTTCATCATTTCTTTAAGAATAACAACAGTTGGCAATTATTGTTGAAAATACTTTTGGGAAAACACAAATAGTCCTATACTCAATACAAGTTGTTTATTTGAAGTTCACCTTGAAAATTCAAGGCTTAGTTAATAACATAACGTCATGTTAATCTATATCACTATGGACTAGAACATAATTCAAAAAGTCAGAAGTCTTAATCAAGTTAAAAGCTCCGACATTTTATAGGTATTTGATAATGAATACTGAAACTTAATTATAATAACACCATTACTTTTGTTAGAAACAAATGGACAATTTACGCACTAAAAAGATGTAAAATTAAGTAAGTACTTCAAAATAAACTTATAGTTTTGTTACGATACTTTCTAACACTGATTTTTCACTTATTAACCCTAACTTAGGCTTATCGCCTTTCCTCAATGTTTCAAGTATAGTTCCAAACGTATCCTATGAGGGCGCTTTAATGATTTTTTGTTCACCTTTTGTGAAACATTTTCAAGAAGTTCTAAAGCATGGATACAAAAATAAATTGCCCCCCCAGTGGCTCAGCGGTATGTATGCGGACTTACAAGCTAAAATCCGGGTTTCGATACCCGTGGTGGGCAGAGCACAGATAGCCCATTGTGTAGCTTTGTGCTTAATTCAAAACAACAACAACAACAAAAATAAATTGTTGTTTATATTTATGCTCTAAACACATTAAGAATTTCTTACTGGTAGTACATTTTGAAACATAATTAGCTGTGAAACTTGGTTTGTTTTGAGTATAATGTTCGAAAAATTAAAGTAAAATAATATCGTATAGAAATGGTAAATGACTGAAAAAGTAACAGACGTTTCCATTGCCTGGCGTAAGCAGGTGGTTAGAGAGCTTGACTTGCAATCTGAGGGGCAGGGGTTTAAATCTCCGTTACACCAAACACGATCACCTTTCAACCGTAAAGACTTTATAATGTGCGGTTAATCTTACAATTCATTGGTAACGAAGTAGCCCAAGAGTTGGCGGTGGGAGATGATGAATAGCTCCTTTCCCCCTGCTAAATTAGTGGAGACCAGCAGATAGCCCTCGCATAGCTTTGAGCCAAATTAAAAAAAACACAATAAAGTTATTCTGCTTTTATGTATCTAGTAATATACTTATATAAATAACAACACTCTAAACAAACAAAAATTTGAATTTATTTTTCAATATTTAATATAGGTCCTATCTTAAAATCATCTGCTATTTCAGTTTTTTTCTTCCAATAAAATGTTCAATTGTACGTTGTCTTAAATTGCAAATTGGCCTGCCATGGCCAGGTGGGTTAAGGCGTGTGACATAGAATATGAGGGTCGCCAAACACGCTTGCTCTTTTAACCGTGGGGGCGTTATAAAGTTACAATCAATCCCACTATTCGTTTGTAAAATAGTAGCCCAAGAGTTAACGGTGGGTGGTGATTACTATTTGCCTTTCCCCTCGTCTTACACTGCTAAATTAGGGACGGCTAGCGTAGATAGCCCTCGAGTAGCTTTGCGCGAAATTCAACCACAGTTAAACAAATCTTTCTCAGAAAACAAAAACATATCATATGGTATGTATAAGACCAAATGATTTGTAAGCATACTGAAATATTTTAATACGTACCACATGTTTCAACAGATCATTGATCCGTCTTCTTCAGGGTATGATAAAAAAATCTGAACAACTCATTTATTTACAGAAAAAAATGAAGTAAAATTCTATATAACTTAAAAGAAAATTATGAACCATTTTTAAAAAAAGTCTAAAGAACGAACAAAAACAAGTTCTAGATAATATAGAATATGAATGTGGTAAGAGACATACTGGACAATGTACTCGATCTTTTGAAATAAGAAGAAAAGAACACCAAAACCATATGCGTAGAGAATATATAAAAAAAATTGACTTAACACATAATCAATTTGAAACCGGCCATAGGATTATTTGGGTGAAAATCTCCTTTTTATACAAACCCCAGTGGCTCAGCGGTATGTCTGCGGGCTTACATGCTAAAATCCGGGTTTCGATACCTGTGGTGGGCAGAGCACAGATAGCCCATTGTGTGGCTTTGTGCTTAATTCAAAACAACAACAACGAACCAAACATACAATAGATCGAAATATTCTTTAACGCATTAAAATTATGAAAACAGGTATTTTATCTTTAAACCTTGATAATGGTCCAAGTAACAAAAATAAAGTCTGGCAATGTTTATTCACCTAGCTGTCCTCCTAAATAACCTGCTTTGATCTTCCTTTAGGTAAGACCCTATCATCACAATTTATTATTGTGACATGATAGCGTCACATTGTTACATTACATTGCCCATAGACCCTTGACACATTGTTGTTCCTTATTTATACAAATCTCTTTGTTTAGTTTCCTTCTTGGCTTCAACTACCATACAAGCCACGCAAGGGGCGAAGAGAAAAGCTTTGCAGGCCAAGATAATAAACTCTACGCCTGTCGCTGGAAACTTTGCCTTCTTTATCTCACACCAGCTTATCTCGTCTATCCCTTCATTAAAACCTTATACTCACATCGCTCAACAACTATTCTTTCTTGATAGCACTTCAGATGTTCACATCTCGTCAAACAAATTTTAACGACAATTACCAATTAGTCTCCAGGCTAAATAAATATCAGATTAGTTAGTTAAATAAATTCAACAGATTATTTACCACACTAGAGTTATTAAATATAATTACCTACCAGGACTGGATTGGATTTGTATCAAACTAGTAGAGTGTTCTATTGAAACGTGGTATGTATTAAAATATTTCACACTGGGTCACAAATCACTGTCCTATATTTATATATACATATACAAGTCTCCTAGCGTGATGCGTTTCCCTGCACATACATAAATATTCATAATTCCAGCCTCCCGCTAGTACAGCGGTATGTCTCCGGATTTACAACGGTAAAATCAGGGGTTCGATTCCCCTCGGTGGGCTTTGCAGATAGCCCGATGTGGCTTTGGTATAAGAAAAAAACACACACACTCATAATTGCAAACTACTTTGTTAGCTACAACTACTACTATATACTAAACAGTAATATACAACAGCTTCGTGCTTAAATACAAAGCTAACGACAAATGTGTTTTTTAAAACAACAAACAAGTTAATTTCATATCATTATACCCAAAGTAACTTTTACAGTAATCTTGATAATGTAAGACACTTGAAGTTCATTATTTCTCAAAGCGAGACATTTTTGCTTCTATGGTGTCTTATTACTAACATTTAATGCGTGCAACATTTTTCAATGAGCTGGGGTATTTAATATTTTGTATTGATATATACATAAATATATATAGTATTATTTTATATACATAATGAAACAGCAGATATAGCAGACTATTTTGTATTTCTCTCCCGTATCAATTTCTTCCATTGGCTTCGTAAGAAAAAACATTAAGCTACCGTTTTTCAGCAAAGCATAAATAATCTAAATTAAATGCATATATTTTCTAAACGTACAAACATATAATAAACTTCATGTTTAAATTAAATTTATTACAAATGTTCAAAAATAAATAAAATTAGTTTAAGTTTATCCAACATACTTTGGCGCCACTTGGAATATATAGAAGAGGGTGGAAGTAACTGGTTGTGTAAAGTCAGTAAGAATTGTAAAACAAGATGAAAGAAGAACAATAAAGTAGGTAAAAAATATCAAATCGTGGAATAAATAAATTGCATTTGTGTAATAGTAAGAAAAAATACAGTTAGAATAAGACTTAGATTTTGAAAGAAAAGTTTATTGGATAAATTGTAATATGTTTAGAATATTTTTCATATATTTAAATTGTACATGGACTTGAGTGTATTATATCATATTCACGTAAGTGTAACGTTTGGACATAGGGTATTTTAGTTTATTCATGTTTAATTGAAAAACGGTATTTGAGTGCTTTTGTTATAGATTCAAAGGAAAATTATAATCTGCAGAGTGACTTCTTAGTCATGAAACTGGTTGAAGAAAATAAAGGGGAGAGAAAATAAAGAATGGTCTAATTTTTTAATATTCATAGCACGTGTGAGTCTTGCAGATAGTGAATCAGAGCAAACTAATAAAGTGATTCGTACACGTTTAACGATAAAAGGGAATTAAAATTTAACGTGTATTTGTTTATTTATTGTTAAAATGAGCTATCTGTGTTTTAACCATTATGGGTATTGAAACCTGGTTTACAGTATTATAAGCCTTAAAACTTAGTGCTGAAAAATTTTACTTTGAGAGAGCAGGTTAAAATAAAAACTAACTTGATCTCTGATAGTTTGCTATCTATTACTAAAATTAAAAAAAATATCATAATTTCAGTAACAGCCATGCCAGTTCTCTCTGTCTTTCTGTGTTCATACATCAAACAAATGTTTATGTATCATGTGCACAATTTGTAATGTGCACTTGGTGACAAGGGCAGTGCATGAGGATGCAATATGAGAAGAGGTACAGCCAGTAACATAAAGAAATTTATATTTCTTTGTAACTGAAATTATTTGTAAACAGTGTACTCAAAGATGTGATTTCTAACAAAGTATTAGTCTGTAATGTATATAAACCACACTCAGTATACGTTGCTACATACACAATTCAAGAAATCATATCAATTGTTAAAGTTGTATGTGTAGTGCCAATAAAACTAGAAGTAGATGTGCATTCAAGATACAATAAATTGTATATCGAAGATGTAGTGTATCATAAAAATTGTGGCCAGAATAGTAGAGGTTGGTTGATGCAAGTTTAATTTTACTATGAAGGAATATCTTGTCATAAGTGGCCTTTAGATGTAGATGGTCATTTGGACAAGTTATGCTTATTCATTTAATAATTCAATTTGAATAACTACTTCCCTTTAGTTTTCAGGGATAAGTCCATGGACTAATGATGGTGACAGTCAGATTGTAACATCTGTAGCAAGGAGAGCACAGATAGCTTTTTGTGCAACTTTATGCTTACCTAACACACAAACAAATGTACAATTAAGATGTTATGTCTTAAGAGATTCCATGTTACTAATTAGATTAAATTTTTACTGTTGGGAGTATTTAGTTTGCTTCTTTTAACATGATATTACAACAAAGATTTGTCTAAAATTTAGTGGTATGGTTACATATATTGTAGAATCTCATTAAGTTAGTTAAATGTACTTAACTGCTAAAAACTTAATTGAAGATTTCTTACGAAGTCTATAATTTTCACAATTTTCAGGAAATAAGTGGTAGAAATTTTGATGATTCAGTATAGTGAAGAACAGAAAATGTGTTTTGTTCTAATTTGTAATATGTACTCAATAACACACATTATGAAACATCATATTAATCCTAAATAGAATGTGAGTGAATGCCTAGTAGCATAAAAAGACTTAAGCTTTGGACGTAGGTTTAAAAAGAGATTATTTGCTAGTTGAAATGTCACTCAAAGTATTTTTTAAAAACAGTTATGCATTCATCATTTAGGTTTCTTTTTAATGTGTTATGCTAATTTTAAAGTTTTTTTTTAACTTATGGGTAATGTAAGTAAAATTCAAATTGTTAAATAATTTCACTAATGGTTAAATGTGAAAGAAATGGCAATAAATGTATATTTAATTTGTTTGCATGTAGGATTATTTGTAAGCTCAACCAAGTCTAAATCACTGTTCAGGAAACTAGTCAGCTAACAGGCAAAAATTATTCCAGATTGTATATGTTGGGACTTTAAATAAAAAAAGCATAGATTCTGTAAAATAGAAGCTGAAGTCTGGAAAGAGAAGTGGGTGAAAACAAAAATCTTAGGGGGTGTTTGTAATTTTTACTGAAATAGTTACAACATCATACTATTTGAGGCTGTATTGAAATCTTAAATATATCTTTTACATGCATGGGCAAAATTTAAGGGGTGCAATCTCACATCATGCTCTCACCCATTGCCATTATGCATATTTATGTATGGCTTCAAACATAAGCATATAATAGGAAAGTGGTTACAGATCAATTTTGTGTGTGTGTGTGTGCAGCAGTTTAGTATCACAGAATTTTCCATAAGCAGTGTAGTATGAAATTCAACAAAAATACTCGTATGGGATGATCAGCACTTAATTAGAAGCTAGTGATTACTGAAACTATACATACTGGCTAAATATCCTTGAAATAACAAAATAAACATGAAGATGAAAGCATGCAACAATTACATTCATAAAAGTAAACTATCAGCCCATCAAGGATGGCTCTTCCAGTTTCTAACTGTAACACCAACCCTCATGTATTCATTCAATTTTTTTTTTAACTTAGTTAAATTTTATGCCTCTACCACACATGAAAGTAGCTCATTCCAAAAGTCAATCACCCTGTTTGTAAAGTAATACAGCCCAAACTGTAGGTGACTTTTACGATGCTAAAATATGAACTTATGATCCCTTGTCCTGTTGTTTTCACTGCTAACCATAACAGGTTTGGATCTATATTATTAATACCCTTAATTTTAAACACCTCAATAAAATCCAGTCTGACCCTTTGTCTCTCTAGAGCAAACAAGTTGAAAGATTTTAGTCTCTCCTTACAGGATAACTCAGTCATCGTAGTGGCTCTTCTCTGAATCTTCTCCAAAAATTCAATATCTTTCTTGTGCACAGTACTTCAAATAAGGCCTTATAAGTAATCTATACAGTGAAACAGTAATATCCTTTTTCTTATATTCAATGTTTCTATAGGTACTATCCTAAATCCTATTAATTTTATTATTACAAGTGCACTGTTTAGATGAGTTAAGTGATTTTTTGATTACAACATCAAGGTCTTTATCTTCCAGCACAGTATTTAATGAACTCACATTTAGATTGTAACAATAATTTGAATTGTGAAAAACAACATGCACTATCTTACATTTTGGATAGTTATACATCATCTTCCATGAACTGACCAAATGCATCAAATAATCTAAATTTTCTTTGTAAGTCTGAAGCATCTTTGATAGTTATTCGTCCCAAATATATCAGGGTCATTTGCAAACTTCAAAATTCTGCTAGTCATTCTAAAGTCAGTATCTTTAATATCAATCATAAACAGCAGAGGATCCAGCACAGAGCTTTGAGACACACTGGCTGCAACTGTGATCCAGTCAACTCTAACTACATTCATTACTACTCTATGCTTTCTACTCTTTGGCCATTTCTCAATTCAATTTAACAACATTTTCCCCACGCCTACATATTTGATTTTTGTAACAAGATTTTTGTGAGGCATCTTATCAATTTGTTTTTGAAAATCAAGGTAAATCAAATCCACAGTATTTTCCTCATCAACTCTTGTGGTAACATCTTTAAAGAATGTTAGAAGATTTGTGAAACAAAACTTTCCCTTTGTTAAACCATGCTGCCTCTTTGGTACTTCATCAAACTGCTTTAAATGACCATGCAATACATCTTTAATTACACTCTTCAAAACCTTTCCCATGGTTAGTAGCACCAAAACATTCTTTCTTTATCATGGATCCCCATAATCAAATTAAAAAAATATAATAAGAGTGAAAAAGCAGACTACTGGCAAACAACCACTTTTTTGAAGATTTTGAACAGCAATCTTCAAATTCTTCAAAACCTGTACCTCATTTTCTAATATCTAATTTCTTTATCAGAATCTTAAAGGCAAATGTCTCCCTTTTTTTATTCAAAAGGGACTAGAGACACTTGCTGGCTCTCCTAAGTTTTGTGGTGACATATTGGCAGAAACATCCACTTCCAAACACAGCCTTCCTGTATGTGGTGAGTGGACCTCCCAGGGAAGGTTCTCTTTTGTCTGGTTACCTTCTCTGGGATCTAAACATCCACCCACGTGTTTGCTGTGCGTGGCAACCAGTGAAGGAGGAGAGGATCCTGGTGGTTGGGGGGTCCAACCTTAACACACCACTTTGGCCTCAAATTCCTGTAGACGGGCATCCCTTGGGTGGCTCCCCTTGGGTCAGTCGGCTGGTCCACTTGGGCTAGAGCCAACCAAGTACCAGTGTTGGAAGTTCTCAACGGGTGTTGTGGACATTGTGCCTGATGCTGGTGTTTGGGTATAGTGCTCACAAAACCCTGGCATTGCTGCATTGTCCTTGCATGACTTTGTAGTGCATCCCCTTGTAGGGCTCCATGGTGGGTGGGGTCAGTGGGTATCAAAACTTTTCCTCTTTCCTATGGATCCTTCAAAAAATTTAAATAAAATTGTAAAAAAACTGTCAATGGGTAAGCGACCACGTCTTGAATACTCAAAACAGCAATCTTCAACATCAGTAACACACGTACCTCATTTTCTTATATTGCATTCTCTTTTGGAAAAACCTTTAGGGCAAATGTCCCCTTTTTTTATTCAAAAGGGACTTGCTGGCTCTCCAAAGTCAGTAAAGAAGCTTCGATCTGGTGACATATTGGTTGAAACATCCACATCCCAACACAGTGAACTTCTCTTGAATTCAAAGGCAACTGAGGATATACCTATTGAGGTTACACTCCATGCTACTTTGAATTCTTTACGAGGAGTTATTGTTGAAAGGGATTTCAAGAACGTTCCCGAGTCAGAGATTCTTGCTGGTCTCTCCACTCAAGGAGTTTCTGCAGTGAGGTGCATCTCCACTGCCAACAAGTACCCTCGTTTTAACATTTACTTCACCACGTGCACCTGCCACCATCAAGGCAGGTTATCTCATTTGCAGGGTTCGGTCATACATTCCAAACCCTCTTCGATGTTTCCAATGTCAGAGATTTGGCCACTCAAAGACTTCTTGTCGTGGTTCCCTGACATGTGCTCATTGCGGAGGCAAGGACCATGATGCCTATGACTGTGACATGAACTCGCATTGTGTAAACTGCAATGGTTCTCACCCCTCTTACTGTCATTCTTGCCCAAAATGGTTGGAGGAAAAAAAGGTGCAGCGTTTGAAAACGACACATAGCATTAGTTATCCTGAGGCTTGGAAATTGCTGTCCACAACTCCATCTCGGACATATGCTGCTGCACTTCATTCCACAACTACAGTGGGAGTGCAGACAGATCTCTCTGTGCCTCCAAGAGAATCGTTTTCAAAACAAATGAAAAGCCTCTGACCTTCGTGGTTAAAACAGTTGATGAATCGACTACCACTCCTATCTCTGTTCCTCCCATACCTTCCAATAAACCTCAAGATCCACGTCCTTCAGTTTCAAATGCAGGCATTTCTTCTGATACATCGTTTTTTCCCACTACAAAAGATAAAACAATTATTCGTTCGCATCCTCAGTCACTGGATTCTTCTTCCAACAACAAAATCCTGCCCACTCGACCCAGAGCAGGATCCATGGAGGTTGATAGACCTCCTCCGATTAAAGACAGTAAAGAAAAAAGACGTGGTCGTAAACCGAAGGGTTCTCCAGCCACTTCACCTACCCGTTCTTAAAAATGGCCAGCTTGATACAATGGAACTGTCGAGGTTTACGTTCTAATCTGGATGATATCAAAATGCTGATTGCTTCCTACCATCCTGTTTGTCTTTCTTTACGAGAAACATTTCTCAAATCTGCTGATACAGTCTTCATTCGGCAGTTTTCTTTGTACAGAAATGACAGGTTGTGTGATGGTCGAGTACATGGAGGGGTGGCACTGTTGGTTGATCAACATGTGCCCACCCTGTCTTTGTTACTCAACACACACTTGGAGGCCATAGCCATCCGTGTTTCCTTGGGTCATACCATCACTGTTTGTTCTCTGTACCTGTCTCCTGGAGAGACATACGATCAATCAGAACTTGATGCTTTCATTGAACAGTTGCCATCTCCATTTCTAATCCTGGGGGATTTTAATGGACACCATCCTCTCTGGGGAAGTGCCATTATTGATGGGAGGGATTGATCTGTAGAGCAGATTCTCTCTGATCACAATTTTTCTCTTTTCAATACTGGTTCTTCCACTTACTTTCATGCACCTAGTCAGTCCTTTACCGCTATTGATCTCTCAGTTTGCTCCCCTCCATTATTCTCCCATTTTTCATGGAGGGTTGACAGTAATCCACTAGGCAGTGATCATTTTCCGATCCTTTTGAGATAGACTGGCCGTGGTCGATGCCACCCTACCTGTGTGCCCCAGTGGAAGCTGGATCAGGCAGACTGGTCCACTTTCACTGCTTTTGCAGAACTTGATCCTGCCATCGTAAATCATCCATCAATAGACGACTGTGTAACAGCGGTAACTGACTGTATTATACATGCAGCTGCTTAGTGTATTCCTAAAACCTCGACACGTTTTCCGCAATATTTTCGTCCATGGTGGAATCCTGCTTGCCACTTAGCACGGAAGGCTCAAAAATGGGCCTGGGATACTTGTCGTAGATATCCCACACTTTCAAACCAGGTTGCTTTCCAACGGGCCCGTGCACATGCTAGGTGGGTAAGACGTCAAAGCTAGAAGGCATCTTGGATTAAGTTCACAACCAGCATATCTTCTACCACCAGTTCCAAGATCGTATGGGACAGGATTCGAAAGGTTAATGGGCACTAAAATTCTGTCCCCCTCTTGATCTTACTCTCTGATGGTCAGGAGGTGACTGATGTCTGGAACATCGCAAACACTCTAGGTGAAAGCTTTTGCCGGGTATCTAGCACTTCTGCTTGTTCCTCCACCTTCCTGGCCATCAAGACTCGGGCAGAGCGATCACCTCTTTCCTTTCGAACTGACTGTTTCTTTGACTATAATTGTCCCTTTACCCTGGTGGAACTAAAAATGGCCCTTCATCGGTCTGCCAGTACGTCTGTTGGACCTGATGATATTCATTATGACATGCTGCACCATCTATCTCCTGCTTCTCTAGATGTCCTTCTGATTGTCTTCAACCGGATTTGGCAGGAGAATGCTTTTCCTGATGCCTGGCGCAAGATTATTATTTTACCTTTCTCTAAGCCAGGGAAAGATCCGAAGATTTCTTCAAACTATCATCCAATTGCTCTGACGAGCTGTCTCTGTAAGACCATAGAAAGGATGGTTAATGCTCGTCTTGTTTGGTTCCTTGAATCAAACAACCTTCTCTCGCCCACCCAGTGTGGGTTTCGTCAACAGCACTACCACAGACCACCTAATGTGTCTTGAAATATCTATCAGAGAAGCCTTTCTCAACCGCCAATATCTTGTGTCAGTATTCTTTGACATAGAGAAGGCTTATGACACAACATGGAGGTATGGCATTTTGCAAGACCTCCATACATATGGGTTACGTGGCCATTTACCCATGTTTATTAAAAAAATTTTAATGGACAGGAGATTCCAAGTTCGTGTGGGTTTGACACTTTCCCGTTCTTTTGTACAGGAACTTTGAGTCCCTCAAGGCTGTGTATTGAGTGTCACACTCTTCAGTATAAAGATAAATGCCATCAATGAACAACTCCCTCTCACTGTTGCGAATGGGCTGTATGTCGACGACTTTCACATCTCATGTCAGTCGTCAAACATGAGATATATTGAGCGGCAACTACAAACTGCCCTCAATCGTGTACGGAAGTGGACTCTAGCGAACGGCTTTAATCTCTCTCTCTCCAAAACTGTATGCATGCACTTTTGCTGTCAACGAGCTATTCACCCTGATCCTGAACTTCATATTGGTGAAGTTTTTCTGCCAGTGGTCCCGGAGACAAAGTTCTTGGGGCTTATCTTTGATCGTAAACTGACCTTTATACCACACTTAGAGCAGCTTCGGGTCAAATGCACAAGAGCACTGAACATCCTCCGTGTTCTCTCTTCTACCAGTTGGGGGGCAGATCGCTGTTCAATGTTGAAGATATATCATGCTCTTATTAGATCGAAACTCGACTATGGATCAGTGGTCTATGGCTCTGCCAGACCCTTAGCCTTAAAGACGCTGGATCCCATTCATCACCAAGGACTTCGACTCTGCACTGGGGCTTTCCGTACCTCTCCAGTTCAAAGCATATACATTGAATTTCATGAACCTTCTCTACACCTTTGCCGTTTGCAACTATCTTTACAATATACTTCGAAACTTCATTCCTTACCAAAGCATCCCATCTGGGAATGTGTTTTCCTTCATCGGTGGGCAGTACTTTTTCAGAACAGACGATCTGTCATTGCTCCATTTGGCTTTCGCATCTGGGCGCAATTGGATGAATTGGGTCTGTCCTTGGATAACGTTGCAGATTCCACAGGTCAGCCCATCCCACCATGGCTTATTACAGTCCCCAAATGTGACCTTTCTTTCAGTCACCTAAAAAAGGCAGATACTCCAGATTGGAAGTACCGTCTTTTATTCAATGAGTATCTTTCAAACAATCATTCAGTTCCCATTTATACAGATGGTTCCAAATCAGGTGATTCAGTGGGCTCTGCTATGGGTCAGTAGTTGCACGCAGAATCCCCTCTACAGCTTCTGTGTTCACTGTTGAACTGTATGTCATATCTCTTGCACTTGATCATATTGCAGCTGAGCAGTACTCCAACTGCACTATTTATACTGATTCGCTTAGTTTGATACTTGCCTTGGATTTGCTACACGTTAGCTCAGTCCTATTCTCGCTGATATTCGAAACTGACTGGCCCATTTCTCATTAGCAGCTACTTCAATCCAGTTTTTCTGGATACCAGGCCATGTTGGTATTTGCGGGAATGAGCTTGCAGACATGGCAGCTAAATATGTCTGCTTCAGCACTGTCACCCCTATGCCTATTCCGTACATGGATTATTGCTCACTTGGAGTGAGCAACACAACAACAAACTTTTTCAAATCAAACCCAAAATTGGAGTTTGGCCATCCAGCTTCCGTAAAGTTTGGAAGGAGGAAGTTGTTTTCACTAGGCTACGCATTGGTCACAGTTTTTTAACTCATAATTTTCTTTTATCTGGAACTGATGCACCAATGTGTAGTTTGTGTAACACTCAAATCACTATCAGCCACGTTTTACTTGCCATCGTTACAGTTCTCAACGACGGCAATATTTTAAACATATTTTTTTCCAGGGTCAGTCTGTAACATTGGACAGAGTTATTAGTGATGGTTACTCTGTCCACCTTGATAACGTTTTTAATTTTTTAATGGCCATTAATCTTCATCTCATTTAAGGGTTGCATATTTATTCATTACACCTTTTTAATTGTGGCTCCTTTTTTACAGTTTTAATTTCTCTCATTCAATTTGACTTTGGACAATGGCCAGAACAATAAATAACTTGACACCAGGACTGGAAAGGCCAACTTCAGGTGACTAACGCTACTGTTTGAACTACTCGTTAGTTGTCCTGGCGAGTTGTTATTATACTTTTGCTGCATATCATTTCACACTTTTACTACTTTACTTTTTAGTACTGGCCATATTGACTCATAACCTGGAACCAGGACTGGACCAACTTCAGGTGACTGATGGTGGTTTTTATTCTTACCTGTTAGTCTTCCTGGCAGGTTATGATCACTACCATTCTGCTACGGGTAGTTTTTTTACATTTTTGTTGACTGGATGTCAACATTGGTTTTTGTGCCATTTTCTGTTTTGATTGCTGTTTTATCTTCAATTACTTTTACAAATTTTACTCCATTTACTTGACTTTTATCTTTTTATTGAACATTTGGCTACCCATTATTACAATTTTGCCGAGTGTTTTTTAAAACTTTTATTTTTTTATATTTTGATAATAGCTGCTATGACACATAACCTAGAACCAAGACTGGAAAGGCCAACTTCAGGTGACTGACAGTGAGTCTTGAACTTACCTGTTAGTCTTCCTGGCGGGTTATGATCATTGCATTTTGCTAGAGTAAATAGTTTATAACATTGAAGACTGGATGTCACCATTGGTTTTTACACCATTTTCTGTTTTAATTGCTGTTTTGTTTTAACCTTCATTTACTTTTACAAATTTTACTCCATTTACATGACTTTTCTCTTTTTACTGGACATTTGGCTACTCATTGTTGCGATTTTGCTATGTGTTTTTTAAAACTTCTATTCTTTTACATTTTGATACTGGTTGCTATGACACATAACTCGGAACCAGGACTGGAAAGACCAACTTCAGGTGACTGACAGTGAGTCTTGAACTTACCTGTTAGTCTTCCTGGCAGGTTATGATCATTACCTTTTTGCTAGAGTAAATACCTTACAACTTCTTATACTCTGCCTTCTATCTTAACGTTGTAGAGTAGGTGTCAACATTGGTTTTCTACTTTTTTGTTTTACCTTCATTTCCATTTATGTCTTTTACTAGATTTTTTTTTTTTTACTTTTTTACCAGAATTCTGGCACAGATAGCCTCGTTGCTTTGAACCATAAAACACTAAATCAATCAATCAACTAAACACAGCCAACTTCTCTTGCAATCAAAGGCTATTGAGGATAGACCTATTGAGGTTACTCTCCATGCTACTTTGAATTCATCATGAGGAGTTATTGTTAAGAGGGATTTGAAGAACATCCCCGAGATCCTCGCTGGATCCTCCACCCAAGCATTTCTACAGTGAGATATATCTCTACTCGTAAAGATGGAATTATAATGCTGACCAGTGTTTTAATTTTGACATTTACATCACCATGTCCACCTGCCACCATCAACGCAGGTTATCTTAATTGAAAGGTGTGGCCATATATTCTGAACCCTCTCACATGTTTCCAGTGTCAGAGGTTTGGTCACTTGAAGACCATGTATTGTAGCTCCTTGATGTGTATTTGCAATGGTAAGGACCATGATGTCTGTGAGTGTGAAATAGACCCTTGTTGCATTAATTGTAGCAGCTCTCACCCATTTTACTTTTCTTCATGCTCTAGATGAATGGAAGAAAAAGTGGTACAGTGTTTGAAAATGATTCACAACATTTCTTACCCCGAGGCCTGGAGGTTACGTTCCACCAATACAATGGGAGTGCAGGCAGATCTCTCCATGCCTCTGAAAGAATCATTCTCAAATTATGTGAAAAGTTTTCTGACCTCCATGATTAAGAAAGTTGATGAATTAACATCAACACCCATCTCTGTTTCTACCATTCATTCCAGCAGACCCCAGATCTACTTCCTTTGGTACTAGGTATGGGCATTTCTTTGAGTTCATCTTTTTCTCTGGTCCCCACGATGCAGTATGGTCATTTGTTTATGCCCTCAGTCACTTGTCTCTTCTTCCATCAACAGAGTCCTGCCCAATTGACTCAGGGCAGGATTCATGGAGACTCTCCACCAATTTGCCTACACTTAACTAAAAATAGCCACTTTGATACAGTAAATCTGTCAAGGTTTATGTTCTAATCTGGATGACATAAAAGCATTGATTAATTCTTACCATCCTGTGTGTCTTTCCCTATGGGAAACATTTCTGAAGCCTACTAATAGTCACCTTTCAGCAGCTTTCTTCATACAGAAATAACAGGTTGTGTGATGGACAAGTGCATGGAGGGGAGCCACTGCTGGTGAATCAGCATGTGTCCAACCTGTCTTTACCACTTGACACACCCTTGGAGGTCGTGGCCATCTGTGTTTCATGGATTGTACCATCTTTGTTCTCTTCATTTTTCTTCCAGAAGGACCAATGACCAATTAAAGCTTGATACATTCCTTGAACAGTTGCTGTCTCCGTTCTTAATCCTGAGGGACTTTAATGGACATAATTCTTTCTGGGGAAGTGCTAATATTGATGGGAAGGGTCACTTCTTAGAGTGTATGCTCTCATGTGATAACCTTTCTCTCTTCAGTACTGGTTCTTGTTTTTATTTTCATACACCTAGTCAGTCTTTTATTGCTATTGAAATCTCAGTCTGCTCCCCTTTATTATTCTCCCACTTTTCATGAAGGGGTGACAGTAACCCACGGAGCAGTGATAATTATACTATTATTTTGAGATAGACTGGCCATAGTCAGTGTCATCCAACCCATGTGCCTTGATGGAAGCTGGATCAAGCCAACTGGTTCTCTTTTACTGCTATCTGTGAGCCATTGATAGACAACTCTATGGCAGTAATGACTGACAGTATTATCTAGTGGTGACTTAATGTATTCCTAAAAACTTTGACATGTTTTACACAGTATCCTTGTTCATGGTGGAATTCTGTCTGCCAAATGGCATGGAAGGCTTAAAAATAGGCCTGGAATGCCTTTAATAGGTAGCTCACACTTTTGATCTGAATTGCTTTTTAGCAGGCCTGTGCACATGCTCACCGGGTAAGATGTCAAAGCTAGAAGGAATATTTGAATTAATCTCGCAACCAGCATCTCTTCTACCACCAGTTCCAAAGTTATGTGGATCAAGATTTGGAAGGTGAATGGGCAGCATAATTTTGTACCTCTTTTGATCTCAATTTCTTATGGCCAGGAACTTGCTGATGCCCAGAGCATTGGTGATACTCTAGGCAAAAGCTTTTGTGAGGTATCTATTACTAGTCATCAAGACACAATCAGAGTGGTTGCCTTTTTCCTCTTGAACTGATCAACTCTTTGACTGTAATTGCCCTTTTACATTGGTGAAACTCATGGTGTCTCTTCATTGGTCTTGCAATACATTAGTTGTACATGATATGCACTGTGAGATGCTGCCCCATTTCTCTCCTGCTTTGTTTGCTACTCTTCAGGTTGTTTTGAACTGATCTGACAAGATAATGTTTTTTCCTTGTGTATGGTGCCTGGCTATTGTCCCACCTTCCTCTATGCCTCGGAAGGATTCCAAGATTTCTTCAAATTACTGTCCAATTGCTTTGATGAGCTGTCTCTGTACGACCTTAGAGAGCATGGTTGATGCTCATCTTGTTTGGTTCCTCAGATCAAATTATCTCCTCTTGCCCATCCAGTGTGGGTTTTGATGACAATACTCCACCACAGACAACCTAATTTGACTTTAAATGTTTGTCAGAGAAACCTTTCCCCAGTTACAACATCTTCTGTCAGTATTTTTTGACATTCAGAAGGTTTAAGATACAATGTGGAGGTATAGAATTTTGTGAGATCTCCACTTTTGTGGGTTGCATGCCCATTTTCCCATTCTTATTGAAAATAATTTAATGGGAGGGGATTCCAAGTTTGTGTGGGTTTGACACTTTCCCTTTTTTTTTACAGGAGCTTAAAGTCCCTCAGAGCAGTGTCTTGGGTGCCACTCTTTTCAGTATAAAGATTAAAACCATCACTGGACAACTCCCTCCTACTAGTGCAAACAGGCTCTGTGTTGACAACTTTCACATCTCGTGTCGTTCATCAAACATGAAGTTTATTGAGCAGCAGCTACAGACTGCCCTCAATCATTTATTGAAGTGGACTACAGTTTGTGTTCAATGCCAAACTATTTGCCATTTCTCTTGCCCTGGATCACATAGAACCGAAGCAGTACTCAAATTGTGCTATTTGTACCAACTCACTTAGTTCTCGACTGGCCTTGGAATTGCTTTGTGTTAGTTCTCACCCTATTATTGCCGAAATTCAAAACCAAGTAGCCTATTTCTCTTTAACTTCTACTTTTATTTAGTTCTTCTGGATACCAGGTTACATTGGTATTTGCAGGAAAGAGCTCATTGACACCACAGCTAAGTCTGTCTGCTCTGATGCTGTCACTGCAGTGCCTGTTCCACACGTGGAGTATAGTTCTGTATTCAAGACTTGGCTCCATGCCAGTTGGCAGTTGACTTGGAGTGAGCAACATGAAAATAAGCCTTTTCAGATAAAACCCCCTATTGAAGTAATTTTCCTGACATAATTATGCTCTCATTTTGAAACAAACAAATGGTAAAACTTGGTACCTGTGTCATCACAAGGGGCCAGAGCTATTATGATACCAGATCAGGAGGCAGTTGTTATTGTAACAACTGGAATATTGAAGAGTTTTTTAGGCAAAGTTTAGATATTATGTTTTTAAATATAATGTATTTTGTAATTTGGCTCCCATAAAGTGTTCTGTTTTGGTTTTTATGTTGGCTTACATGATGACTTAGATGTTAGTAATTAATAGGTTTTTTTGCTGATTAAGTGATTTATATATGTTGCAGTATTTGAAGGCTCAGCATGTGCAGGTGGTTAGCAAATTTGTAATCTGAGGATAGTGGGTTTGAATTTCTATCACATCAAATATGTTCACCCTTTTAGCCATGGGGGTGTTATAAAATAACAGTCACTTCCACTATTTGTTGGTAACCCAGGAGTTGGTAGTGGGTGGTGATGATAAGCTGTTTTCCCTCTATTCTGACACTGCTAAATTAGGGAAAGATAGCTCAGATAGCCCTCGTGTAACGTTTCATAAAGTTAAAAACAAACAATGTTTGAATACATATTTTAGGAGGTATGATTATTTCAATTGGCAAGTAGCCATACTCCAACTAATTTTTTTTAACTTTAAGAAATATTTATTTTTCTTAAATATTTATTTATTATATAAATATTTAGTTATACTGACTTGTGTTTCTTTTGATAGCTAATATGTTGATGAATATAAACATTGCTAATCATATAAAGCTTGTTCATAAGATCACCATGTGTAAGAGATTAAAAGAACCAATCAATTTATGGAATGTTAACTGTGTATTTAGCATGTGAGTTTCTAGTGCATTTTGGTACTGTAGATGACACGCCACAGCAAGTTGCAACTGGAAGTTCTCCGGCTCTATAAAGAATTTATGAGATCTGTTAAGGATAAACCAGGAGCAGTGTCACAAGTACGCCATCAGTTCAAGAAGAATGCAGCCTTACCTAAAACTGATATTTTGCTTATAGATCATTTGTTTCGAAAAGGATGCAGGCAGTTAACTTTAGTGAAAGGGCAGTTTGTTACTGGATTAGGAATGTTTCAAAGAGACAAATGACATTGTTGGGTTGTAAAAAATGAAAAATAATAGAATTATTTTTTTCTGTGTAGATTTTATTCTGACAAAGCAATTATCGCAGTATTTTATCAAATTTCACCAATACATTTGTGCTGACTTTTAATAAAACTGCTATACATTAAATGTTTACAGTAGAAATATGATACTGTACACAGTTTTATTGTACAACACTACATTTATGTAACATTTACACAAAAAGTGCTAACTGCCCATTGTATGTTGGTAAATGCTGATTAATGTATCTTCTGGAAGCTAAATCCGAATAAATGTTTCAGGAGGATATTTTCTAAAATTGAATTATATTATAGTAACAATGCATATATAAAAAATCTTTATTATTTTTTCTCGTATTTTGCAAAAATATTTTATGTATCCTGTAGATGGTTTGTGATTAGAATTTTGACTTTTGAATTTGTGTTATTTTTAAATCTGGATAAACCCTAAAACAATGAACTATGTGAGAAACTGGTTATCAAATAATCCTACATGGTCAAATGTCTGGCTCTGCAATTTGTCCATTATGATCGCACTTTTTATAATTAATCATAAAATTAATAAATATCTGAAATGACGAACGTTAATAACAATGAATTGAACTACTGTGTATTTGGCTGAAAAGATATTTAAGTTTTTGACCCATACAGTCCCTTGTGTTTATTGTGTAATATATTATCTCTTATTCAATTTATAATGTTACTATTATAATTTATTTCAGACAAATCTCCTATTTATTATGTTGTATATTACGTATTATTGTTTTAAATAGCTGGAAATTTGAATTTAGAAGTTTATGAAATGTCAATAAGTATTAAATTTATGTTATTTGTCAAAAATTGTGATACACAATTTTCTTTCATAACACAAATATATTTTATTATACAAGCAACAATACAGTTTATTATAATGGCTATTACTGATAGTTATTACCAATGATGGTTTATATACAAGTTTTACAAACTTACAAACAATACTGATTCTTATATTCAGTCTAGAACTTAATGTTATATCAATCATCGAGGTTCATAAATTGAAAATTACTTTTATGCTGCTATACAGGTATATTTCATTGGATGGAAATGCAAGCTAGCTCTTTTGTTGTTTGGCCTTGCACCCTTACAAGCTGATTTTTTTCTGGTGAAGATATTTAAATCCTTGTAGAAATTATAATCTGAGGTAATTCACTGAAGTTGAACAGTGTGTAATGTTTGAACTCTATAAATGATCCTTGTCAAATTCTGCAGTTTTCCGATTAATAAGTGTTAGTCACAATTATAGCTTCCAAGGCCTAAAGCAAACTGACTGTAGCTGACTAGCAATAATCTTAATACTAAAACTATCTCCTGTTTATATACTATAAAGCAAGCTTATAGAATGTTCCGCAATTCACAAAAGCATTTTCAGAAAATAAATATTGCTGAATCTTGCTCTTAAGAATCTTCTACAAACTTAGCGAACAGGTGGTACTTGTGGCATGCACACCCAACAATATATGCCACGTGCATCAAACTGAAATATATGTAGGTATTACAGGTATAATTGTAAAGCTGTCACAATATTTATCTGGTATTATTATAAACATAATAATAGATACTCAAGAAAATAAATATAATAATAAAATAAATTAACACAAAATACCAACTGGACTGAGATCTAGATGCAAGCCGTTCCTTTAAAAGTCGAGACCTATAACCACCGTGATATCCAGTCTTTGTAATTATGTTAAAAATTAATTCACATCCCAAGTGTAACTTATAATGTTATTGTTGTTATTTTTTCTAATTTTATAATATTATCCTTTAAACATAGGGAGTAAATAATTAATGTTATCAGAAATCATTATTTGATTGGAAAATAACCTTAGGAAAAAAAACTATTTGAAAGTTAATAACAGGGTTGGGCATTGTAAGCAGAGAGTGGCTTTTAAATTATTAGATACCTGGAGTGAATATAATGAACAAATTATTTATGTTTCAAAATAATTAATTGAAATTAATGTTTATAAGGTTTGTGGAAACAGATTTTGTTTCATTGCTTGCTTAAAGGTATATTCATGATTCTCATGAAAACAGTAGTCCAATTAGTAATGTAAGTTAAAATGCAGTGAAAAATGTCATGCTATAATGGAATTTATTGTCAAACGATACTTCTGAATTGTTCTTTTGAAGAGTAGTAAAAATAAAAGCCACTTAAAATGTTTTCAACAACATGTGTTGTCAAGTTGGAAAATCTTAATACAGGATGGTCGCTAGAAAAGCGGAAAATTTGAGGGTCAGATGAGATCATGAATAAAATGCGTGCTTCCTCATTTCTATTTTGATTTCTTTACATCATGAATAAAATGCATGATTTTAATATCATAAAATGCATTTTGAGCATCTATAACATATGCCTTTAAAAAAACTTTGTAAAAATAAATAGCTGTTTGACAAATTTTCCGCTTTTCTAGCGACCACCCTGTACTTTAAATGTCAGTTCAGTTTTCTGGTTAAGAAAACTCTTTAAGAGTATTAACTGATTTGGCATGAGGTGGAATATTGAGAAAAATATTTTCAGAAGCAAGCAGTTCAACAACAAATTATGAAGTGAATTATGAAAGATATAAATTTTTGAACAAAGTAAAGATAAAAAAGGGAAAATTTAAATTTTGAGAATACTGATATTTCTAGTAATGTCAGTTGTCTTCAAAAAAATGTAGTTTTTTTTTTATGTATATTTGCATTTAAAAATTATATACTAATTTTATATTAGTTTGTCGTATAAACAACTTGAACCATTTTGTTAATGTGCTTAGAGTGATATCACACTGAACTAATTATCTTGGATAAAGCAAGATTGATTGCAAAACATTATCTTCAATGAAACATATATTTAGTTGTACATCCATTAAGTTTGATTAAAATCTGATCATTTTTGATAGTTATAGAGCAAAACTGGTATGAAAAATTGGACCTCATGGTAACAGATGGGGATTTTGTTTGGTTCTTTGCCATGACCTTTTATTAGCGTACAAAATGGATCATGCATCAGTTAGACACAATATCACTCTGTTCAAAGAACAAAACTAACAAAACATGAATTTCACAGAAAAACAGAACTCAATGAAAATTTACTGCAAATCATTGTCACTTTTGCTGTTGCATTTCAGAGACAAGTTCAGAAATGCTCGGCTTCACCTTGGCAAGTGCCACTCTCTTATCATTTTCACAACAAAGTCTGTTCTTTTTCTTCATTTTTATGTCTACCATCCTCAAAAAGGATTGCTTGCAAAGATATGTTGTAACAAAAAGTATAGTATCACAAGGGCTTTCTTAGCAATAAGAGGGTACACTATGATTTGGTGTCACCAAAATGTTAAGAGCGTTGTTGTTCTGAAAAGTTGCTGTTGAACCTGGCTCTGCTGAAGTTTAACGATTTCATCGAGGTATTCATCATTGACATCTGCTGTCCAAACTAAATATGATTGGCTGTCTCACCCATGCTGGATATGACTCTCTGACTGGAAAGTATCCATCGAGAGACTTTGTGAGCTCATCTAAGTGCATGGCAATTGCTTGCTTCAGTTCCTTGGCTATAGAAATGTCTCTAATTTCAGACACATCTTCAATCTTACTTGCACAGTCATCCAGCAGGGGAAAGTTTGCAAAGTTTTCATTCTCTCTTTGTTGTTTCCATAACTGTAGTCTTTTGTGGAAAGCCTTCAGATTTTTTTCTACTTCAAAGATGTTTACTCAACTGCCCTACATCTGTTGATTGAGATGATTGAGAGCATTGAAGATATTGGCCATTTTCGCTAAAATGAGAATGAACTCAGATTTTTTGAAGCAGTCTGCATGACAATGTTGGTGCTCTTGCAAAAACAGGTCTAATTCCACATGCAAGGCAAAAACATGATTCAGCACCTTTCTCCGGGATAACACTGAACATTGAATGGTACAAAAATTTCTCGAATGCAGAGCCCATTTTATTACATAGCTCTTTGAAGATGCGGTGCTTCAGGGCATTATTTTGCAGAAAGTTCACACATTCCACTGCAATTTTTAAAAGTTCTGCCAGTTTTGAAGGGAAGGTTTTTGTTGCCAATATATACCTGTGCAGAACACATACTCACTAAATTTTGAGAGAACTTGCATTGAAATTTAATGTTCATTATTCAGCAGTTTTCTGACACCTTGAAGCAACTGGTAAAGTGTAAAAGCTTTACTAATGAGTACATCAAGAGTTTATTGAAAACCGTCAAACAAGACAAGTTGAGATTTGTTCTCCATTTCTTATTTACAACAATAATTTCCTGTTTTTCTATAGAATTGTCACATGATAAGAAATGGATTCTTTACTGCAGTCAATAACAATCTGGACAGTTGACTAGTTATGAAGAAGACCAAAACCAACTCTTCATTCCAAGAAACTTGGGGCCAGTGTTTGGCGGTCATCAGCAGGTGTGATCCATAATTCAATTTCAAACCGAGTATAGAAATAGTGTTTTGAACATGAAATTATGTTGTCACAAAAACATCTAGCAATAGACAACTGCAGTGGAACCACACTGTTTCATGACAGTGATCGATCTCATGTCTTGTGCATTACAGTGCAGTAATTGCCTATTGCGACAATCGCATTTAATGTACTAAGGATCTTAACATTTAATCAGAAAACCAGATTTGGACTGTTAAATTCACAGGTAAAATGCAGAAATTTGAATGCAAAATAGCCATTTTAATTTTTATTATAAAAACATTTTCTAACAAATGTTTCTTTTTAATCTGTGTCTACACTTTTCTTGGGCTTGTAATGCCAATTTTTTGCATATTTATTATTTCTATTCTTATTCCTTATAAGTTTGTGACATTATATATTTGCTAAGTCATTGAACTGAGTTTACAGTAGGTAAAATAATTCAATACTTGTTCAAGTTTCTTACCAAACATCCGAGTCCACATTTTCTTTTGAAATATGTATAAAAAAAGATCAAGAAAGAGTGACAAAAAATTATATTACTTAACACACGCACACAAACAAAATTTGTTTGTACAGGGAAGCAAAGAAGTTTCACAAAATGTTTAAAATGACTGCAGATACACCATATTTATGTATAACTGTAATAAAGTAAAAAATAGTTTTAATACATAACTTGCAATTATATAAGAATTGGGAATGTTTTTTTAACATTTAACAAATGAACTAATCTTACAAAAGCTATTGGTGTCCATTTAAAATTAGATAGTTGAGACAAGATGATACAAATTGAAATGAAACTGTATGTAAGGTGTCTCAGGACAGCTGGTATGAGTATTGACACTTACCAAAATTAACTTTTAAGTGGGGAGGAAGGGTAGCAAGGGTGAGAGAACGAAGAAAATAAAAAGAAGAACCCATATTAAAGGCTCAGATAACAGAAAACTCCTTCAAATGCATTTTAGTAGTAGAATAGGTGTTCCCAGTGGATAGAGTTCTTAATGTGAGGTACGTAAAAGGAAAATGTACCCAACTACCTCAACTAATTTTGATACTACACCCCTTTAGAAGGAGCTAATTGAAACAATAAACCCAATAAATGGGATAGGCAAAATTCTCTACAATGTGGAAGTTGGGTAGAATGCAGATCATCCAATAAAATGCATGGAACTGAAAGTAGTTCAAAGAAAACTAAATCCACGGTAACACATTTAACACATAAAAGCAGTGCTTTCTTTTATACGTTATTACAAGTGTGTTTTGTCACAGAATACAGTATCTTGAATGTGGAAATGAAGTTACATATATATATATATATATATATATACAAATATAAATGTTTTTACACTAACAAATCTTTTTTTTTTCAAATGTGTAAGAAGTGAGATACAGGATAGCATAGTCGAGCGTTCGAAGGCGATGGTTATTGGGCACCAGTCTGAATTGACGTGGGTTTGAAACCCACCATTCTTTCTTTATTATGCCACTTTTTAGATAAACAAGAAATGTGGTTAATATATTTCGAAGTAGGTATTTTTGGTGGGCCAATTACTACAAGCATATAAGCGTTTCTTGCCAATTAAAAATACTGTTGCATACATGATGGTTTAGGTGAATCTCAGCTAAACGCAAAAAGTTGCGACAAATTGAATTCACAACTAGTCTTTGTGTCAACATAGTTTAACAAAATATTCGTTATTTACACACTGAGTATTGAGTAATGATGTTCCATTGGACACAAGAAGACGCGGATAGATAAGCCGCTAGAACTGAAAACGACAAACGTCCAGAGAGGGATGAAAAAAGGTACATCAAAGAAAGGAGTTTAAAGGTAAATGTTAACTGGAAAAGAATTGATAGGGTGAAAGGATGCTAAATAACTAGGTAATGGTTGGGATTAACAGAAATGGCATGAAATTAAGAAGAAAAATCTGCTTGATGGTGAGATAAGACGAGAAAACAAAGTTTGCATTAGACGAAACTAGCAAGTTCCAAGGCCCAAAAGAGAGACAAAAGGATGAAACAATGTAATGTGAAAAGGAATATAGAGAAATGTGTCTAAAACAACTGAAATAAGCTTAGCAGCTTCTGTATTAGATGCATGAAAAACAATCCGTGACATAAGGTGGAGGAAAATTGACAAAATTAGGGTCATCTGAGAAATGAATTATCCTAAAATAGCAGTAGTTCGTAAGGGTAAAGGTTGAATTCAAATTATCAACTGTGGTGTATTATACAGAGAACAGTCGATTGCATTGTTTTATTGAAAGCAATAGTTTAGATGGCGCTTGCTGAATTTACTTTCTCTGGTCAGCATTTCTGAAGTAGGAACGTCTAAACGTTTAATAAACTCACTTTATTTAGAAATTGATTACGATAGTGAATATACAATCACGTCAAACAGTACATAGCTAAAAATTAATATTAGCTGTCCGAACATTATAATTCGCGATATGCGGCATTAGATCTCGAGCACTGTAGACGTCTGTCACGAATTTATGACAAGTTACGTGTTAAACATTGTTCTCTTAAGTACATTCTATCAGGGGATTTTTCGTTAAAAACTTTGTGAAACTGATAATGGAAATGTGATATAAACAGATTACAGGCTTTCCTGTGAAACTATATCTCGTGCTCCCACTGTTTATAACATAAATCTGAAATACAAAGAGATGTTGGGGTGCAAATCTGCGGTATTTGCATCTTGTAGGTTTGAAAAATATTTAATTGCCATGATAGAACAGAAGTAATAGAGGATATTTTCGAATATATGAAATAATTTTCAAATAAATTTCAGATCCAATTAGGAATTTATCATCCTCAGCTTCCAAACGGACACTAAAAGTCTATCACTGCATGTGTTGACTGCCTTTATATACTTCTTTCGTCAAGATGAATTGTTAGCGTATTGTTTCTGTTTCATGAATAATATTTAAGGGTTTTTTATCTTCTGCTTAACTGCCAATCAAGACGTGTTCTTTTTACTATGCTTTCGGATAACTAGCAAGTTAAAATCTAAAGATATATACATCTGTTTCATCAATGAAAAAAACAACCTTATCAACTGCTAACTGATGTCAGTAGATTAAATGTTGTAGTTAAATACACTTCTCTCCGCAAATCTTTAGTTGAGATTCTATAGAAAACCTTGAGAGTATGAAATAGAACGTGGTTTCCCTGCAGTAAATCTGGTTAACCCTGGATAATGTTTCTCACTGATCGTTATACTTCTATTTAGAATCTGAACACAAAGAATAAACTTGTGGTGTTCAGAATGTGGCTCTAACTGCTTTCTCGTATTTCTTCTACACCTGGAACACACTTTCTGAAGTTATGTTTCGTGAAAGTTCGATTCTACGGATAGATTAAGAAGTTTGCAATGCTAACTTGTTCTTTTAAAGACGTGCGGTCATCATAAAGTCTGAAGTGGCTTTGGTGTAAGAAAAACACACATGTAAAGACGTACGAACTGTCAGCGCCAGTGTTATGATGAATTGTTCTTTTTGTTTTCATGTCGTAGTCTACAAGATGTAACACTTTTGTGTAAAGAAAGATGACGCGTAATATACGGATTGAAACAGTTTGTTGTTGGAGATAACCTAAATGATTGTGTAGTGTATCGGAACATAGTGGTACGAAAAACTGTGATCGTGTCAGCAGCGTTACGACAGAAAGTGTAAGAACCATAATCATAAAGAAAGAATTCGAGACATCAGTATCCATAAGTTAAGAAAAGGATTAATCCTTTTTAATAGGTCTTTGTCATTTAACACATAAAAGCAGTGCTTTCTTTTATACGTTATTACAAGTGTGTTTTGTCACAGAATACAGAATCTTGAATGTGGAAATTAAGTGAACATTGAGATATAAATATCTATATATAAATGTTTTTACGATTCTACTTTTTCTTTATTATGCCACATATTACATGAACAAGAAATGTGGGTAATATATTTCCAAGGAGGATATTTTTCTGTATTATCACTAAGTATGTCTACAAATTATGTAATGTTGAGTGTAGTGTCTGAAAATATATGTGCTGCAACCCAAAGTGTTAAATTTTCATTTTCAACAGGCATAATTTAATTTAAGACCAACAGGGGGTCATATTCTAAATTGGTATTTTTCAGTTGAGAGTTTTGTGAGTTAAGAAATTTGATTTAAAGTTACTTGTTTAATATTTGTATCAAATGATAGAAGGGGACTCAAACAGAATTAGCGAAAACTACAATGTATAACTTAAGTCGACTTGTGTTATGAGCATCGTTTTTTCAGGAAATACAAAATTCGAGAAATGTGAACCAATCAGCGATAACCATTTATTTACGTAGTAGGCCCGGTATGGTAAAGAGGGTTAAGGCGTGTGAGTCGTAATCTTAGGGTCGCGGGTTCGAATCCCCGTCTCACTAAATATACTCGCCTTTTCAGCCGTAGTGGCGTTATTATATGACAATGAAACCAATTATTTATTGGTAAACGACCAGCCGAAGAGTTAGCGGTGGATGGTAATAACTACCTGCCTGTCTCGGCGTGTTAAGGCGTGCAAATCGTAATCTGAGGGAGGCAGGTTCGCATCAACGTTTCACCAAACATACTCGTCCCTTTAGCCGTGGGGGCGTTATAATGTCATAGTCATTCCCAAGAGTTGGCGGTGGGTGATTATGACAAGCTACCTTCCCTCTAGTCTTACACTACTAAATTAGGGACGGCTAACACAGATAGCCCTTGAGTAGCTTTGTGAGAAATTAAAAAACAAACAAATACATAAATGGTAAGCTGGTTTTATATTGATATAAAATATTATTTGAATCCGCCAAGAAATTTAACTCTTTTATTAATGGTGCATTATAACTTGTAATTGATGTGGAAAAGTTTGAGAGTCGAATTCTAAATGAAACAGTCAATATGAGTGCGTCAAGCTAAATGAAGTATTTATTTCGTACTTCAGAAAAATTTTGCATTTATATAGTTTAAATATATCATATTCAACATGAATTTTAAATGTCAGACTTTTGTACTTTGAGATACAGTTCTTAACTGTCATGTTGATGGCATTATAACTCCTAGCATTTGCCTAAAATACAATAATTTTAAAAAGAGAATCTCATTAGAATACATATATAAATCTAAAAATAGTATAGTGTATGTCCATGTGATATGCTGGCTTGTAATAGGTCTCCTGTATTTTATTGTAACATGAAATTATTCTAATTATTGATTGTATAGTTTCTGCAGTGTCATGGTAACAACATGTTGTTCAAAGTGTGTAATATTAACTTATTCTATCCACTTCAGCCCTCGTTCTTTTTTTAACAAACATATTCTATCCACAGATATTTCAGTATAATTTAAGGTAGGTTTAAAGTATATACAATTGGAATTTAAGCGCCTCTAAAATTGGGTGATGGACAAATTGAAGGTAGTGATCAAAGACGACACTGAAAAAATTATAGTCTGCTTCGATTTGCTGGAAATTTGCTAAAACATTAGCAATTACGGATCTGAAGACTGTACGGATGTCAGTCCCGAAGACGTAACGGAGTTTGCCAAAAAGGCTTATGTGGACACCCAAGATGACTTGCGGATGCTAAAGGCAGAAGACACCATGACCAGCGAGCTCGACATGGGTGGCAATCTCGTCCGTGGGATACCCACCATCTTTCCACCCCACGGTTAAAAGAGTGCGTATGGTTCGCGCGATCGGGATTTGAGCTCGCGACTATCAGATTAAGAGTCGAACTCCTTAACACGCTTGGCCATGTCGAGCCTTAACACTACAGTTAGCGAACTATATTTTTCTCTTGTGTTTCGTGGATTTGAGAATACATTTATATCGAAGTTATTCAAATTTCCGTTTGAGACCCTAAAATTAGAAAACACGATTTCATATTTACTTTTGTTGATAATTTATCTTGTGCTGCAATTATGCCATCAATGGTCCTGTGGTAAGCTTTAAAACTTATACACTATAAATCAGGTTTCGAACCCTGGTCAATCAAGTCAGATAGCCCATTGTTTAACTCTCTGCAACTTCAAAAGATAAATGTGAAACATCAATACAATATTTTACTTACCCCAATGTGTAATTTTGCAAATAGCATTCGTGTAGTTTTCCTGCACAGACTGTGAATCTGCGTTGTCACGGTTGGCAAATAAATTGTACTGAGCATTTCAGGGTCTCGGGTATGCTATAAAACTAACTACCAAATTAAACTGTTCAGCAAACAAGAATAGCCTAACAATTTACAGTGGGAGCTGTTAACCAGTTTGTTATACCTGGTGGGTAAACTGTAAGTTTGCCTTTTATACAATAATTATTGTTTTAACGCACTCATAATTACTCGTATTAATTACAAGTATCATGGAGTAGCAAGAAAACTAATTGAACTCTAACCGCAGTATACTTGAACTTTTATAGAGATTAAGGTTTTTCTTCGGATCTAACTGTTACTAATTTATACCAACAGATGGTATCAATGCATGAATATTTTATATCGCAGGTAGTCGACAAAATAGTTAGTGTGTTTGTTTTGGAAATTCGCACAAAGCTACTCGAGGGCTATCAGTGCTAGCCGTCCCTAATTTTGCAGTGTAAGACTAGAGGGAAGGCAGCTAGTCATCACTACCCACCGCCAACTCTTGGGCTTCTCTTTTGCCAACGAATAATGGGATTGAGGGTCAAATTATAATGCCTCAACGACTGAAAGGGTGAGCATGTTTGATGTGACGGGGATTCAAACCCGCGACCCTTGGATTACGAGTTGAGTGCCTTAACCACCTGGCCATGTGGAGCCATACGAAACATACTATCCACGGGTCAAAGTAATATTTTGGAAAGCACACAAGACAATCATAGCGTCTACGGAAACATAAAACTAGTAGCAAAAATTGATTGTTGCTAATAAACATCACAAAGAGATAGAATACTAATGGTTATATCTATCACTACTCTTTAGACAACTCTTGAATAATATTTGGTATTTTTGATTCCATAACTCCATGATCTGTATTATCTGAAGTATAAAATATCTGAATTTATACAATGACTTCTAATACATTCCAAGCCTCTAAACGCTAATATTTTATATTCAATCCAACTATAGAGCACGCATTTTGCGTTGTAAAGGTGTCTTCTAGTCTATTGTGAAAACATATAAAGAAAATTTGAAAATTTTCCATGTTACGTATTTTTCAGAAGAGCAACTTTATCAATGACATACGGAATGAAAAAAAGTTCCCTATTCTTCCATAAAAAAATATTGTGAAAAAAATGTGGTCCACTCTTTGTGAACATTAAAGTTATATTTAATAACATTTTTTTTTTCCTTTAAACTATTTCACTCTGCCGTATTGTGTTAAATAGGCAGATGTACTTTGGTGTTTCATTTATCGTATACCGAAATCGACCCGCACGTTATTAAAACAAAATTATATATCCATTAACACGAGACTGTGATTGTTTAGACTTATTAATCATCAGAGACCATAACACTTCAAATTGTCGTGATTGAATTTCTACTTCTTTGCGCACAAATTACTTATACTAAACTATATATTCCTATCGTAAAGATTATGTAACGAGATAATGCTACAAAACACGTAACGGCTCAGCTTATCGTTGAGTTCAACATTATGATATATGTATTTTCACTTTGTTCAGTAAGTCACGTGGGTGATGAATGTATTTTTTATAAATTACATAGAATAGGCTTTGTTACCATAGTAACTCACGTTCTGTTTTTCCCGCGAATTTCTGACATATATTACTGTAAATTTTACATGTTATTTATCGGTATAAGCACACAGAAAGTAAACAATCTAACACAATTATTTACTGTTATAAATGTCTAAAAAGACTGTGATAGTTTTATTAAAATCGAAATATGTTGTGTTGTGCACTTTAATAGCTCAGGATTAAATCTTTATGATTATGATGCTAGTAATCGGGTTTCGATACCCTTGGTGGGAATAGCCTGAATACCCCCTTCCGTAGCTTTGTGTTTAGCAAAAAATAAAATATAGTGTTATGTGAAGTTTTAAACCTTGAAAACAAAAGTTATCTGATCGGAAAAAATGTAAAAATTACAAGATATCTACACATGCTTCTTGTATTTGTTAGATTAGTAGACAAGACCACAGTGTATCAAAGCATCTGCCAATGTACTGAGGTTATTGCCAGCCAGAAAAGGTAAACAACACTTAAAGCTTATGTGCTTTTAATGTCCCGATATGACATTGCATATTTAATCCGACCGATTTTATGATATGAAGAAAAGAACAGCTTCAATCGTAGTGTTCTTACTTGTTATTTTTTCTCCACTTCTTACCGTAAAAATAAACTGCCAACAGTCAAGCAAGCTACGGTTAAAGAGAAAATTAGTCAAAATATATTCATGAAGTAAATAATTTTTATTTTGTAAACATCTACGTTTTATCAAAATCAACTATAATTTACATTTTAAGGAGTTGTAAGATTTTCTTTAAACTCTAAAGTGAAGTAAATCGAGCACATTGGAGATGCAGTCTTTATTTGATATTTAATAATGGAAGTAATTTTCAGTCAGTAATTCCCTTCCATTTTATCGATTTATGATACATTTGAAATTAGTAAACGATTAAAAATTATCACAACTCATACCGTAGTGATCGGAACTTCAAATGTTGGAAAATAATTTTGAAAGACATTGTGAGTACAGGTTGGTCTTGAGAAATATTAAATTACGAACGTGTACTTGTTTATAAGTGTATCGAGTAGGTGTTGTGAAAATGGAAAACTGAATGATGTGAAATAAGAGATGAGATAAATGCTCCCATTGTTCATAATACCCTTTCCCAGCGGCACAGCGGTAAGTCTGCTGATTTATACTGCTATAAACCGGGTTTAGATACTCGTGGTGGAACTTGCCCATAATAAAAAATTCAAGTACATCTTTATATATAAAATAAGTTATCAGTCTCCATGCCTGTTTGCCTTTTTATTCTTCCTTTCAATTTTACAAATATGTCATTCTTTACACACATACATATATATTTATTTGTTTGTTTTGTTTTAAATTAAGCATAAAGCTATACAATGAGATCTCTGTGCCTTGCCCACCACTCAAATCGAAATCCCGTTAGCGTTGTAAGTTCGCAGACATATCGCTATGCCTGTGGAGTGTTTGTTTGTTTTGTTTTTGAATTTCACACAAAGCTACTCGAGGGCTATTTGCGCTAGCTGTCCCTAATTTAGCAGTGTAAGACCAGAAGAAAGGCAGCTAGTCATCACATTGGTCAAATTGTTTCAGAAACCGAATGATTAAGAGACATCCGCAGAAGTAAAGAATGCTAAAGGAAGATTGTAAAGTGATAAAACGTTGATTGCAGCAATTAACTATGTGGAAATGTTGTTTTTTTATACATGAACATAGTAAATAGCTACATTATTATGTCTTTATTTTCATTATTATTATTTTTTCGCAGAGCTGTACAACGGAAGTATTAAAAGTATCAAACGTGTGCCCAAAGAAATCACCGCCAGATGTCGCTAAAGATATGAGATCAAAGGAAGTCGGAAGTGGGCGGTAATTGCAAAGAGTACTTTCAGTAAATGGATAGTTAACACGAGTAATAACATCGTCGTATCTTGCGATAGAGTGTCGCCAGAGGGCTTGTTAGACTACTGAAGCCCGGGAAACTGTTATCGACATCCATGGGTGTTTCCCACCATGCAAAGATTTCAATCACGAACTTTGTTATATTAGCTCTGCAATATTGTTATTACGATCAACTTTCTTAATTATAATTTCATTTCAGGATCCATTCAGTGCATAATAAAAAAATGTATTATACATTAAAGTAATATTTTATTGTTTACTGTTGCATTGAGTTTGAATATTTGTACAAAGTACTTCATGGTGTACTCATATGATTAACCACATTGTTTGTTTGTTTATAATTTCGCAGAAAGTTGCACGATTGCTATCTACGCTAGCCGTCCATAATTTAACAGCCAAACTTTTTAGCTACTTTTACTAATAGTGTGATTGAACATTACATTATAATGCCCGACGGCTGAAAGGGGAAGCATGTTTCGTGTGACAGGGATATGAACTAGCGACCCTCAGATTATGACTAGAGCGCCCTAACAGCCTGGCTATTACACTTTATTAGTTTAACGTATAAATGTATTCATAAAATATTAAAACTATGTGTAAGTATATCACTAACTAAAGGTGATACTGCATATCTAAATATAGTGTACGAAAACAAAAGTTTTCAGGTAGCATGCCCGTGCGGGTGTTATAATATGACGGTCAATCTCACTATTCATTGGTAAAAGAGAATCCCAAGAGTTGGCGGTTGGTGGCAATGACCAGGTGCCTTCCCACTCGTTTTACACTGCCAAATTAGGGGTGACTAGCGGAGATAGCTCTCGTGTAGCTTTGTGCGAAATTAATAAAAAAAACAACAAAATAAAACCAAAGAATAAAGAACTTCATGTCGTGGTAAGTTACTAAAAATGAACCCTGCTGGACACAACACGTCTCTATGTGCTAATTAATTCTATTCTTCGTTTCATACAAGGCCATTTATGTGCATTTCCCACTGGCTCTCGTGGCATATCTCTTGCAGCTATTTTACGTGCAAATTTTGTCCACTCTTTTGAACTGAAATATTTATGTTCGTGTAATAAGTATATCGTTAACCAGCCATGATTTATTACCAAGAGGAACAACTTCTACCGCTGACAACCAGCTGTTTCCGATCATTCAAAAGAACATTTCTAACCTCTTTTTTTTTTTTATCGTTTCTGCGCACTACCAGTTATAACGTATAAACCTAATTTATAGGTAATCGATACTAGTTTTACTTGAAACTTAAATACGACTCAGGGATTGATCGTAAACCATTTTAAAATGTTGTTGTAACCAAAACAGCAATTTTGTACTAACATTTTAAGATATTTTGTCGGACCCGGAATAGCCAAGCGTCTTAAGGCGTGCGACTTGTAATCTGAGGGTTGCGAGTCGCAACCCCGTCGTGCCAAACATGCTCGCTCTCCCAGCCGTGGGGGCGTTATAATGTATGGTTAATCCCACTATTCGTTGGTAAAAGAATAGCCCAACAGCTTGCGGTGGGTGAAGATGACTAGCTTCCTTCCCTCTAGTCTTGTATGTAAAGTTCAACATTTTATGTAAAGCTCTTTCTTAATATTTTGGGGCCTGGCATGGCCGAGCGCTCGTAATCCGAGGGTCGCGGGTTCGCGCCCGCGTCGCGTTAAACATGCTCGCCCTCCCAGCCGTGGGGGTGTATAATGTGACGGTCAATCCCACTATTCGTTGGTAAAAGAGTAGCCCAAGAGTTGGCGGTGGGTGGTGATGACTAGCTGCCTTCCCACTAGTCTTACACTGCTAAATTAGGGACGGCTAGCACAGATAGCCCTCGAGTAGCTTTGTGCGAAACTCCAAAACAAACAAATTCTTAATATTTTGATGGATAAAGAAGCTGTTAATAATTTTTTAGGAGTGTGAAACGTAGGTGTTTATGTGTTCTAGGATATTTTCAATCGTTCCTGCAGCTTTTTAATCCGTACAACCCAATAACACATCAAATACACTTGAGTTAGGGGTCATGTTAAAAGTACTTTTCTTTCTGAACGAGTAAGTTTCAATTTTAAGTACTTGATGTTTTCTCGGTGGTGAACCCTCTCAATAATGACTTATGTAGTTATCAGTTTTGTTTTTGTTCATTTGTTAAGAGTATACTACCTTTGAATTTATTTAAAACACTTTCACAGAAACATAAAACAAATTCATTTCTTTGCTCCTGCGATTATGTCTTGAAACTGTTTGCGCGCTGCTTTAGGCACAGCACGAAGCAGCTGTTACTTAAATCAACGTTTACCTTTCTCTCACTAATATTGACTGGTGTAACCTAAACAGGTTTGAACTGGTTCTAAAGCTCAGTAACGGGAGACATCCACTCAATTCAAACTGTTACAGACACGTTTACTGAGAATGTAGGTTTAATCTTTACTTTTCATACAGATTGCCGTTATGTCACATGGTGTTTCTGATAACACAACACAGATACAGCAGAGATGATGAAGAAAAAATGTTGTGTATTTTCACTGCGTAAAGGCGATTCTTATTCAAAAAATAATTACTCACAACAGGTGGTTTCAACAAATATTTCTGTCTCTCCTAAAATTTATTATAACCGTGGTGTTTCAGAAGAAAACAACAACTTTTATCTTCTATTGAGACTTGAGTTCCGTTCGTCGATGAATCAGTAAAACATTAGTTTTTATTTTACTCTGGTACGTTTTGTTTTTTTAATTTCGCGCAAAGCTACACAAGGGCTATCTGCGCTAGCCGTTCCTAATTAGCAGTGTAAGACTAGAGATGAAGGCAACTGGTCATCACCACTCACCGCCAACTCTTGGATTACTTGTTTACCAGCAAATAGTGGGATTATAGTGCCATTGTAACACCCCCACGGCTGAATGGGCGAGCACGTTTGGTGTGACAGGGATTCGAACCCGTGATCCTCAGATTACGAGTCGAACGCCTTTACCTACCTGGCCATGCCGAGGCGCTCTGCTACGTGCTCTACCATTTTATCATCGGGAACTTCTCCTTTTCTTGAAGCGTGGGTTCTGGAGTTTTTGTGGTTTTAAATGAATGAGTAAATAACCGAAGAGATTTTCTTTGTCAATATCCCCCCGCTAGTACAGCGGTATGTCTTCGAATTTACAACGCAAAATCAGGGGTTCGATTCCCCTCCGTGGGCTCAGCAGATAGCCAGATGTGGCTTTGCTATAAGAAAACACACATTTTCTTTGTCAAATCTTAATAAGCTTTTTTAAAATAGTTGACACAAATTGAAACCGTTCTTCATATTAAGCTGTGATTTTCTTGACATTTTTAATGCACTAACATAGAGAAAACACTGCTTAAATATATTGTGTAAAAGATCAATTGAAATTGCGACTCACACGTGTAAATAGTTGTGACACACGTCAGATCGTCGATGTTGAAAAGTTTATAAGTGTAAACATTTATAAATTTGTTCAGGAAGTTTTTCCACAATTTGAATATTAGAACTAGTTTACATTTAATGTAGTATGCAGTAACTGAATTAACCTTGAAAGTCACAAAGTATTTTTCAAGATTAGAGTTTATATCATCGCGATGTTGGGTTAAAACGTTACTCACAAACTTAGTTTCACCGCTTCCTTGTTGGGTTGGACATCAAACGTGCAGAACGATGACGAAGTGACCACCCATCTCCTTGTTGTTTTGGTGAAATACAAAGTTATAAAGAAAAACTATTATTTTAACTTCAATATCTGTGGTGAAAAATGACTGATGTCAATAAAAATGACCTTTAGTGATTGAAAGTATTCAAAATAGCAACCAAGAAAGTAAGTTTGTTTTATTCTCAAGGTTTTTAAAAATTTTAACCGAGTTTCAATGTTCCAGAATTGTGTTGTCAGGTTGATTCATTTGTTTTACGTGTTGAGTAACTGGAAGGTACAACAACAAGATGTTACGTTCAAAAAGCGATCTAAGACGAATATTAGTTTACAATTTTCAATATACACGAGAACAAGACACAGGGTAGTGTCTCAAGTGGCCAAAACAACCTGTGGGAAAAAATGTGCTTCTTACCGACATGACAGTTTAGCGATTTGACAATTTCTATTGTTCGGACTGTGTTAGTTCAAATTATCATATATTCTCATTGGTTGTGCTTTACTTGTATCAAGATATTCCATTAACAAATACATGAGCCATAAAGTCTCCAATTATGATTGGATCGTTTTCTCTTTTTATTTTTATTCCCACCAAAATTATGGAACTTGTATTCAATAAATAATATAAACGTTTAACTTTAAGTATTTTTTTTATTTTAACTGGAATACAAATAAATTTTTTATACTCACAACCAGGAATCTCATTTAGTGTAAATACGTGTTCTACGTTATTCAACACAAACCTTTCAAATGTGACCAAAGTTTTTGTGCAAATGTACATCAAAATCCACTTGAAATATCGGTCTGAATGTTTTACTACAGCTTCACCTGCAAGTAAAAGTGGACCTCTTTCAGGTTTTCAAGCATAAATGCACTGAACTGAAGAAAAATGCGGCCTGGTTAACTTATGAATGAATACTTTCTGTACAACCATTAAAAATGCTTTGAGTATAGCATTTCTTTAAGTCACATTCAATCCTTTTTTATTTACTGACCTCATCTTTTTTTACACATACATTGCTTTTGCACAGGTATATTTTTTCTTACAAGCAATTGCTTTGGAGATTTTCTGGTTTATTTCATTTTGGTCATTAAGAAAGAGTCTGTGTACTGTGTACATGAAGTTGCAAGTCTGAAAATGTACTTCATTACGCAAGCCATGTAGCGAGATGTAAGTAACTTAGTACGGATCAAAATATCTTTGTTTCTCTTAGAAAGGTACAGAAGGAACGTTTAGAGGTAATTTATTTTAAATGGTCAATCAACTGAATCAAATAGAATTGCTATAATATGCAATACAAGCTCCAGAATCGGTGATAAAGGTAATTACAATTTAATTTCTCTCGAATTAATATGTTTTGGGTTTGTTAATGAATTTTATTTCTGTTAAAGTTGATAGTTTTTCAAACTGTCATTCAGTTTCTTGGTTTATTCAAGTGTTTCTGTGTTTATTTTTGATTGTTTTGATCACTTGAAATATTTATATCAACTTAAAGAAGACTTGACTGATAAGTTTTATAGTGTAGATATTGTGGCTTGTCTGTCAGTTTTTCTTGGTCGAGAAACATATTTCTGTCTCCAATAGAGATAGCAAAATCAGGAATGTTTAGCTGATGGAAAAGTGTAGCCAAGCACAAAAACTTTTTATCTTTTTTTATGGAAAGATTTATTACACGAAAGAAACTTTGAAGAGATTTAAGATCCGTGGTTCGAATAAACAATACTTCGTTTTTTTTAGTGTGTCTAGTTTCTTTTAAAAAATATTCTAATCCAAGAACCCATTTTGGTATGCATTGTTGTTAAAGCCAAGGGTACTGAAGAACGAAAGTTACTGTTTTTTTCTGTGATTTTGGAGTCGTGGTGGACATTCGGATACATTCGAAATCTTTGTAATGTGGGTGCTAGTGTATATATATTTCAGATGTTCATAATGCAGGAAGAATGTTAAAAAGGGTAAATGTTCTGAAGCATATAATTTCTTTACAAGACTGATAAAATATACAACGTAATTGATCTAAGAAAGTAATTTAGCAAGGATGTCTTTATGTGGCAGTCGGTATGGGAAAATAATCCTTTATTGGTCATGTGGAACATGTGTCAGTATATAGGTTTGATTGTTTGATTTGAACTTCGTGCAACACAAATAAATAATTATCTGTTCTAGCTATCTCTCAGTTTGTACGAATGAGAGAAGACAGCGAGTCAACATCACTTACTCTCAATCCTTGAGCTATTCTTTACGATCAAATGGTGGGAATGGCCCACCACATTATATTACTCATACGGACGAAAGAGTGAACATCTGAGGGAATGAAATTCGAACCTGTGACCCTCAGAATTCAAGTCATTTGTCCTAAATATCTAATTACGGTAAATTTAGCATACTGGTGTTATATATTTCTAAGAAGACAATATGATTAACTTAATATTTATTCATCACTTTTATTTTTTTTCTATCTATAGAAAAGAAATTTTAGCTTTCAAAACCAGATAGTTTATCAAATGTTTTTACAAAAATGTAAAAGTTGTGTAGCATACCCTTCTTGTGTTTCAAGTAAAAAATAAACAACTAATTCGATTGGACGTTAAGAAGGCTACTATGTTAATGACATAAGGAAATAAATGTTGTTTTAATGAAAACATACAACGGACTGCCTAAGTTTTGTTCACCACAGGCATTTAAACTACGAATGTTAACATTCTAAGTCAATAAATTTACCGCTTTATGTATTGTGAGGCAAAGAAATAAACACATTTTTATGTTTATATATTGCCCATTTATACGTATCACAGTATAAAAATACGTTTCGGTTGTTTTAATTCTTATTGTGACTCTTTTTAAGGATTAACTGTTTTCTAGCTATGCAGTCTAATAAAAACAATGTTTTAGTTGTAGAAAATAATAGAACTTTTAGGAATTTGTGATGTTATTTTTAAACTATTAAACTGTACGAGTTTATATAAAAACATTCAAGTGCTATCAGGATTCCATAATTATTATTTTTAACTTTATTTGATATAGTTCAGAGTTTATTACACAACATTTCTATTGATATAGATGAAGTAACGACCTATATCACTAGAAAATTTCTTTTTTAACTCGATATTTTACTGTTGCGGCTTCATCATCTGCTATAGATAACCTAGAAGTTTCAACTGGATTAGCAAACGTGTAGATTAATGATAGTCCCTGAAGAAGCTTCAGTAGTAAAATATTGAGCCAATAAATATTTCATGTTTCTTTGTTTTGTAGTCAAGCGCAAATCTACACAAAGGGCTGTCTGTGCTCTGCCAACCACGGGTATCGAAACTCACTTCCTAGGAGTGTAACGCTTCAGACATACTGCTGTACCACTTGGGTATCTACTTTATGTACAATTCCAACAAGCATTTAACACTGTATAGAGAACAAATAAAAAACTGCCAAAGTTAGTTTCAGTGTGTTTAAACTAATTATTGTAGATAACGTCAAAACACAAACGTGTTATAACGATGGACAGGTTGACTGACGAAAAGGGAGTTGATTTGATAAATACTATAATATAAATACTAAATACTAATCACACTATTTAAAACCTCTCCCATGGTTAGTGGGCACCAAAACATTCTTTCTTTATTATGGATCCCCATAATCAAATTAAAAATATATGTATAGTAAAAGTGAAAAAGCAGACCATTGGTAAACAACCACATTCTTGAGGAATCATTCCGAAAGAATCATTTTGAAACCATGTGAAAAGTCTTCTGACCTCCACGATTAAGAAAGTTGATGAATCAACATCAACACCCATCTCTGTCCCAACCATTTATTGCAGCAGATCCCCAGATCTCTTTCCTTTGGTTTCAGGTATTGGCATTTCTTTGAGCCCATTTTCTTCTCTGACCCCCGAGATGCAGAATGGTCATTTGTTCAAGCCCTCAGTCATTGGTTTCTTCTTCCATCAACAGAGACCTGCTTAATTGACTCAGTGCAGGATTTATGGAGACTCTTCCCCCAATTTGCCTATACTTAAGTAAAAATGGCCACTTTGATACAGTAAATCTGTCAAGGTTTATGTTCTAATCTGGATGACATAAAAGCATTGATTGATTCTTACCATTCTGTGTATCTTTCCCTGCAGGAAACATTTCTGAAGCCTGCTAAAACAGTCAGCTTTCAGCAGATTTCTTCGTACAGAAATAACAGGTTGTGTGATAGACAGGTACATGGAGGGGAGGCACTGCTGGTCAATCAGCATGTGTCCAACCTGTCTTTACCACTTGACACACCCTTGGAGGTCGTGGCCATCTGTGTTTTCTTGGATTGTGCCATCACTCTTTGTTCTCTTCATTTTTCTCCCGGAAGGACCAATGACCAATTAAAGCTTGATACATTCTTTGAACAGTTGCTGTCTCCGTTTTTAATCCTGAGGGACTTTAATGGACATAATTCTCTCTGGGGAGGTGCTAATATTGATGGGAAGGGTCACTTCGGAGGGTGTATGCTCTCATATGATAACCTTTCTCTCTTCAGTACTGGTTCTTGATTTTATTTTCATGCACCTAGTCAGTCTTTTATTGCTATTGAAATCTCACTCTGCTCCCCTTTATTATTCTCCCACTTTTCATGAAGGGGTGACAGTAACCCACGGAGCAGTGATAATTTTCCTATTATTTTGAGATAGACTGGCTGTGGTCGATGCCACCAAACCCATGTACCTCGATGGAAGATGGATAATGCCAACTGGCCCTCTTTCACTACTTTCGTGGAACTTGTTCTTGTTGTCATCTGAAAGCCATCGATAGACAACTGCGTGGCAGTTGTGATTGACAGTATTATCTAAACAGCTGCTTAACGTATTTTTTTATAAACTTAGACATGTTTTACACAGTATCCTTGTTCATGGTGGAATTCTGTCTGCCAAATTGCAAGGAATGCTTAAAAATAGGCCTGGGATGCCTTTCATAGGTAACTCACACTTTTGATCCTAATTGCTTTCTTGCGGGCCTGTGCACATGCTCGCTAGGTAAAATTTCAAAGCTAGAAGGAATCTTTGAATTAAACTCACAACCAGTTGTAAAGATATATGGAGCAAGATTTGGAAGGTGAATGGGCAGCATAATTTTGTATCTTTCTTGATCTCACTTTCTGATGGCCAGGAACTTTCCGATGCCCAGAGCATTGCTGATACTCGTGGCAAAAGCTTTTGTCAGGTATCTAGTACTTCTGTTTCATCTTCCACCTTCTAAGTCATCAAGACTCAGGAAGAGCAGTCGCCTTTTTCCTTTTGAACTGATCATCTCTAAGACTGTAATTGCCCTTTTACACTGGTGAAACTCATGGTGGCTCTTCATTGGTTTGTCCGTACATTAGTTTGACATGATTATATGCACTGTGAGATGATGTTCCATTTTTCTCCATCTTTGTTTGCTGATTGTTTTGCTCTGATCTGACAAGATAATGTTTTTTCCTAATGTATGGTGCCTGGCTATTGTCCCACCTTTCTCTATGCCTCGGAAGGATTCCAAGATTTCTTCAAACTACCGTCCAGTTGTTTTGATGAGCTGTCTCTGTAAGGTTTCAGAAAGCATGGTTGATGCTCATCTTGTTTGGTTCCTCAAATCAAATAATCTTCTCTTGCCCATCCAGTATGGGTTCTGATGACAGTGCTCCACCATAGACAACCTAATTTGACTTTAAATGTTTATCAGAGAAACCTTTTCTAAGTTACAACATTTTTTGTCAGTATTCTTTAAGCTTCAGAAGGTTTAAGATACAATGTGAAGGTATGGAATTTTGTGAGATCTTCACTTATGTGGGTTGCATGCCCATTTTCCCATTCTTATTAAAAAAATTAATGGGAGGGGATTCCAAGTTTGTGTGGGTTTGACGTTTTCCCTTTCTTTTTTACAGGAGCTTAAAGTCCCTCAGGGCAGTGTCTTGCGTGCCACTCTTTTCAGAATAAAGATTAAAGCTATCACTGGACAACTCCCTCCTACTGGTGCAAACAGGTTCTGTGTTGACAACTGCCACATCTCATGTCAGTCATCGAACATGAAGTTCATTGAGCAGCAGCTACAGACTGTCCTTAATCATTTACTGTAGTGGACCACAGTTTGTGTTTGCAAAAATATTTTATGTATTCTCAAGATGGTTTGTGATTAGAATTTTGACTTTTAAATTTATGTTATTTTTAAATCTTATATACACTTATATAATAAACACTTATATAATGAACTATGTGAGAAACTGGTTCTCAAATAATCCTACATGGTCAAATGTCTGGCTTTGCAATTTGTTAATTATGATGGCACTTTTTATAATTAATCATAAAATTAATTATAAATTTTGTGGTGAAGGGAAAATGCAAAAAAAGTACAACTTTTTGTGAAATATTTGACTAAATTTTAAAAAATATGTGAAGTGACAAATGTCAATAACAATGAATTTAACTATTGTGTATTTGGCTGAAAAGATATTTAAGTTTTTGACCCATACAGTCCCTTGTGTTTATTGTGTAATATGTTATCTTTTATTCAATTTATAATGTTACTATTATAATTTATTTCAGACAAATCTCCTATTTATTATGTTGTATATTACGTATTATTGTTTCAAATAGCTGGAAATTTGAATTTAGAAGTTTATGAAATGTCAATAAGTATTAAATTTATGTTATTTGTCAAAAATTGTGATACACAATTTTCTTTCATAACACAAATATATTTTATTATACAAGCAACAATACAGTTTATTATAATGGCTATTACTGATAGTTATTACCAATGATGGTTTATATACAAGTTTTACAAACTTACAAACAATACTGATTCTTATATTCAGTCTAGAACTTAATGTTATATCAATCATCGAGGTTCATAAATTGAAAACTACTTTTATGCTGCTATACAGGTATATTTCATTGGATGGAAATGCAAGCTAGCTCTTTTGTTGTTTGGCCTTGCACCCTTACAAGCTGATTTTTTTCTGGTGAAGATATTTAAATCCTTGTAGAAATTATAATCTGAGGTAATTCACTGAAGTTGAACAGTGTGTAATGTTTGAACTCTATAAATGATCCTTGTCAAATTCTGCAGTTTTCCGATTAATAAGTGTTAGTCACAATTATAGCTTCCAAGGCCTAAAGCAAACTGACTGTAGCTGACTAGCAATAATCTTAATAATAAAACTATCTTTTGTTTATATACTATAAAGCAAGCTTATAGAATGTTCCGCAATTCACACCAGCATTTTCAGAAAATAAATATTGCTGAATCTTGCTCTTAAGAATCTTCTACAAACTTAGCGAACAGGTGGTACTTGTGGCATACACACCCAACAATATATGCCACGTGCATCAAACTGAAATATATGTAGGTATTAGAGGTATAATTGTAAAGCTGTCACAATATTTATCTGGTATTATTATAAACATAATAATAGATACTCAAGAAAATAAATATAATAATAAAATAAATAAACACAAAATACCAACTGGACTGAGATCTAGATGCAAGCCGTTCCTTTAAAAGTCGAGACCTATAACCACCGTGATATCCAGTCTTTGTAATTATGTTAAAAATTAATTCACATCCCGAGTGTAACTTATGACTTATAAATCAATGTCGCTTTTGTTGTTGCATTTCAGAGACAAGTTCAGAAATGCCCGGCTTCACCTTGGCAAATGCGACTCTCATATCATTTTTGCAACAAAGTCTGTTCCTATTCTTCGTTTTTATGTCTACCATCCTCGAAAAGGATTGCTTGCAAAGATACGTTGTAACAAAAAGTATGAGTATCTCTAGGGCTTTCTTAGCAATAAGAGGGTACACTACGATTTGGTGTCACCAAAATGTTGAGAGCTCTTCTGAAAAGTTGCTGTTGAACCTGGCTCTGCTGAAGTTTAACGATTTCATCGAGGTATTCATCATTGACATCTGCTGCCCAAACTAAATATGATTGGCTGTCTCACCCATGCTGGATATGACTCTCTGACTGGAAAGTATCCATCGAGAGACTTTGTGAGCTCATCTAAGTGCATGGCAATTGCTTGCTTCAGTTCCTCAGGTCGAGAAATATCTCTGATTTGAGACATATCTTCGATCTTACTTGCACAGTCGTCCAGCAAGGGAAAGTTTGCAAAGTTTTCATTCTTTTTTTGTTGTTTCCATAACTGTAGTCTTTTGTGGAAAGCTTTCAGGTTTTTTCTATTTCAAATATCTTTACTCCAATGCCCTACATCTGTTGATTGAGATGATTGAGAGCATTGAAGATATTGGCCATGTACGCCAAAATGAGAATGAACTCAAATTTTTCGAAGCAGTCTGAATGACATGTTGGTGCTCTCGCATAAACAGGGCTAATTCCACACGCATGGCAAAAACACTATTCAACACCTTTCCCCGGGATAACCACAGAACGTTAGAATGGTACAAAAGTACCTCGAATGCAGAGCTCATTTCATTACACAGCTCTTTGAAGATGCGGTGCTTCAGGGCACTCTTTTGCATAAAGTTCACACATTCCACTGCAATTTTTAAAACTTCTGCCAGTTTTGAAGGCAAGGTTTTTGTTGCCAATGTATACCTGTGCAGAACACATACTCACTAAATTTTGAGAGAACTTGCAATGAAATTTAATGTTCATTATTCAGCAGTTTTCTGACACCTTGAAGCAATTGGTAAAGTGAAAAAGCTTTACTAATGAGTACATCACGAGTTTATTGAAACAAGACAAGTTGAGATGTGTTTTTCAATTCTTACTTACAACAATAATTGCCTGTTTTTCTGTAGAATTGTTACATGATAAAAAATGGATTCTTTACTGCAGTCAATAACAATCTGGACAGTTGACTAGTTATGAAGAAGACCAAAACCAACTCTTCATTCCAAGAAACTTGTGGCCAGTGTTTGGTGGTCATCAGCAGGTGTGATCCATAATTCAATATCAAACCAAGTATAGAAATAGTGTTTTGAACATGAAATTATGTTGTCACAAAAACATCTAGCAATAGGCAACTGCAGTGGAACCACACTGTTTCATGACAGTGATCGATCTCATGTCTTGTGCATTACAGTGCAGTAATTGCCTTTTGCGATAATCACATTTAATGTACTAAGGATCTTAACATTTAATCAGAAAACCAGATTTGGACTGTTAAATTCACAGGTAAAATGCAGAAATTTGAATGCAAAATAGCCATTTTAATTTTTATTATAAAAACATTTTCTAACAAATGTTTCTTTTTAATCTGTGTCTACACTTTTCTTGGGCTTGTAATGCCAATTTTTTGCATATTTATTATTTCTATTCTTATTCCTTATAAGTTTGTGACATTATATATTTGCTAAGTCATTGAACTGAGTTTACAGTAGGTAAAATAATTCAATACTTGTTCAAGTTTCTTACCAAACATCCGAGTCCACATTTTCTTTTGAAATATGTATAAAAAAAGATCAAGAAAGAGTGACAAAAAATTATATTACTTAACACACGCATACAAACAAACTTTGTTTGTACAGGGAAGCAAAAAAGTTTCACAAAATGTGTAAAGATACTGCAGATACACTATATTTTATGTATAACTGTAATAAAGTAAAAAATAGTTTTAATACATAACTTGCAATTATATAAGAATTGGGAATGTTTTTTTAACATTTAACAAATGAACTAATTTTACAAAAGCTATTGGTGTCCATTTAAAATCAGATAGTTGAGACAAGATGATACAAATTGAAATGAAACTGTATGTAAGGTGTCTCAGGACAGCTGGTATGAGTATTGACACTTACCAAAATTAACTTTTAAGTGGGGAGGAAGGGTAGCAAGTGTGAGAGAACGAAGAAAATAAAAAGAAGAACCCATAGTAAAGGCTCAGATAACAGAAAACTTCTTCAAATGCATTTTAGTAGAAGAATAGGTGTTCCCAGTGGATAGAGTTCTCAATGTAAGGTATGTAAAAAGAAAATATACCCAAGTATCTCAACTAATTTTGATACTACACCCCTTTAGAAGGAGCTAATTGAAACAATAAACCCAATGAATGGGATAGGTAAAATTCTCTACAATGTGGAAGTTGGGTAGAATGCAGATCATCCAATAAAATGCATGGAACTGAAAGTAGTTCAAAGAAAACTAAATCCACGGTAACACATTTAACACATAAAAGCAGTGCTTTCTTTTATATGTTATTACAAGTGTGTTTTATCACATAATACATATCTTGAATGTGGAAATAAAGTGAACATTGAGATATAAGTATATATATCAATATATATATATAAATATAAAAGTTTTTCTTGTAAGGAAAGACTTTTTTCAAATGTGTAGAAAGCGAAGTACACGGTAGCGTGGTTGAGCGACTAAGGCGCTGGTTTTAGACACCAGTCCGAAAGGGCGCCTGTTGGAATCCCACCGCTGCCTTTATTTCCTTATTATGCCACTATCTAGATGAACAAGAAACGTGGGTAGTATATTTCGAAGGAGGTATTTTTGGTAGGCCCATTACAACAAGCGTATAAGCGTTTCTCGCCAAATGAACACAAAACAACTACTGCATTCATCATGGTTTTGTAAATATCAGCTAAACGCAGAAAGTTGCGACACACAGAATTCGAAACTAATCTTTGCGTGAACACAGTTTAACAAAATATTCGTTATTTACAACACCCTACGTTTTGTTCAATTTTTATAAATTAGCGTGTCATTATATACACACTGAGTATTGAGCAATGATGTTTCATTGGACACAGGAAAACGCGGATAGATAAGCCACTAGAACTGAAAACGGCAAACGCCCAGATAGGGATGAAAAAAAGGTACATCAAAGAAAGGAGTTGAAAGGTAAACACTAACTGGAAAAGAATTGATAGGGTGAAAGGATGCTAAATAACTAGGTAATGGTTGAGATTAACATAAATGGCATGAAATTAAGAAAAATCTGCTTGTTGGTGAGATAAGACGAGAAAACAAATTAAATTTGCATAAGACGAAACTAGCAAGTTCCAATGCCCAAAAGAGACACAAAAGGATGAAACAATGTCATGTGAAAAGGAATATAGAGAAATGTGTCTAAAACAACTGAAATAAGCTTAGCAACTTCTGTATTAGAGACATGGAAAACAATCCGTGATATAAGGTGGAGGAAAATTGACAAAATTAGGGTCATCAACTGTGGTGTATTATACAAAGAACAGTCGATTGCATTATTTTATTGAAAGCAGTAGTTTAGATGGCGCTTGCTGAATTTACTTTCTCTGGTCAGCATTTCTGAAGTAGGAACGTCTAAGCGTCGGTGTCTTATATAAAACAACCCCTACTCGTATGTAACATTGACAGAAAAGAATTGAATTTTTGAAAAAAGCGAGATTATAAAGTTTTATGGTATTTTCCATTTTACTTTTAAAACTTGTATCTATTGGAAAATATGATCGTCGTTCAAAACAAACCCTTTGACGATTGGTGGGATCAAGTTGCGGTCTAAAAATATGTGAAATACGAGAAATTTAAAATTCTTATAAAATTGAACCTCGGCATTAATAATTTCAAGAAATAGGAACGTTCATTTTTATATAAACACACATTTCTATTCACACCTTACACAAATAACGTAAATACTCCTTGTAGTATTAATTTTTTGAAGTATGAAGTTGAAGGTGTTTTGTAAAGAACCCTCTAATGTCATTGCTTTAGTGGGAGATCTGAAGGCTTATAATGCTAATGTTGTCTTAGACATCGGTGTTTAAAGTTTTGAGTTCAAATCTACCAGTTATTTTATTCTTAAACTATTAATATAGTAGTTGGAGATCTTTATGGAATGAGGATTGATTTTAGAGATTGGGAAAATACCGGGAACTCACTGTATTCCAACATTTTTCTTTTGATACACATTTACTTTTGAAATTAATTTTTCTTGAAGCTTTGTTTTATGATTTGAATACTTATTTTGAAAGATTTTTATGTTATAGACTTGCATTCTTTCTCTCTGTACTCTGGTTTTTCAATTCGACGTTTCCCTTGATACTTTTTTTTTTACGTTAACATTTTACATCCGATTCATTTTTAGCTTTTCTTCTATTCAGTGTTTTTTCTCTTCTTCCAACTTTCCTATATCTGCGTTGTTGTTTCTGTGACAGTGCTGTTCTCTATTTCCATCATCACAATTTTCTGAAACGCATATCTTTCATTTTCTCTGTTTTGGGCTGGAAACGAAACAGCAATCATACTCGTACAATTGAAACCACAGAACGTGTAGTTGGCAAGAAAGCACTTACAACGAGTTTTTCTGACCTTTCACATAAGGAATATTTTCATGAACTATACAGGAACATTATTCATTCAATACAATTATTGTTTATCTTGATACACATTATTATATAGTTGTTGTGGATTTTATCTTAAACTTTTATTTACTCTGCTTCTCGTCCCCAAGTAGTTCAACATAAAGTTTATAGGCTCGTTTATAGCATAGGTCGCCCTTTGTTTATCGTTACGCTTTGCAACAAACAAACAAAGTGACTCTTGATCTTCAGAAGTTAACGTTAGTTCACGCTATGGTAATCAGGTGCTATTTGATTAGACGAAAATTTATTGTTTCAGATTTCAATAACATTTAGGCAAGTGATTATTCTTAACCTCATTCAGGTGGCTGAATAGAATGCTCATTGAAATAATAGTACCGAAGAAAATACTTTTAAAGGTGAGAAAAATGTGTTCGAGTTTTTTCTTACTATAATAATGTCCCGAATCTGTCAAATACAGATGGAAATTTGTTATGCGATTCAGACAAAGAACGAACAGATATGTGAACAGTCGTTATTCGTTATATAATTATTCAACAGGATAAGTATTCTCAGGGCAAATAAATACAAAAACAACTGAAACAAGAATAAAACAATTATTATTAGTTTATCACTTCAGTGAAGTTTAGTTCCAAGTTTCAGTTGAAAATTTCGCGAAATTAGTTAGATAAGTAAGATGTAACAATTTTGGAAAAATTGATCAAAGTTACGTTTGCGAAATATTAATCAGGGTAATATTTGATTCAGTGGGACATTTTTTCTTTATATTTAATGATAACCATATTCCACACATGAGTGGACAATGAATTTTTGCAGCGTTCGAACCAACTTATGATTTGTATTAATAAAATAACATAATATCGTGTACAACAGAGAGAGAAGTAACCAGAATAATCTGTGAGAAGTCTCGATGCTGGAGAAACTACTTTTGATACACTCCTGTCTTCTCTTTGTTATTTTCGTATTCGGTATTCAGTCGTGATTTATGAGAACTTTTATGTTCCTATAGTTATAAACCCAGATGAAACACGTTACGTTGTGGTGTCGTCATATATACTATTTTCATCATATCTTCCCAGTTAAGAAATATCTGATTTTCAGAAATTAAGAACTCACATGGGAGTCCAAAAATTGGGTAATGTAAGATATTTAACAAAATGTAAGAATGTTTGTTCTGAATTTCGCGCAGAGCTAAACGAGGGCTATCTGCGCTTATCGTCCCTAATTTAGCAGTACAAAAAAATAGGGAAAACAGCTAGCTAATTGCTAACTCTTGGGCTACTTTTTCACTAACGAACAGTAGGAATAATCGTAACATATAACGCCTTCATGAGTAGTGTGACAGGGATTCGAACCCGCACAATTCATATTACACGCTGAGCGCTCTAACCACCTGGTCACGCTGGGCTCCTAACCTGTAAAAAAAAACAATGTTCAATATTTTTGAAAGTCATTTAAATTATTTTTTTTAAAAATACTCATCTTTAAGCTACACTTTTTTCTGGTCGTCGTTTTAAAATATTGTCTAAGCACAAAGATGCACAATGGGCTTTCTTTGCTCACGTGTATCCAGAGCTGGTTTCTAGGACTGTAAATCCGAAAATACACCGCTGTGCCATTAAAGAATGGGGCGTTTTAAAGTAATAAACGATCAAATTCAAATACGTGGTTATAAATTAAGAAAAAAAAAAGATATTTTTCAACATTATCGGTAAGTATATCCACAAATTACGTTATGTTGAGTGTAGTGTCTGAAAATATATGTGCTGCAATCCAGAGTATTAAATTTTCATTTTCATCAGGCACAATTTAATTTAAGACCAACAAGGGGTCATATTCTAAATTGGTATTTTTCTTTCAGTTGAGAGTTTTGTGAGTTAAGAAATTTGATTTAAAGTTACTTGTTTAATATTTGTATCAAATGATAGAAGGGGACTCAAACAGAATTAGCGAAAACTACAATGTATAACTCAAGTCGACTTGTGTTATGAGCATCTTTTTTTCAGGAAATATAAAATTTGATAAATGTGAACCAATCAGTGATTACCATTTATTTACGTAGTAGACCCGGTATGGTAAGGAGGGTAAAGGCGTGCAAGTCGTAATCTGAGGGTCGCGGGTTCGAATCTCCGTCTCACTAAACATGCTCGCTTTTTCAGCCGTAGTGGCGTTATTACATGACAATGAAACCAATTATTTGTTGGTAAAAGACCAGCCGAAGAGTTAGCGGTGGGTGGTGATAACTACCTGCCTGGCTCGGCATGGCCTAGCGTGTTAAGGCGATCAAATCGTAGTCTGAGGGTCGCGGGTTCGCATCCCCGTCGCACCAAACATACTCGTTCCTTTAGCCGTGGGGGCGTTATAATGTCATGGTCATTCCCACTATTCGTTAGTAAAAGAGTAACCCAAGAGTTGGCGGTGGGTGATTATGACGAGCTGCCTTCCCTCTAGTCTTACACTACTAAATTAGGGACGGCTAACACAGATAGCCCTCGAGTAGCTTTGTGCAAAATTCAAAAACAAACAAATATATAAATGATAATCTGATTTTATATCGATATAAAATATTATTTGAATTCACCAAGAAATTTAACTCTTTTATTAATGGTACATTATAACTTGTAATTGATGTGGAAAAGTTTGAGAGTCGGATTCTAAATGAAATAGCCAATATGAGTGCGTCAAGCTAAATGAAGTATTAATTTCGTAATTTGGAGAAATATAGCATTTATATAGTTCAAATATATCATATTCAACATGAATTTTAAATGTCAGATTTCTGTACTTTGAGATACAGCTCTTAACTCTTGATGGCATTATAACTCCTAGCATCTGCCTAAAATATAATAATTTTAAAAAGATAATCTTCTTATAACACATATATAAATCTAAAAATAGTATAGTGTATGTCCATGTGATATGCTGGCTTGTAATAGGTCTCCTGTATTTTATTGTAACATGAAATTATTCTAATTATTGATTGTATAGTTTCTGCAGTGTCATGGTAGCAGGGATGTATTAACGCATAGGCACACGAGGCACGTGCCTGGGGCGGCAGATTTTAGGGGGCGGCAAATTTTGACCAAAAAAAAAAAGAAAAAGAATGGACACCATTTTAAAATGTAGTCCCTGGTTATTAATTCCCCCTGCCATTTATGCCGCCCCAATAACCTCTTGAATCTCGACCCCCCACACTCACTATTCCACCACACCGTTGGGTCGGTCGCTTCAAGTTTAAAAGATTTCTAACCTTCCCTCCCTGAGTCCTACCTAATACGCCCCCCAGTGGCTCAGCGGTATGTCTGCAGACTTACACGCTAAAATCCGGGTTTCGATACCCGTGGTGGGCAGAGCACAGATAGCCCATTGTGCAGCTTTGTGCTTAATTCTAAACAACAACAACCCACCTAATACGCCTCGCCCCCCACACATCATCAACCCATCCGCCCTCACCTCAGTTATTTATTTGTGTTTTTCAAAACCCCCAACATGTTTTTTACTCATGTTGACACACCAAACAATGAATTACCTGCTACTCAGTGTGCTACGCCTACACAAAAAATATTTTGTCATGGCCTAATAACGTATTTTGTTTTGTGAAATTGCGTATACGAAAATTGCTTCAGGCTATTATCTGGAAAAATATATTTTGAAATATTCTTCCTCATCATTCACAGTTTAGCTTAATAGATTATTTTTAATTGATTGATTGAATATGCGCTTGTCTAGATTCCAATGTAGTCCTTACAGAATAGTTCCTTCAAATTCCCTAGCAATTATAGGCATTTGTTAGAATAAAGAAGGGGTAGTGGCAGACTCCAGAATACCAGAACAGAAAGGCGCACAGTCACTGGAGCAGGTGAGCGTCAGCGGAATCGGCTGCGGGTGTCACGCATAATCGTTTTTGCAGGTCGCCGACCGCGCTCTATCAATGAAGTTGACTCCCAGGGGACGCGGTTGTACCGCACGGGGTCTGGGTAGTTTTGGGCGATACAGGTATTTGTTACTGGTAGTATAGAATTTGAAATAGTAAAGTGTGTTAGAATTTATAATTTGGTTGTAAATAGCCCAGCACCCGTTAACATGGATACATCGGCAGTAATATAAATCAGTAGTGCAGAAGCTCCCCTTTTTCGTGTATATTTTGTTGTGGACTTATGGTTGCAAGTCGATAATTGTTTTACCAACTACCATAAAACTCATTATCTGCCGGACGAATATATGGTTCACCAACATATTTACAATATAATCTACAATATAGATAATAACGTGGTAAGCGATATTGGTGTCAAAATGTAGAGTTCGTTATGCTTTTACTTATTCCTCCGTCACCCAATATCTTACTGTAAGTTATATCGTGTTGTCAGTGTCGAAACCTCCACAAGAAGCACAATTCTTGTGAGGGCGAGGGTCACTGGGGGTCAAACGGCTCACGAATCTGTGTGAGGTTCGCGCGGCTGCCATAAATAGCTCGATCCCACGAAAATGACTCAGATCCTGATGATCTGAGATGTGAAAGTAACAAATTCACTGTCAATACTCAATATACGATCAGTGGATTCTAGTGATATCGTCATGAGTAACATACGCCGAAAATTGGGTGGAGCAGCTTATAGGAAGAGAGCAAAGATTAAAAATGAAAACACACGTGATGTTTTGGATAAGACACCGACAATGAAGGCCTTTTTTGCTAAACAAAGGCAAGAACAGCCTACTAGCGATGATGTTCAAACCAACAGCGATGGAGGGAATACACATGACGGGCCTAGCAGTAGCAGTTTTGAACAATCTGAACGACCCGAACATATCGAACTGCAGCTTGAACAAGTGACGTCATCAGCAGCAGGCCTAGTAAGATCTGCCGGTTGCGTGCCTGAAACGTCAATGGTTCCAGCAAGTTTTTCAGACAAAGTAAGTTCAGATCCAGCAGAGTGGATAATAGATGATTACACAAAAGATTATATTGCCACACATGCCATCCTTCAAAACGATGACTCGGATTTTAAGAACTCTGTAAAAAAGGACGGGGAGAAAATCAGATCTGTAACCAATGGCATGTTTGAAAGAAAACTGCAAAATGGCGAAAAAAGTAAGCGGACATATTTGGTTTATTCAGAGAGCAAAGGTAGACTGTTTTGTGCTCCTTGTCGTTTATTTGATTTTGGAAAAAACCCAAACTGGCTGACGAAGGCTTTGATGACTGGAAAAATGCTACTGTCCGGCTGAATGAGCATAAAAACTCTCCTGAGCGATCGGGATGTGAGCGCGCGACTATCAGATTAGGAGTCGAACTCCTTAACACGCTTGGCCATCCCGAGCCTTAACACTACAGTTAGCGAACTATATTTTTCTCTTGTGTTTCGTGGATTTGAGAATACATTTATATCGAAGTTATTCAAGACCCTAAAATTAGAAAACACGATTTCATATTTACTTTTGTTGATAATTTATCTTGTGCTGCAATTATGCCATCAATGGTCCTGTGGTAAGCTTTAAAACTTATACACTATAAATCAGGTTTCGAACCCTGGTCAATCAAGTCAGATAGCCCATTGTTTAACTCTCTGCAACTTCAAAAGATAAATGTGAAACATCAATACAATATTTTACTTACCCCAATGTGTAATTTTGCAAATAGCATTCGTGTAGTTTTCCTGCACAGACTGTGAATCTGCGTTGTCACGGTTGGCAAATAAATTGTACTGAGCATTTCAGGGTCTCGGGTATGCTATAAAACTAACTACCAAATTAAACTGTTCAGCAAACAAGAATAGCCTAACAATTTACAGTGGGAGCTGTTAACCAGTTTGTTATACCTGGTGGGTAAACTGTACGTTTGCCTTTTATACAATAATTATTGTTTTAACGCACTCATAATTACTCGTATTAATTACAAGTATCATGGAGTAGCAAGAAAACTAATTGAACTCTAACCGCAGTATACTTGAACTTTTATAGAGATTAAGGTTTTTCTTCGGATCTAACTGTTACTAATTTATACCAATAGATGGTATCAATGCATGAATATTTTATATCGCAGGTAGTCGACAAAATAGTTAGTGTAAAGGCGGAGTATACGTAGAGCATTATTCCATTTGCATTTATAAAATCTTACGCGGCGTGGGTGTAACTCATTCTCACAAACTTATGCTCTCACGAATTTTACAACAACTGGTCACGTAACTATTAATGAATGCTTTCAAACCAAAAACAGTTTGGTTTGAATTACGTGCAAAGCTACACGAGGGCTTTCTGCGCTAACTATCCCTAATTTAGCAGTGTAAGACTAGAGGAAAGGCAACTAGTCATCACTACCCACCGCTAACTCTTGGGCTACTCTTTTGCCAACGAATAATGGGATTGAGGGTCAAATTATAATGCCTCAACGACTGAAAGGGTGAGCATGTTTGATGTGACGGGGATTCAAACCCGCGACCCTTGGATTACGAGTTGAGTGCCTTAACCACCTGGCCATGTGGAGCCATACGAAACATACTATCCACGGGTCAAAGTAATATTTTTGAAAGCACACAAGACAATCATAGCGTCCACGGAAACATAAAACTAGTAGCAAAAGTTGATTGTTGCTTATAAACATCACAAAGAGATAGAATACTAATGGTTATATCTATCACTGATCTTTAGACAACTCTTCAATAATATTTGGTATTTTTGATTCCATAACCACATGATCTGTATTATCTGAAGTATAAGTTATTTGAATTTATACACTTTGGGAAGTTTTATATATTTATCAATATTGTTTGTATGGTACTTTACATACTAATTAAATGTTGTATAACAAAGCTAAAAACCTTTGGTTTCGTTACTCAATTTTACGATTTATATAAAGCGTATTTCCTAGTGTTTGTGTGTTTCTCTTGTAGCAAAGCCACATCGGACTATCTGCTGTGTCACCGAGGAGAATCGAATCCCTGATTTTAATGTTGAAAATCTGTATTTTTTTGAACTGAAAGACTTCTTTGTTTGTACTTAAGCACAAAGCTACACAATTAGCAGTAAGCTTTGAGACTTATACGCTAGAAACATAGTTTCTATGTTCCTTCTAACAATATTTTCGTTAACGTGCTCCACGCAATAGCCCTAGACCTGTATTGGCACAGCGATATATCTACGGACTTACAACGTTAGAAAATGGGTTTCGATATCGGTAGAGAACAAGAGCACAAATAGCCCATTGTGTAGCTTTGTGCTTAACTTAAAACAAAAGAACAATCCACGCATTATTACGTAATTTAGAATTAGATGGTTAGGGAGCTCGAATTGTAATTTAAGAATCGCTGGATCGGATTCCCGTAACTCTTAGCATACTCGTCATTTCATTCGTGAGGACGTTAAAAGTGACGGTTAATTCCACTATTCGTTAGTAAAAGAGTAGCCTAAGAGTTGGTGGTGAATGGTGATGACCAGCAACTTTTCCTCTAGTCTTACGCTGCTAAATTAGGCTTAGATAGCCATCGTATAGCTTTGCGCGAAATTCAAAACAAGAAACTTCTTGAACTACTCTTTGCCAATTAATAGTTAGAGTGATCGTAATATTATTATGCTCTTAGGTTTGTAAGGATAAAGTCAGGATTTGAACCTGCGATCTCCAGGACGCAACATGAATGTTCTGAGTTTTTTCACATTCCAAACCTCTAAACAGCTAATATTTCATATCCAATCCGACTATAGAGCACGCATTTAGCGTTGTGAAGGTGTCTTCTAGTATATTGTAAAAACGTATAAAGAAAATTTGAAAATTTTCCATGTTACGTATTTTTCAGAAGAGCAACTTTATGAATGATATACGGAATGAAAAAAAGTTCCCTATTCTTCCATAAAAAAATATTGTGAAAAAAATGTGGTCCACTCTTTGTGAACATTAAAGTTATATTTAATAACATTTTTTTTCCTTTAAACTATTTCACTCTGCCGTATTGTGTTAAATAGGCAGATGTACTTTGGTGTTTCATTAAACGTATACCGAAATCGACTCGCACGTTATTAAAACTAAATTATATATCCAGTAACACGAGACTGTGATTGTTTAGACTTATTAATCATAAGAGACCATAACACTTCAAATTGTCGTGATTGAATTTCTACTTCTTTGCGCACAAATTACTTATAGTAAACTATGTATTCCTATCGTAAAGATTATGTGACGAGGTAATGCTTCAAAACACGTAACGGCTCAGTTTATAGTTGAGTTCAACATTATGATATATGTATTTTCACTTTGTTCAGTAAGTCACGTGGGTGATAAAAGTAATTTTATAAATTACATAAAATAGGCTTCATTACCATAGTAACTCACGTTCTGTTTTTCCGCGAATTTCTGACATATATTACTGTAAATTTTACATGTTATTTATCGGTATAAGCACACAGAAAGTAAACAATCTAACACAATTATTTACTGTTATAAACGTCAAATAAAACTGTGATTGTTTTATTAAAATCGAAATAAGTTTTCTTGTGCATTATAATAGCTCACTCAGGTTTAATCTTTATGATTATGACGTTAGTAATCGAGTTAGTAATTCCATTGGTGGGAATAGCATGAATACCCCCTTCCGTTGTTTTGTGTTTAGCAAAAAGTAAAATATAGTGTTATATGAAGTTTTAAACCTTGAAAACAAAAGTTATCAGATCGGAAAAATGTAAAAATTACAAGACATCTACACATGCTTCAACTATTTGTTTGATAAGTAGACAAGACCACCGTGTATCAAAGCATCTGCCAATATACTGAGGTTATTGCCAGTTAGAAAAGGTAAACAACACTTAAAGCTCATGTGCTTTTAATGTCCTGATATGACATTGCATATTTAATCCGACCTATTTTATGATATGAAGAAGAGAACAGCTTCAATCGTAGTGTTATTTCTGGTTAATGTAATCTCAAAATTCTATTTTAAAACAAGACTGAAATAAAGTAGTTTTAACGTAAAACCTGATGCATTTATAAATACATCTCCGTAACGAAGAACAAAGCTACACGATGACTATTTGTGCAATGCTTACCGTGTATGAGAACCTGCTTTCCTGTATTATTTGTCCGCAAACTTACCGGCGTGTCACAAGTGTGCACAATACATACTGATATTTTTTCTCAATTTAGTCAAGATATATTTCGGATATTCTGCAATATTTAGCAGTGTAAGACAAGAGGGAGGGCATCTAGTCATCACACCCTACCGCCAACTTCTGGGCTACTTTTCTTCTAACGAATAGTGGGATTGACCGTCACGTAATAATGACCCGACAACTGAAAGGGCGAGCATGTTTGGTGCGACCGGGATTCGAAGCCGCGACCTTCGGATTACGAGTTGAACGCCTTAACACACTTGGCCATGCCGGGCCACCAGTGGAGGGATGTATATATATGTATATATCTAGCAGAAAAATAAAAATCAAGAAGACACAGAGAATTGGTCAAATTGTTTTAAAAACTGAATGATTAAGAGAACAAGAGACATCCGCAGAAATAAAGAATGTTAAAGCAAGATTATGTTGAGATAGTTGAAAAAGTAACTAAATATACTATTAAATAAATTCAATAACTCCAGAACTAATGGAAGATTGAAAAAAGATCTAAATTACTGTGAAAGAAACTCTATAGCTTCAGCTCTTTTACACATTAGATTTATAGTTGAGACATGAAATTGGAATGAATGAAAACAGTAGATCAGGTTTATGAAGTTGTTATTTTAATGGGTTTCTATGACAACGGGGAATTTTTTTGTATTGTTTCGTATTTTTCAATGTAGATGCAGCAGAGTGAAAAACTGAAAAGGAAATTGATAAATCAGCTAGAATAATGGTAAATGTGTGACGAATCTCAAAAGGAAAGATTGTACGACGAAAAATGTTACTAAAATAAATCTGTGAATTATAAGTACAATGACTGTAAAAAGTGGAGTAAATTTGAATAAAGTTTAATAAAATTAAAAAAAATAAAATAAATTAAAATGTACAGTGTGAAACTAAAGTTCAAGAAAATTATTGTCTTTATTTTCATTGTTATTATTTTTGCGCAAAGCTATACAACGGAAGTAGTAAAAGTATAAAATGTGTGTCTAAAGAAACCACTGCCAGATGTCGCTGAAGATAGGAGATCGAAGGAAGTCGCAAGAGGTCGGTAATTGCATAGAATGCTTTCAGAAAACGAATAGTTAATAGAAGTTATATCAGAGTCGTATTTTGCGATAGAGTGTCGCCAGACGGCTTGTTAGACTACTGAAGCCCGGGAAACTGTTATCGACAAGCATGGGTGTTTTCTGCCATGCAAAGATTTCAATCACGAACTTTGTTTATATTAGCTCTGCAATATTGTTATTACGATTAACTTTCTCAATTATAATTTCATTTCAGGATTCATTCAGTGTATAATAAAAAGTACATTTGAATAATTCATTAAAGTAATATTTTATTGTTACATTGAGTTTGAACATTTGTACTTCATGGTGTACTCATATGATTAACCATATTGTTTGTTTGTTTATAATTTCGCAGAAAGCTGAACGAGTGCTATTTTCACTAGTCGTCCATAATTTAACAGCCCAACTCTTTAGTTACTTTTACTAATAGTGTGATTGAGCATAACATTATAACTCCCGACCGCTGAAAGGGGAAGCATGTTTCGTGTGACAGGGATATGAACTCGAGCGCCCTAAAATCCTGGCTATAACACTGTATTAATTTAACATGTAAATGTATTCAAAAATATTAAAATTCTGTATAAGCACATCAGATGCACGACACTAACTAAATGCGATACTGCATATCTAAATATAGCGTATCAAAACAAAAGTGTATTTACACTGGTAGCATGTCCATTTTAATTTCTATTCAATTTGTCAATATCTATGTACACACTCTCAAAAGTTTTGTTTCGTTTTTATGTGCTATTTTGTCTAATTTTACTATCTGCCTGTTAAATTCCATATATTCTACACGAATTATTATTATTTAATTAAATTTTTTTCTTAACATTTTAATCAAATTAAATACAATAGAATAAATATATAACATCGTCTTATTCTAAGTCAGATAACGATATTATAAATGTATGGCTTTATGTAGAACAATTCTAGCCATGAATTTTAACTCACATGTTTCTCTTATAACATTTCAATTCACTTACAAAAGAAGCGCTAAACATTATTGAAGCAGGCGCTGATATTAATATGTTGGAATCCTGTTCTGACTCTGTGACGCGACTTATATCTACAAAGCAAACTTCATCATTGTCGAATATATTAGAATAGGTGTCGCTTGTGTTTTTTCATACTTTAACCATCAGTCCAATTTGTTATAGTGATATTCATTCGATTACAGCAATTCCCCGCTGGTGCGGCGGAAAGTCTACGAATTTACAATGATAAAATCACGGGTTCGATTCTGCTAGGTGGACTCATCATATGACTCGATGTGACTTTGCAATAAAAAAACACTAAGACATACACACATTCTATCACAATAATTATGGTTATTCTTGAAACATTACTGAGTCGGTAGAAAACAGCCAAAGTTGACACTATCTGCTACCAATGAATATAGGCCCGGCATGGCCAAGTGGGTTGAATTGTTCGACTCGTAGTCTGAGGGTCGCTGGCTCGAATCCCGGTCATACCAAACATTCTCGCCCTTTCAGACGTGGATGGCGTTATAATGTGGCGTTCAATCTCACTATTCGTTTGTAAAAGAATAGCCCAAGAGTTGGCGGTGGGTGGTGATGACTAGTTGCTTTCCCTCTAGTTTTACACTGCTAAATTAGAGATGACTAGCGCAGTTAGCCCTCGTGTTGCTTTGCGCGAAATTCACAAAACAAACAAAGAACCAAGAACTTCATGTCGTGATAAGTTACTAAAAATAAGTCCCACATGCTTTTCTCACTGTCTCTTGTGGCATATCTCTTGCAGCTATTTTACGTTCAAATTTTGTCCACTCTTTTGAACTAAAATATTTATGTTCGTGTAGTAAGTATATCGTTAACCAGCCATGATTTATTACCAAGAGGAACAACTTCTACCGCTGACAACCAGCTGTTTCCGATCATTCAAAAGAACATTTCTAACCTCTTTTTTTTTATCGTTTCTGCGCACTACCAGTTATAACGTATAAACCCAAATTATAGGTAATCGAAACTTGTTTTATTCGAAAGTTAAATATGATTTAGGGGTTGATCGTAAACCATTTTATAATGTAGTTGTAACCAAAATAGCAATTTTGTACTGATATTTTCAGATATGTTATTACATTGTAGCACCGGATGTAAAGCTGAGTCTAACCTGTTAAATATTTCATGTAAAGTTCTTTTCCAAATATTGATGGATAAAGAAGCTGTCAATAATTTTTTAGGAGTGTGAAACGTAGGTGTTTATGTGTTCTAGGATATTTTCAATCGTTCCTGCAGCTTTTTAATCCGTACAACCCAATAACACATCAAATACACTTGAGTTAGGGGTCATGTTAAAAGTACTTTTCTTTCTGAACGAGTAAGTTTCAATTTTAAGTACTTGATGTTTTCTCGGTGGTGAACCCTCTCAATAATGACTTATGTAGTTATCAGTTTTGTTTTTGTTCATTTGTTAAGAGTATACTACCTTTGAATTTATTTAAAACACTTTCACAGAAACATAAAACAAATTCATTTCTTTGCTCCTGCGACTATGTCTTGAAACTGTTTGCGCGCTGCTTTAGGCACAGCACGAAGCAGCTGTTACTTAAATCAACGTTTACCTTTCTCTCACTAATATTGACTGGTGTAACCTAAACAGGTTTGAACTGGTTCTAAAGCTCAGTAACGGGAGACATCCACTCAATTCAAACTGTTACAGACACGTTTACTGAGAATGTAGGTTTAATCTTTACTTTTCATACAGATTGCCGTTATGTCACATGGTGTTTCTGATAACACAACACAGATACAGCAGAGATGATGAAGAAAAAATGTTGTGTATTTTCACTGCGTAAAGGCGATTCTTATTCAAAAAATAATTACTCACAACAGGTGGTTTCAACAAATATTTCTGTCTCTCCTAAAATTTATTATAACCGTGGTGTTTCAGAAGAAAACAACAACTTTTATCTTCTATTGAGACTTGAGTTCCGTTCGTCGATGAATCAGTAAAACATTAGTTTTTATTTTACTCTGGTACGTTTTGTTTTTTTAATTTCGCGCAAAGCTACACAAGGGCTATCTGCGCTAGCCGTTCCTAATTAGCAGTGTAAGACAAGAGGGAAGGCAGCTGGTCATCACGACTCACCGCCAACTCTTGGACTACCCGTTTACTAACCAATAGTGGGATTGATAGTCACATTATTACGCCCCCATGACTAAAAGGGCGAGCACGTTTGGTGTGACGGGGATTCGAGCCCGTGATCCTCAGATTACGAGTGGAACGCCTTAACCCACCTGGCCATGCCGGGCCGCTGTACCATTTTATCACATGTAAATTATCCTTTCCTTGAAGCATCGGTTCCAGATCTGCTTTGTCACATGTTAATGAGCTTCTTTAAAATATTTAACACAAATGGAAACCGTTTGTCATAGTAAACTGTGATTTTCTTGACATTTTTAATGCACTAACATAGCGAGAACGAAGAGTTAAACATATTTTGTAAAAGATCAATTGAAATTGCGACTCACACGTGTAAATAGTTGTGACACACGTCAGATCGTCGATGTTGAAAAGTTTATGAGTGTAAACATTTATAAATTTGTTCAGGAAGGTTTTCCACAATTTGAATATTAGAACTAGTTTACACTTAATGTAGTATGCAGTAACTGAATTAACCTTGAAAGTCACACAGTATTTTTCAAGATTAGAGTTTATATCATCGCAATGTTGGGTTTAAACGTTACTCACAAACTTAGTTTCACCGCTTCCTTGTTGGGTTGGGCATCAAACGTGCAGAACGATGACGAAGTTACACTTACGTTGCTTTTGCTCAGGTATATTTTTTCTTACAAGCAATTGCTTTGGAGATTTTCTGGTTTATTTCATTTTGGTCGTTAAGAAAGAGTCTGTATACTGTGTACATGAAGTTGCAAGTCTGAAAATGTACTTCATTACGCAGGCTATGTAGCGAGATGTAAGTAACTTAGTACGGATCAAAATATCTTTGTTTCTCTTAGAAAGGTACAGAAGGAACGTTTAGAGGTAATTTATTTTAAATGGTCAATCAACTGAATCAAATAGAATTGCTATAATATGCAATACAAGCTCCAGAATCGGTGATAAAGGTAATTACAATTTAATTTCTCTCGAATTAATATGTTTTGGGTTTGTTAATGAATTTTATTTCTGTTAAAGTTGATAGTTTTTCAAACTGTCATTCAGTTTCTTGGTTTATTCAAGTGTTTCTGTGTTTATTTTTGATTGTTTTGATCACTTGAAATGTTTATATCAACTTAAAGAAGACTTGACTGATAAGTTTTATAGTGTAGATATTGTGGCTTGTCTGTCAGTTTTTCTTGGTCGAGAAACATATTTCTGTCTCCGATAGAGATATCAATATCAGGAAAGTTTAGCTGATGGAAAAGTGTAGCCAAGCATAAATTTTTTTAACATTTTTATGGAAAGATTTATCACACACAAAAAACTTTTGAGAGATTTAAGATCCGTAGTTCGAATAAACAATACTTCGTTTTTTTAGTGTGTCTAGTTTTTTAAAAAAATATTCTAATCCAAGAACTCATTTTAGTGTTCATTGTTGTTAAAACCAAGGGTACTGAAGAACGAAAGTTACTGTTTTTTTCTGTGATTTTGGAGTCGTGGTGGACATTCAGACACAATCGAAATCTTCATAATGTGGGTGCTAGTGTATATATATTTCAGATGTTCATCATGCTGAAAGGATGTTAAAAAGGGTAAATGTTCTGAAGCATAAAATTTCTTTACAAGACTGATAAAATATACAACGTAATTGATTTGAGAAAGTAATCTAGCGATGATGTCTTTATGTGGCAGTCGGTATGGGAAAATAATCCTTTATTGTGTTACGTATTTTTAAAATGTTTTATGTTCTTCGTAGACTAAACGCAACAGAAAGACACAGATAACAGCTTGTATAATTTATTACACTAAACTATTAACAAATATAACAGATATAACACAAATTATACATAATAACAGTGACAGATATTAAGTTATAACATTCGAAATTAATTACAAAACAAAATAATATTAGTTTCAAACTTCAAAATAAATCACAACACAAAACGGTACTGGCCTGTATCTAATGTAATGATCTAAAATTAAAGTCTCAAATTCCAGTCTAGGGTGTGAATTTGGTCCCACGAAGTAATTCCGAAACAGTTCACAGTTCAATGAAATCGCCGTCTCTCAGCTCAAGCAGTAATTCAGATGTATCGTAGAGATTGACGAAATAAAATCACGGCTTCCGTAGATCTAATTTCAATCACAAATCCAAGTTGAATATTCACAGCAAACACTTAATCTTTCTCAAATAACTAACTTTCTTCTTTTGAAATGAAACTGGTGTTTGAATCTCACTCTTTGTCTTCGATTAAAACTAATGACTAAATCTCTCTCCCTCGAATAAAACTGATGACTGATGACTGAATCTCTCTCTTGTCACCGTATTTTATATCGATAGGCCTACTTCTCGAACAATCTTGCAATTTCCATACAACTCCAGAGCTATCCACGCATATCCGTTCTTGCACGAGACTACACTCTAGACAGGAAGTCACCAGCACTCATTTACAAACATGTGATTGGTCTACTTAATTCGAGAAAGTTCTAAAATGTTACCCTAAATAAATAACATATTTTAGTTTAAACTTCGAAACAATAATATCAATATGGAAGAAAAAATGAATAATACAAATGAAAATTCAAACACCATACGACATGTTGTCTTTTACAAAATATTTACACATATACATAACAATTGGTCATGTGGAAGGATGTGTCAGAAGAAATGTTTGATTGTTTGATTTGAACTTCGTGTAACACAAATCAATGACTTTCTGTTCCAGCCATCTCTCAGTTTGTACAAATGACTAGAGAGAAGACAGCTAGTCAACATCACTTGCTGTAAATTCTTGAGCTATTCTTTGCGATCAAATGGTGGGAATGGCCCACCACATTATATTACTCATACGGACGAAAGAGTGAACATCTGAGGGAAAGAGATTCGAACCTGTGACCCTCAGAATGCGAGTCATTTGTCCTAAATATCTTACTACGGTAAGCTTAGCATACTAGTGTTATAAATATCTAAGAAGACAATATGATTAACTTAATATTTATTCATTACTTTTATTTCCTTTCTATCTATTGGAAAGAAATTTTAGTTTTCAAAACCAGATAGTTTATCAAATGTTTTCACAAAAATGTAAGAGTTATGTAGCATACCCTTCTTGTGTTTCAAGTAAAAAATAAACAACTAATACGATTGGACGTTAAGAAGGCTACTGTGTTAGTGACGTGAGGAAATAAATGTTGTTTTTATGAAAACATACAACGGATTACCTAAGTTTGGTTCACCATAGGCATTTGAACTCCGAATGTTAACATTCTAAGTCAGTGAATTTACTGTTTTATTATACTGTCAGGCAAAGAAATAAACACATATTTTTATGTATATATATATTGCCCATTTATACGTATCACAGTATAAAAATACATTTTGGATGTTTTTATTCTTATTGTGACTCTTTTTAAGGATTAACTGGTTTCTAGCTATGCAGTCTAATAAACACAATGTTTTAGTTGTAGAAAAAAAACCTATTAAACTGTACAAGTTTATATAAAAACATTTAAGTGCCATTAGGATTCCATAATTATTATTTTCAACTTTATTTGATATAGTTCAGAGTTTATTACAAAACATTTCTTTTAATATAGATGAAATAACTATATCACTAAAATATTTCTTTATTAACTCGATATTATGCTATTGCGGCTTCATCATCTGCTATAGATAACCTAGAAGTTTCAACTGGATTAGCAAACGTGTAGATTAATGATAGTCCCTGAAGAAGCTTCAGTAGTAAAATATTGAGCCAATAAATATTTCATGTTTCTTTGTTTTGTAGTCAAGCGCAAAGCTACACAAAGGGCTGTCTGTGCTCTGCCAACCACGGGTATCGATACCCACCTCCTAGGAGTGTAACGCTTTCGACATACTGCTGTACCACTTGGGTATCTATTTTATGTACAATTCCAACAAGCATTTAACACTGTATAGATAACAAATAAAAAACTGCCAAAGTTAGTTTCAGTGTGTTTTAAACTAATTATTGGAGATAATGTCAAAACGCAAACGTGTTACAACAATGGACAGGTTGACTGACGAATAGAGAGTTGATTTGATAAATAATTTACGGAAACAGATGGGTATATGTACGGAACACGAAGAGAGAAGTTGGAACGTAAGCTGAAATGCAGTTTGTCTCAAGTCTGATAGTATCTTTTATTTCGAATCAAGCGAGGTCTGTTAACATACTCAGATTATGAGGGCTCATGGATTTATTTGTTTGTTTCCTGTTAAACATAAGCAACACAATGGGCTATTCATGCAGCACCTACCACAGTTGATTTCAGCGTTATAAGCAATCAGGCTCATGAATGAGCCATTAAAATAGAAATAAAAACTGGTGAGGATATTTGATCTACTTAGTTAGCAACTAAAGACTATTCTCTTATTCCATTCAAAACTTTCAACCTAGACTGGTTTCGATTCACTATAGTGAACAAAAGACAGACATCAGACATGCTTTTTCTTTAGGGGTTAAATGACAAGGTACATGAGACATCGACACGATGTCACTCATAAAACGAATTTCATACTTAAAAAGTGTCTGTGTGTGTTTATTTAGAGCAAAGCTACATTAGGCTATTTGCTGAGCCCATCGACGAGAATCGAATCCCTGATTTTAGCGTTGTAAATCCGTAGATTTTAGGGAACAAACCTTAAAAAAGAGAGTTATTAATTAATTTAGCTTGCTTCACGAATACTTTAATTATTGCGTTTTTCATAGCAATAGTTACTCAGATTAATATCATTTTATTTTCTTCTACTATCTGTCTTGCATAAACTTGGATATTCGAGGTTCTGGTCTTGATGTTCATGATATGTGAGGATTAAATGCCTGTCTATGAGATTCGTATTTACTTTTTGATTTGATTTTAAAAGCACAATAAAAATTATTGTTTTATTGCATGAATCTTGCACAAGGCAGTATAGTTCAGGTGTTTTGTAACTGTAGCTTACTGTAATTTCTTTTTTCAGCGACGCTTCTGGTATGTAAACTATGTTAACCTAATTTAGCAGACTATTTGTCACAGTGTTCTCCTTGGAAATCGAACGTCACTCCCAGTTTAAAAGAACCTTGAGTGCAAATGGAGATCATCGGTTACGGTACTTGATGTTCGAACATGTTGTGCCTTGCTGATGTTACTTAATCTTTGAAAAAACAAATGTATGTATGATTTATTTATTAGACATACTAAATCATAGTTGAAATATTTTATGCATGCGACAGAAAAAGATAGAATACCAAGAAAGATATGTCAAGAAAACACTACAGTTCTACGACGAAATTTACAATTATTTTAATTATATTTTAAGATAAATAAACGAATTAAAGTGGCTTTATGTGCCCAGAATGAGTCTTTTATATTTTACAAAACCTTTCAGCTGTCAGAAGAAAGCCAGAATATTTAATGTGTTACTTCTACACTAAACACTGGACCTTTGTTGTTGTCACGTAGTGGAATAATAGAATGCTTTCGTATTCGCTGTAATAGAAATGAGTTATTTACTTCGTTGCGATGTGAGCATTAAAGTAATGGATATACTAAGTAAAGTGTTCCTATTTCTAAGTAAAACAGGCTTTTCTAGGAAGTTGTCTTTGTCTTTGTGGACATGCAAACGATGATCTAGAAATAATAATGCCAAGATTATAATGAAAATCAATAATGAATATGATAAAAAACCATTGTGGTTCATAATATGGACCGCAAGGAATTGCACAAAACTGTAACAGAACGTTCGGGCTAAAAACACTTAAACACTCAGTTCAAACAACACTATGAAACCTTCACTGTTGACCACTTAGTCTGTACACATATAAACATAGACAGAAGAACATGCATGGTAGACTTACAAGGAAATAAGAATCAGCTCAAAATGGCCCATTTGTAATTTTTATTATTATTCCCTTGCCTGTTGACAGGCGTATCATATCCAAACCTGTTATAGATTACTAAATGAAGTACTGCGAAGGTCGCAGAGGGTATTTAAAAGTCGATTTGTTATTTTATATTTTACATAAGCTAAAAAAATATCACAATTCTAACGTAAACGATGTTTTCATTACTCTTGGAAGTTAGCTTCTTCTACATATACCTGATGTTCCTTTATAAAGCTTAAGTATAGGATGAAACGGGAATTACCAGTCAATAACAGACTAACATGATCATGACATATAGATACTAAATGTATACTATACAGTCGGCGAATTTAAGATGATAACCCATATATTATATATGAAATGATGGTATTAAAAACAATCAGTACTCCTAAAATTAAACTTTATTACACACATTTGAAGAAGATTTACCTTGAAAGATACGAAGATTTATTTAATTTGATGCTTTAGAACGTATATGTTTTTTCTGAAAAGGATGATTTTCTACCAGTAAAATTTCATAAGCGCTTTGTAGGGTTGTGTCACAGTCATTGCTAAGTATTATATATATATATAAAGAATTTATTTTCACAGTAACTATAAATGCTCACCATATTCTCAAACAAATATCCATGACATTCTCCAATTGCAGCTTAATATTATACATCTCGAATTAATGTGATCAAACAGTCAACAACTACAGTAAATCATCATGAACCGTATCAGACAGCTACTAGATATGCTTATTATAATTACAATGTGTAAAGTTAGCTACCATATCAGATAATCTCTTGTTTATGGTTGAGCACAAAACAGCCAGCAAATAAGATAATTTTTTTAAGAAATGGGAATTTTAAAAACTTACAAATAGGGATCGTTAAAAGAGTAAGGAAATAAGACTGGGGATATTGCAGTCATTATTTATTCAAACTACAAGCTATTGTTCTGGCTCCATGTTATTACCTACAATTACGTCTAGTGAAGTCAAATTAGGAATTTTTAAATAACCAGTTGTTTTTCGTTCGTTTTGTTTACTCTTAAACTCAGTAAGATTCGCTTATAATAGGTAAAATGTCTTATTTAATTAATAAACATGACGTATGAAGCTTTAAGATGTCATACATAATTAATAAGAAACGTACAAAAATGCTAGTAATGTATGTTTTACATCTTTTGTCTTCTTAGGTTAATAAATAAATTAGTGTTGTGTTATAACATTAATTTCTACAAGTAGCAAATATATCAGTCACCTAAGTACTTTACACACTATATTTTACAAAAAAGTCAGTAGCAATTTACCCCCTGGGAAATATTGTTGTTGTTGTTGTTTTGAATTAAGCACAAAGCTACGCAATGGGCTATCTGTGCTCTGCCCACCACGGGTGTCGAAACCCGGATTTTAGCGTGTAAGTCCTCAGACATACCGCTGAGGCACTGGGGGAGGCCCTGGGAAATAAAAAACACATTTCTTTCTTTATTCATTTGGTTTTGGTTTGTTTGAAATTAAGCACGAATCTACATAATGGGTTATCTGTGCTTTACCTACCACCAGTATTGAAACGCGGTTTCTAGCGTTATAAGTCGGAAGACATGTTGCTGTAGTATTGTGGGGAGCTCTTTATTCATTCAGTATTTATATATTATCTTTCTTAAGTCTTTGTCCCCTACCAAAGAGAAATTTCTGTGGACGATCATAATTGTACGAAACAGCCAATGTTTACACAAATATTGTGACGTAATAAAATTATTAGGTATTTGTCATATCTACTGACTCTGAGTATTCACTGAGAGCGAACATTATTATCAGACTGTGATAGAGCGTGAAGTTACTTGTTAGCATCTCACTATTCCCAGACAAATTCCAACCCGTTGTATTATTCTATGGTTATTATGGTAATTCTGATTAAGATGTTTCGTTTTTCGGGCTTTGTTTGCAGCAGGGTATCGATCCAGTTGTAAGTATTTATTTGAGGCTCATTACGTATCAGATAAACGAATTTTATCGACTTTAATGGGTGGAAAATGGATAGTATTTGTAAAATACGTGTGGCAAACAAACCCAATCGAAGCTGGTGGGCAAAAAAACAAAAAAACTGTGCTTAATGTGGAATGTACTGGCAATTAAATGTAAATGTAGTGACTCTAGATTTACTATGTGCTGCACAATTCTTCTAAAATGTGTTACACTCAAATGAAGTTGTATTTTCATTTAAAATAAATAATTTCTAATTTAAATAGAATTGTACATCAGTCGCAAAACATTTAATTATTCAACGAAAAAGATTTTTATGTGTTTTATAATTATTAACGGATTTGCATTTTTAAAACAAGGAACTTTAACCGAAATAATTAATACAGATAGGTATAAAACTACAGTATCAGTGAAATTAGTAGTTCCATGATAACTTACTAATTGTTAATAATTTTTATTAATATGTGAAAATAATAATAAAGAAGCAATTTATAAGTGTTACTTACGTTTGTATAAAAGGTTTTTGTTCATTATTTTTTGGTTTGTTTTGAATTTTGCGCAAAGCTACTCGAAGGCTATCTGCGTTAACTGGCCCTAATTTTAGTGGTGCAAGACTAGAAGGAAGGAAACTAGTCATTACCACCCACCGCCAACGAAGAGTGTGAGTGGCCATCTCATTATAACGCCCCTAAGGCTGAATGAACGAGCATATTTGGTGTAACAGAAATTCGAACCAGCAACCCTCAGATTACGAGTCGAATGCCTTAACCACCTGGCCATACCGGCTTCAGTTTTTAGTAACAAATTCAAATGCAATGGTTTAGTTAACTCTCTCTTCTTTTCTGTATTCATGTTTCTCTGAATTTGTTCACATGAAAAATTCTTTCACTGAGCATCAAAACAATTTGTAATAACTGAGGATTTGTTAGAATAAGAACAGATTTTTCTGTATTACTATATACAATTAAAAGAAATTCCACTATCATTTTATTTGGTATATCATTCTTATATCTTTATTTTTTTATTTACAGTAAACATCTAATATACCATGTACAATAACGGGTGTTCTAACATATTTTTATTTAATTCAAATTAAATGCTCTTCATTAATCCAATTACATGAACTTATGTCAGATTTTCCTGTGGCAGATGTTTATTATAGCACACTTTTAATGTGTACTCAGGCCATAAAGGTTTGTTCAGAAAAGCGATTTACATTTTCCAGAACCAGGATATTTATTTCGTATATAAGAGCACGAAAAACAAAGGAGTATGTATCAACTTTGGGTACCAGAAATATTTAGAAAGAGGTCTGCAAAAAGTCGTTGTACAGTCTTGTAAGCATATTGTAGCGTCTTATAACAGGTGATAATCAATGAAAACAATTGAGAGTAGCAACAGCTGTCCAAGTTTACTTGATAAGATGATAAAACGTAATAAAAATATCTAAATCTGGCAAAAAAGCTGAGAGGGTATAGATTCGCCGAAATAAGGCTTCCAGTCATACTTCTAGTTCAGTTGTCACATATCTCAAGGAGATAGGGAATGAAATTAGTATTTATGCTATTTCGTATGAAGCTATACTGGTCAAAACTCCAGAAATAGTGCTTATATATTCATACACATTGGACTTTTCTAAATGGGCAATGGGAAACCGTCACGCCAGTACATTGACTTATTTATGGAAAACATTTTGGGAGAAGTGGTGAGTTCTAGACATGACAGTCTTTCTATGCAGATTTTTGAAACGGAAACCACATTACTGGGCTATTATGAATATGCACAGCCGTGAGGTATAACTTGAGAGAATCTGGCTAGGTTTCGAAGAGACTTCATTATGATATTCACATCGATTTTAGGCTTCTGTTCATTCTGCGTGATGGGTAAACACCTTTTATGGCGAATCAGCTGCACGTCAAAATTACTGACGTGTTCATTTATTGTGAGTTTACCTCTATAGATTGAGTGACATATCATCATCAATGTACGTCATTACAGATAGAAAGATTTGCACTTAATTAACATGCACAAGGAACATATGTATAAATGAAGCGCATTTAATTAATTTGAAAATATTTCCTGTGTAATATATAAACCGCGCTCTCTTTCTCTCATAGCCTGGAAAAGCAAAAAGATGTTAGTCGCTTTTTATATATGTCAATTATAATCCTTACATTTACCAATATATACATATAGATAAATCTATTAATTTTTTTAGGGGATGACCAAGGATTATTTACAAAAATAACAACAAATAAAACAGATTCCTTAATAAAAGGTCTGTCTATAGTACGTGTGGTTCACGTGTTAATAAATACGTCCTTTTTTATTTATTCAGTTATTTTCACAAATTCGTTTCGTTGTGTCTATTATACACTAAATTTTCTTTCGTTTTATTCTCTGTAACGAGATTGCTTCGGAAGAAACATTTTTTAATGGTTATTTTTCTACAGTTCAGTTTTATTCATATGTTTAAATTCATGAATGAATAATTGATTTCCGAAAATAATAAAATTTTTGGAATTGATTTCCCATTGGGGAATAAAGTAATGTTTTATATTCTTTACAAATGGAACTGGTTTGAAAATTTCATGGACTTAGATAAAATTTTCATATTACCAGGCACTATTTTGAAACCATGTTAAATAGAAAGTTCTGGAAAAAAACAAATTATATCATTTTGTCAGTACGAAGAGTCCAACGTGGTCAGGTGATAAAGGTGCTCGACTTGTAATCTGGGGGTCACGGGTTCGAATCCCCGTCACACCAAACGTGCTCGTCCTTTCAGCTGTGGGGGTGTTATAAAGTGACACCCAATCCCTCTATTCGTTGGTCAAACGGTAGTCCAAGAGTCGGCAGTAGGGGGTGACGACTAGCTGCCTTCCCACTAGTCTTACACTGCTAAATTAGGGACGACTAACGCTTAAAATAAAACGTAAAAAATATTATGCGCTTGTTAAGTATATAAATTACTGATCCATATGCGAACACATCAAACAGTTTCCCAAAACTTCTGAATATAAATCTTAAATAATTTGACTTAATTGCTATTAAACGCTAAGCTGCACAATTGTTTACGTATGCTCTGCATACCATAGGCACGGAAATCCAGTTTTTAGAGTTTTAAGCCTTCATATTTGCTGTTGAGCCAGAATTCAGGTGTTAAACGTATACTACTAATATATACACAGGTTCAAATGCTGATTTAGGCTTCTTACTATTAGTATTATTTTAAATATTTACAATGTGAATCTTGAACGTTCAACTTTCTAGAAAATGGGGCTGAACAAGCCTTTAGTTTGTCCTAACTCTAAAACCCCTGATTCGTGCCTTTCTCAACCCGCTGCCATTTAAAAGCGTTCCACATTTTGTGATCGGGGGTGCACTACAAAAGTAGCTAAAATGTAGGCGGTGGGTGTTATTTCTAGCTTCTTCCCACTAGCCTATCGATTTAAGATTAGGGATAACTATAAGCAGATATTTCTTGCGTGGTATTCCACGATGTGCTAAAACAAACCAATAAGTTTCTCAAACTCTTTTCTTGGATGACATTGTCTAGTGGTTAGTGTAATTAGGATAGCCAAAGGATGACTATGGATGCAGTTGACAAGCTGCTTTACCTCAGTATGTCAGTTAAATATGACAGACACTTACAGCAGATAGTTTTGTAGCTTTTTGCGAGTATCCGAGACCAACAAACACTTCGAAAGAAAAACATGTTCATCATACTTTGTGAAACACAGCAAATTGGTCGAGTTAGTTTAGCTTTTTAATGGCAGTTTAATTCCTCAACACTATTTTAAAATATAAATAAATCAACTTTACATCTACTAAGTCAGGAAGTTTACAAGCAGTTGAAGATTTAAATAGAATGAAGAAATAAACATATTCTTCAGGAAGACACACAACGTAAATGTTACAAAAATTAGATAAAACCAATTATATTAGTAGTGGCAGTTTTAAATTTCATCGTTAAAATATTAGCCGAAATTTGATGCGTTGTCATTCTTACACTATTGTGAAGAATATTTGTTTGAAAATTACAAAATAAAAAACATCAACAAGAAACATCGAAGTCTAGCTCCAGATCTGTTTGTTTTAAGTCTAACAATAACAATTACTGTTAAAGTTCGAAGTAATGTTCTGCCTAATAGATTAGCAGCAACTGATGCTGCTTCTTACACATTTTCATAAAACGCAGTGTGTAATTCAACTAGAGATATCTACGATTTCACCTCTCAAAATGGACGTTGTAAACTATATAAAATAGGACTAGTTTTGTTAGTTAAATTGAAATAATCGCTGGTTAAATCAGACGTTTTAGTAATTAAACCAAATAACATTAATCATTGTTTCGTGTCACATTGCCTGACGTTATACATGTAACTGAGGGTTCCACTTAGGGTGTGCATATACATCATTTCACATTTATTCATTTAACATAAATTTCTATATGGATCTTCTTCATCATAGTGAGTTTAAATATAAATGTTCAGGCGAGTTTATCTTTATTAAACATTTTTTTACTCTGTCTGAAAACTATAAACGGTTTGTAGCTCACAGTTTTAAAGATACTTGATCTGAAAGTTACAGAAAAGTATATATGAAAAATATATTTTATTAAGGCAAGGCATAATTGTAAAATACCATCTTAAAGCTTTTGAAAAAAACAAAAATGACTACCATGAAATAAAAAAGAGAGGGATCCAAGAAAGTGTACAAACTTTTCCACAAATTTTTTACAGTAGAAACATTATATGCGTGTTTCATTTTGTTCTAATATTAGGTCATTATGTTCTATATTTTTAAAAAATAGAACATTTTTATGTACTTAACTTTTTTCTATTGTTTGTGTGTGTATAACGGAGATTCGAACCCGATTACGAGATGAGCGTCCCTAACCACCTGGTCATGCCGTGCCGCGTTATTTACTGAGTCAAATGGTTTTGAGCCTCAAGTTTCGTGGAAACTCTCTTAACAAACATCTTGTGCAATGGAAGGTATTCATTACGATATAGAATATATTATGCATTTATAGCCACGTAAATCAACTTTAATGAAGAATAATCAACTTTTCAAATAGATCATCAACGTTCACAATATTTCATATGGTATATCTGTCTAGGTTTTAATGCATAATAGTTTTACTACAGGCTTGTGAAACAAAAAATGTGAATAATAATAAAATAAACTAAAATACGCACTCAATATTTCAGCAAAATATGAAAATCATTCAAATATATCACTAATCACAAAATAGAGAAATCTATGATAATCGTCCTCTGTTAGGAAACCCACTAAAATAACCTCGGAACACCAGCTTAAGACAAAATTCAACAACAAATTCAAGAAACAATAAATAACACCAAACTCAAAAAACGGTGAGTTCTCAACATGGCAGTCTTCAATTAATGCGATATATGTTACACAAATTAACAAAACACCAGTTTTCTTCAATGGTGGAAAGTGTGGGACTTAGAGAAAATTTTCAGGATGAAAAAAACGAATGCGATAGAATTAATTTTAAAACTATTCTATGACATACTTTGTACAACAGTTATTACTGTTGATCAGGTTTACAGTAAAATATTCGTAGTCATTTTTATTGTAGTGGCTTGTAAAACTATAACCAATGATAAGACTGGGATCACTTTTGTAAATATACACATCGTTTCTTCTAATAAAACGAAGGATTTCCAACTAATGTATAATGGAATATTTCTGATTAGTATAACAGCGTTTAAACTGTGTCTACATTTCTGTGATGCTTGGATGGCTTTGAAGAGCTTAAGCTGGTAGTAAAAAAGAACTGAGAAAATTTTAGAGTGCGGAAATTCCGACTTTAAGAATCAACTTAAAGATCACTCTACAACCTTTGTAATAGTTTGTTTGGTAACTGTTCATAGATTTTGGCGCAGTGTATCTAGCCATGTTTTTCTGTAGGTTTCGTTGCTTGAATGGCTTCCAAGAGACAATTGACCAATCCGATGATACCTTCTTTTTTCCTTCAAGAATCAATATGAGTTTTTCAGTAGGCTTGAAATAATTTTTTTTGTTCTGTAAACTTGTGAAACAGTAATAATATGAATAATAGTAATATGAAGAACATTTTTTTTGCTATTATTAATATTTTAGCAACCTTAATCGCTGAAATAGAAGATTTTGAGTATTGTTTCGAGTACAAAACCTGCTTTCTAAGATAGTTTTGCCCTATGTTGTATCAGAAGTTTTGTGAACTTTCAGGGCGATCTTTGTTATGAACCGCTACCGTAATTCATGAGGAATATCTATTAAAGCTTACCGTCTGTATCAAGCAGAGTGTTTCTCTGATGCCTGATAGGGTTATTACAGTTTAAGACCTCAGTAATTACAAAAACAGACACAAGTAAGTAATGCTCTAAAACCGTTACGTTATCAAACTAATCCAAGATGGAAAAGGATTTAGAACTCACGTACCATATTAGAAAAACAGATCACACAGTCAACCTAAATGAACGAGTTATGTATTTGGAATTTTCAACATAAATACTTGATAAGTTAATGAACTGACCATTAAATATTATCGAAGTTACTCTAATAAATTGTAAAAAGAAACCATTTCGATATCGTCACATTAAAGACGTTTGACTCGTAATCTGAATGTCATGGGTTCAAATTCCCTTCGCACTAAACATGCTCGCCCTTTCAGTCGTGGGTGCGTTATAATATGACGGTGAATCCCACTATTTAAGGCCTGGCATGGCCTAGTGCGTTAAGGCGTGCGCTTCGTAATCTGAGGATCGCGGCTTGGCGCCCGAGTCGCGCCAAACATGCTCGCCCTCCCAGCCGTGGGGGCGTTATAATGTGACGGTCAATCCCACTATTCGTTGGTAAAAGAGTAGCCCAAGAGTTGGCGATGGGTGGTGATGACTAGCTGAAGGCCCTCTAGTCTTACACTGCTAAATTAGGGACGGCTAGCACAGATAGCCCTCAAGTAGCTTTGTGCGAAATTCCAAAACAAACAAACAATCCCACTATTTGTTGGTAAAAGAGTAGCCCAAGAATTGGCGGTGGGTTGTGATGATTAGCTGCCTTCACTCCAGTCTTACCTTCAAAATTATGCATGGCTAGCGGAGACAGAACTTGTGTTGCCTTGCGCGAATTTAAAAAAACAACAACACACTTTCAAACCGTACTGCGCCAAGCTTTATAATCAAAACTGGTTCTGTATTCCAGCATTATTTACTTTACGTTTTCTTTTTAATTATCCTGAATTTCACCGGCATTATCACTCCAAAAATTAAATCAACTACAGGGTGGTCGCTAGAAAAGCGGAAAATTTGAGGGTCAGATGAGATCATGAATAAAATGCGTGTTTACTCATTTCTATTTTGATTTCTTTACATCATGAATAAAATGCATGATTTTAATAATTTTGAGCATCTATGAGTGTAATATAACATATGCCTTTAAAAAACTTTGTAAAAGTTATTCTTTGTAAAAATAAATAGCTGTTTGACAAATTTTCCGCTTTTCTAGCGACCACCCTGTATTACTAGAAAAATAACAATAAAATTACACATTCGAAATTAATGATATTTTTTCTTTAATAAAAACAAACTATAACTTTTAAATTAAACATTTTCTGAAGTCACACATCTGACGAAAACAAAAGAAAAAACATTTGGTTTGTGTATATAATCAGAATGTACCTTCAGTATGAAGCTAACTTCGAAATGCCAGATACGTTGTAAGAATGGACTGAAGCGTTTCGAAAATTTCTTTCAGATGGAGAACTAGATTTAAAAACTGTTACATTTTGACAAAACACGTTACAAAACTGCAAATTTAGTAATGATGAAAACTTTAAAAGTTGAAATGTTACGCTCAAAACTAGTGCGGATAAGTTCGTAGGAAAAATAAACTATTACGCGAAAATCCGCATCTGGAACACCACTTAAACGTAATCAAGTTTACATTATTTAACTTCTTAAACCAGGTTAATTTAGAAAACTATAAATGATCAAATAAATTAGTGAATAATAATAATAATAATAATAATAGTGTTCTATGATGTTCCCTGATTTTAGCAGTTGGTGAGGCCTTTTGAAATGTCACTTATCCAGTCTGATAAGGATAAATTCTCAGTCAGTTTTCAACGAAAACTCTGAACAGATGACACTTCATATTCTGACTGATATTCAACCATGGCAGCTTTCATGACCCACGCTATATAACGAAATAGCTGACACCAGGCTTCTTCCATTTCTTTCGTCCAATGGTCTTCCAGCGATGGTTTGATGGCGTGCACAAACTGGGGGCCTATTAGCTTCAGAAATATTAAAAACAAAAACAAAACATTGTATTGTCAAAAAATCAAACAAAAAACTTGCAAATACAGATATTTTCTTTAAACTTCTTTTTATATGAAACTCGTGGAATCAGTTGAAAGCATTCGTTGAGTAACAATATCCAATCTTATTAGAACGAGAGTTACAAGCATAATTGTATTTCTTTCATCCGGGCCCAGCATGGCTAGGTGGTTAGAATCATAATTTGTTGGTCGCGAGTTCGAATCCTCGTCACACCAAACATGCTCAGCCTCTCAGCCGTGGGGAAGTTATAATGGTGGGTCAATCCCACTATTTGGTGGTAAAAGAGTAGTGCAAGAGTTGGCGGTGGGTGATGATGACTAGCTGTCTTCTTTCTAGCTTTACACTACTAAATTGGGAACGACTAACAAGATAGTTGTCGTGTAGCTTTTCGTAAAATTCAAACAAAGAAACCCTTTCATCTACATGGTGTTGTGCATAAGAGATCCATATTCAACCATAGAAAAGGTTATTACTCAAATTAAGAAACAAGGTCCACGGTCAGAATTTTGTATCGCTAATTTATTGCAGTTGTGAATGATTTAATAGTTAAAAAGTGTTGAATGCAAAGATTTTTTTTTTATAAAACAGCGTAGTGAAATATTCTTAATAACGAAAAGCGAACTAAAGATGAAATTAATATTAAAAAGAAAACGAAACCTAAAAATAAGTGAGAATGACATAAGAAATAAACTAAAATAATCTAAATACAGTAGACTGTAACAAATGAAAGAGAACAATAGCATGGTTTGGTTTTGAGAATTTCGCACAAAGCTACTCGAGGGTTACCTGTGCTAGCCGTCCTTAATTTAGCAGTGTAAGGCTAGAGGGAAGGCAGCTAGTCATCACCACCCACCGCCAACTCTTGGGCTAATCTTTTACCAACGAAAAGCGGGATTGACCGTAACTTATAACGCCTCCACGGCTGGGAGGGCGAGCATATTTGGCGCGACTCGGGCACAAACCCGCGACCCTCAGATTGCGAAGCTCACACTTTAACGCGCAAGGCCATGCCATGCCAGGAACAATAGCAAAACAACCGAGTACTTGAAAGGTCTGCAACTATAGCCCTTCGCCCCCCGCTAGTACAGCGAGCGGTATGCCTTTGGATTTACAACGCTAAAATCAGGCGTTCGATTCCCCTCGGTGTGTTGAGCAGATAGCCCAATGTGGCTTTGCTATAAGAAAACACACAAACATATTATAGCCCTTCAGCGAATTTTAGAAGTTTCGATCCACATACTGTTTTTGTAATTCGAAAGAAGTTTGGATTAACAGCGGGATTAACTTGATCTTCTCATGTTTTGACAGTGAAATTAAGAAAAGATTAAAATTACCTATGGTTCTAGACTTTTTGGACAGTGTAAAACTCAAAATAACATTAAATATAACTTTCTAAAAATCAGAAAAGTACGGACGTAATTTGGTTCTCGTCTAAACCTAGCATTACGTGGCTCTGGGAGAAATAATGTAAATCAAAACTGACGAAATAAATATAATTCTTTTCACTTACATGAATACCTCGGCAACTGTCACATCACAAAATGTGTGGAATAATGTTTCATAAGTGCGTTTTTATTTGATATAGTTACAAAGATTTACAAAAAAAATAGTTCTACAAAGGTCGGAATGGAATATTCAACTAACACACAACAAAACATATTTGCTTTTGAGTCAAGTCACTCTGGATTACCTATAAAGAGGGCAATATTTCCCTAAATAAATTTACGGATTAATTTTCACGCCTTTTGGATACAATTTTCTCAGCGAAGAAATCATATGGGAGAAAAAAAACAACAAATAAAAAAACAGCATGTCGATTCAAATTTATGGTGTATAAGTGTAACAGATAAAATATTACAACATAAATTTGTGACAGTTGCCAAGGTATCCGTGTTAGTATAACTTCTGGTCTAAAAGGTCTTGTTTATTAACTGACTGATACAATAACCCTTGAACTTCTCCAAAACACCAAAATGTTAAGGTGGAATTAGGAAAAGTGAATTATCAAATGAATCTCTTTACCTAATCGTTTTAAATAGGTAGTTGAGAAGATTCATGAACTGAAGAAATATAAATTTTGTTGTTTTAATTCTACTGTTCCAAAACATTCTCGAAAAAAAGTTAGAACTGATATAAGTATAATATTCGCACAAAATACTAATTTTATACTCAAAAATAGATTGGAGATGACAAATATTGGACCAGAGGACAGTAGCCCAGGCAATTAGCATTACGAATATTTGGCTGTTAAGGAATAAGCGCTTTATTAAAATAATAATAAATGGAGAAATCTATTGTTACTTCATATAAATATCTAAACAGTAGCTAGTAACCAAAAAACATTTCTTTTTATTTTCCAGAAACATCAAACTAATGATCAGTTTTTCTTCTTCATCGGGATTCACTCAATGTTTTGGATAAGGAAGAGTCAGGTTCATCACTGATCTAAACCCACAGTAAATGGATTTTTTGTTTGTTTGAAAATTTCGTGCAAATTTGCATAGGAGTTATGTGCGCGTACGCAAAGTGCTCACCATAAACCCTTTGGTAAGTATCGCCTGACTGAATAGTGAAAGTCATTATGACTAATACAACGCGCTTATAGCCTCAATAAAGAAATCAGTATACAGAAAATTATTTTTTCCAAAAACGTTGAAAATAATATGTAAAGATAAATTTCTTTGTCCCTTATATAATAAAAAACCTAGATTTTTTTTCGCTTTTTTAAAAATAATTTCCATTATCCAATAAGCTTGTACATTTAAATAAATATTCCTTGAAAACAATGTACTTACATCAATATATTTTGGCTTAGCGCCGTAACGTGCGTGTTTTTTGCCGAGATCTGTCAGAAGCTGATCCAATTTTTCTTCTTCATTGAGACGTGTTATCACTTTCTGAACGATCCCCATGACCCTGAAAGCATGTGCTCTCAGCTCTCTACTGTAGCGAAGATCATTTCCATATAGCCCCTTGAAAGGCATGAAGACTTCCTGAACATCTGGATGGGCTTCAAACAAACTACCAGAAAACAACAGTATTTGTAGAAATGAAAGTTATATATATATATATATACAGATATTCATACAGAAACCACAGGAAAATTTTAATTAGATTTGTTTGCTTCATGATTTAACCTAACTCAAACATGACCGTAGTTTTGAAATGATACAGGAAAGACTGCCTGTCCATAACACCATTGCCAACTTTGAGCTAATCCTATTTTTCCAAATGTTGAAATTTAACCGTTACTATTATTGAGTATAAATGAATTTAAATAATGGATTATATTTTTGTGGCAACGAGACGCGAACTATGATTCAGATTCACAGCTTGGTCATGTTAATCATTAAGCCATACCCGAAAGGTTCGTACATTTTAATCAGGCACGAATATGTTAATTAGGATAATATTTTTGAAGGAAAAAAAAATCTTTTATACAATTTTATGGTAGGATTTTTCAACCTTCGCAACTTAAGACCTACTTACTTATGTGTCACAATAGTAAAGGCCTAAATATGGAGTTGTTAACTCGTTGGTTTAGATCAATCACAGTTGTCTCAATCAGTAACTGTGAATCTTACAGTTGAGAATCGCTACTTTAGGTTATGCTATATAAACTGCTGCTTTTTTTTTTTTCGTTTCGTAGTTTGTTCTCGACAACACACAAGGTGAACGAAATTACGATTATTTCTCGCATTAATGAATATTATTTTAACTCTGTTGAAAAACAAAACGAATAATGATGTCTCTGTACTGATTTTTTGAATTATTATATGTATGCTTAATAATATTCAGAAAGGAAGTGTGAAGGCTTTACAAGCTGCACAGTTTTTAGGACTATTCAAAAACAAACGAACAAACAATTCAAGTGGCTCAGCGGAAAACCAGAAGGCTTTAATTCTAAAATTTGGATTCTACCCCCACGGGAGCACAGAATAGATAGCCAGTTGAGCAATTTTGCGTTTAATAACAACCAAATAAGCTATAACTGAGCCTAAAGGATTCCTAACCTGGTCGTTTATCTGATTTGTCCAGTGGCATAACTACATCCCCCCCAATTACTGAGGGAGCGAGCCCAAAGAGCTCGACAGATTGAATAATTACCAACAAGGAAAGAGGCATACTATTTAACTTGTTTGAACTGAATGGCGGTGGCACTATTCTGTTAATTTACTACAAATATAAATAAATCAATGTAGAGGGCACAGTTACTTTTCATGATGAGGGTATTTTTTGTAGTAACGCCATGACATATGTCATTCAGTTTGAGCGAGCCAATACCCTTATTCATAATTCTAATAGGCAGCACAAAATAAACAAGCGTTACAGGGAAGTAACACAATAATGCGTTTTATCTGGAAACATGACAGTGAGTTGAAATCTTTTTTAAAAACCACATTTATATTCAAGTTATAAACATTCACAAAATAACATAATCCTGGCTAGTCAATAAAATATTTTTCTATTTCTAAAATGCAATATTTCGAAGCCTATTTTAATTTACAGACCATAAAACATGCCAGACATCGACAAGTATTATATTGTAACAGTAACGGTTAATCAGAAAATTTTTATGACATTAATCAGACATGCCTAACAAAAGAAATTGATTGTTTTATATGTTTTTAAATATTCATATGATTTGTTGTAAACTGAAATTATGGAGGTGTTTTAGTTTTAAACCTGGAGGACTATACTAATTTTGTAGTTTTCACTTCAGCATTTATTCATTTAGATTACACTGTTTTTTTATATATATATCTATAACGAAAATTAGAGGTCTTCGCTTGTTCTTCAACTAATCAAATTATTCAATGGTCTAAGTTACATACATAGTAACGTTATGGTTTTACATTTTACTAAAATTATGGCCAATGTTTGACTGGTTTCAGCAGCGTCGAAATATATATCTTATCCGTCTTCTGGCACATCTCGTGATACGATATTTATCTAAGATAAAACGGGTAATAACGAGATATTGAAACTTATAACGACAGCACAGTCTGACAGCGGGTCCTAAACAAGTAGCTATAACTTACTGTAAGTGAACCCAGAAGAGATACTTGAAGCTCTAACATTCTGATGTATTAGTCTTTGAGTGTCAGCTGAGCCTCTGAAAAGACAATCCTGTTTCGAAAGCAGACATACTGTTGACTAAGCGAGACCATTATTGTACTAAATAAGCCTTTGGACGCAGCATCTAATCAGTAAATTGGCATTGTACCCAGCCATAAACAGAATATTATTATTCACCGTAACATAATAATAACTTATCCTGCTGTGACAAGTATATTCAGGACTAATCTGTTCTGCTGTGCACAGGCATTTAGTTGTAGTATTTTGTCATGTTGTTGAAAAGTACTATAATATTCAGTGATTTTGGTTTATTTTGTACAGAATGTCTTTACGCACATCGACTTATCTGTTGAGCGTTGTGTACGAGCTCTAATGCTACATTCTTGTTTTTGAAGTTTATATACTTTTGTGTCCGGAAAAAAAAATCATTTCCTTTCGTGTTTGCGGTACTCTGAAGGTTTCGTATGTTTTTTTTTATTTTTTTACAATTTTAAAAAGCAAGCAAGTTTTATCTGTTTTACCTGTTGTGGTATTTATATAACACAAACATAACTAGAGTGGCACTCAGTAGACGCATACCTCCACAACACAGAGTCTGTCATATTCGACCTTGAAAAAAGTAAAGTAAATGTGTCTGTATGTTAGTCGTGTTATGTAAATGTGTAAATATTTTGTAAACGACGGCATGTCGTGTTGTGTTTGGATTTTCATTTCTATTATTCATTTTTCCATATTTATATTATTGTTTCGAAGTTAAAATTAATATGTTGTTCTTCATTTAGGGTAACATTTAGAATTTTCTTGAATTAAGTAGAGCAATCATATGTTTGTAAATGAAGTGCTGGTGACTTCGTGTCTAGACGTGTAGTCTCGTGCAAGAACGGACATGCGCGGATTGCTCTGGAGATCTGTAGAAAGTTCGCGGTTATTCGAGGGGTTTAGGCCTACAATATATAAACGGACGAAGATGCGAGAAATAAAAGAGAGTCAGACATCAGTTTTTATTGGAAGAAAGAAGAGGAGAGTCAGATATTAGTTTTATTTTAAAAGAAGAGAGTCAGTTATTTGAGAAAGATTAAGTGTTTGCTGTGATTATTCAACTTGGATTTGTGACTGAAGTTAGATCTACGAAAGCTGTGATTTTATTTCGTCAATCTCTACGATTCATTTAAATTACTGCTTGTGCTGAGAGTCGGCAAATTTATTGAACTGTGAACTGTTTCTGAACTTCTTCATTTAAGCTTCGGAATTTCTTCGTGGGACCAAATCCACACCCTAGACTGGAATTTGAGACTTTCATTTTAGATCATTATATTAGATACAGGCCAGTACCATTTTGTATTGTGATTAATTTTGAAGTTTGAAACTAGTATTATTTTGTTTTGTAATTAATTTCGAATGTTGTAACTTAATATCTATCACTTTTATTATGTATAATTTGTGTTATATCTGTTATATTTGTTAATAGTTTAGTGTAATAAATTATACAAGCTGTTATCTGTGTTTTTCTGTTGCGTTTAGCCTACGCAAAACATAAAACATAAAAAATACGTAACAGTCGTTATCAACGTACACGGACCGTTATTAACAGGACAATGAGGAATAATATTTAACTTACGTCTACAAAGTTTCATCAACATCCAATGATTTTTGACTGAGTTATAAAGCAAAAATATTGAAAAATATGTTCAATTATCAATTATTAACTGATATGGATTTTATTTAGATATTCTTGACCTTGACCATCCAAAAGTTAATTCCTTCTAAATTTGATCATAGTTCAAATGCATACCAACTTTCCTCCAAAGTCATTCAACCATTCTGAAAAAAGCTTGCTGACAAGCACACTCGCACAGAAACCACAGGTGTGAAAAGATGGAGGGAGCGAAAAGAGCAGAAGTGTAGTGATGTTTTATTATGTAGTTTCTCTTTTCATGAACGGTTTAAACTGTTTGCAATAATTTGTAAAACACACCTTTCACACTTGTTGATTTAACCACAATACAGTAACGTATTTTCCCACATAAAGCTACAGAGGACGTATAAATTAATGTGCATTTTTTTCTTTAATGACTATTTCTTTAAAACTCTACAAGAAATTTATGTGTGTTTTTGAGGACAGTAGTTTTACGTGTGTGTGTAGAGAAATTCACATGTTTATGCACATATTCCATTTCGTTTGCAGGGGTCACAAACTTCTTCCTGTCTTTACATTTGGAGTTGCGAAACACTGGCGTTTAGTCTCAAAACATAAAGCGTTTAACTCAGTGTTATAAAAATAGATATTTTAACTAGGTTTTGTGAAACGCGTGATTAACTTCTAAATGTTGTAGAACACAGATGTTCTACTTGGTGTTGTAAAACACAAGTGTTCGTGCTTCGCAAGTTAAAAAAACACTTTTGTTAATTTTAGATAATGTTCAATAAAAGCTGAAATCTTACTTCATGAACGTGATAACTCCTACGCGAGAAATATTCTCCACTAGAAGTTTCGAAGTATTGGTCAAAATAGCTATTTGGTTTCTTGTGAGGATAGGACGTTCTGGAGGGTCTGACACTTGACACGATACTGTGCAACTGTACTGGTCAAGGAGACCGTTTCTTTTTATCTTCTTTTTGGAAGAAACAGCCTTGGTAAGTTTACATCCCATGCTGAAATGATTTTACACAGTAACACAAACACATGTATACGTCTAATAAATAGGAAAACAAATTAAAATTTCAAAATTTAAAAGATCTATAATTCCAAATACACATTTAATTTTTATGAATTTACAATACTCTGGTGCTGTAGGATCTTCATTGTTTTACTAATTTTATTGTTGTAATTCCGTAGTCTTGATGCTGTTCCATCAGAAGACAAAGTCTATAGCAGCTATAACTTTTAAAAAATAAAATCCACTGTTCGGTTCTCTGTGGCGTTTACAGCAGTCAAACGAATCTGGTTTTGTTCTAAAATAAAGCTACGAACTTTTAAATTCTTAGAGAACTACAATGTTGGTTTGATTCTCAAACTATGACACAAAAATGATATTTTTTGGGAAAAGAAAATCTTAATTTAAGTTTTAATTTGAAATGTCTGGTGATATTAACTGATGCCATAACCATTCAAACTGAGAGTCAGAGTTACAGTTCTATCATAAGACTAAATAGTAATTCTTCTGTTAGAGGTTAAAACTACTAATAAACATTAAGTAAAGATAAAACAAATTGAAATTTGAAGAACTAACTAATAAAGTACAAAATAATCAAGATAGTTTGTATCGGAGTTTTGTACAAAGTCACAAGGCTGACTAAGCCAGCCATTTCTAATTTTGAACTGATAGACCAGAGGGAAAGCAACATTTATACAGAAAAGCATCCAATCTGAAAAACAGTGCAAGTTTAATACATTTTTTATTTTACTCATAAAAATATTTGTATTCGTACTTATTCTTCGAAGCTTTCATTAACACAAATACTTAAATACTAAGTAAATATTCTGAAATATTTCAAACTCCTCAAAGACAATATTAAAGGTCTAAAAGTTAAGAATACGGTTCATAAATGTTATCCACAACCTGAGATTTGGTAATTGAACAGATATAAATAAATAAATGCTAAATAAGATTACAAAGATGTAGCTAAGAGTATATTACAGCAGTCTTTCAAATGATATTACATCTTGACACTATTGCCCAGCTAATATTAGGTCAAGATGTCGTCCTGCAGCTCGAAGTATCTTACTGTAGTCCTTCAGTTAAGATTACATCTTAAATAAGATTTTGTCTTATCTTCGTCACACAGCTAGGAATACACTTTAACGTAATCCTAGTAACAGTACGTCTTAACGTTGTTTAGCTTTCAGGATTTTCAGAAGAAAGTAACAGTTAAATATTATTGGAAGGAAGTGATTGCTGTCACAACGACTTACGTTTTGAAACAAATAGATTAACACTAACGCTTGGAACGTAAAACATCAATTTAGGAAAATCACGAAGTAACGTTTTGAAAGAAACATTTTCCTGTGTTTCATCTACTCTTTAGTGACAACATAATGAGAGATTTACTAAAATAGGCCTAAGTATGATTAAAACCTTCGGTAATTATACGTAAACGCTAAAATTTAAGTTAGTGAAGGATAAGCGAATTTAAATTTTGAATTGCTGCATGAAAGAGACGTGAATGAAAACATTTATAACTAAACACTTTATTTATCAGTGGATTTTGGAAGGGAGCAAGAGTGCCCTGTTGCACACGATCTCCTGTCTCGAAACGTATCCATGCAGACGAATGGCTTGTAAGCGGAGAGGCTTGAATGTTGTACTGAAAGGAAAGAGGCCTGGCTTTGATCAGTCTTAAAGGTGTCGTGTTATACCAGGATAATGTACGGTCCAATACAGCAAGGATCACATCTACAAAGATTGAAGAGCTAGACTGGATGACAGCCTGCTTATTCTCCAGATGTTGCCCCATCTGATTATCATCTATTCCGAAATTTGCAGAACTATTTTGATGGAAAAGTTGTTGTTTAGAATTAAGCACAAAGCTGCAAAATGGGCTATCTGTGCTCTGCCCACCACGGGTATCGAAACCCGGATTTTAGCGTGTAAGTCCGCAGACATACCGCTGAGCCACTGGGGGGCTTGATGGAAAAGAGCTTGGAACACATAAAATGTCAAAACTACCCTATCTACATTCTTTTCCTTCAAACCCCAAGAATTTTATAGAAGTGGCATTTAGAAGCTTGTGAATGGTTAGCAGGAAGTAATTAATAATAACAGAACATACATTATTGATTAAGTAATATTAAAACCGTTTGAAATCCTTTCTCTTTTTCTGAACCTAAAATCGAACATTGATTAAGGAATGACTTGATAGTTATATATATATATATCTAGAAATATTCGTACTGGACTATTTTTCTTACTCTTTCTCTGAAGCACAAATATTTTAAGATCATCTTTAAAATGTTAGGGGATGTGTTCCCCTGTTCCTACTGTACTATCTTATAAATACAGAGACTATATGTAAAGATTTAAGGTAAGCATTAAGTCGATATAAGTAGCAGTGATGAAATCAAAATTTTGCACACAAATAGATTGATTTTGTGACTAACTATAAAAGGTATGAAATACAATGCGAATAAAATACAATAAAATCAGAACTATCTGATCTAAGGAGATTGACAATAAAATTTTAGAATAATTTTTGCGTATGTTTAGACTTACTCTTCGACTGAACAATAGGAGGAATTTGTACTTACCTCAATGGAACCACACGAACTTGTACACACCTGTAGCAAATATTCTATGTTGTTGGAACAATAATAGAAGAAAAAGTTAACCTTTAGTATAAGCCTTTTTTTCTGGAACAAAAAAGGGATCGAATCTAGTATTCAATGTATCACGTTATATGTCAGGAAAACGACTTTTTTTGTTTCACAATTAAAGTTGTATTTAATAATTTTAAACAGAATACTAATCCCGAAAATGGTCTGTCGAAATACCGTCGTACGCAAAGAACATTTCGCGTCAATTATTAGAACGAGATTTATAATAAGCTTACTAAAAAGGTGAGAGTTACAATGTTAACGAATTTGTGATTTATCAAAATTCAAAGCTGAAGTCTTTGAGATACACTGCTTTTCTTATATCATCTACATCGTTAGAAATTTTCTACCATTCACAACGATGACGTCGCCAAGTCACCGGAATGTTTGAAAATCTCAACGTACTGAAGCCCTAGTCAACTGGTAACAGAGGAGCTGATTTTACCTAGAGAATAACGTACGTAAAGTCACCAGCGACGTGAGTCATAAAGTGAAGGCTTTTCAACAAATCAATTTTCTATATTATGTTGCCGACGTTGTGTTGAAGATGTGAATAGGTTAAACCATGGGTTAGTTTCTCTACCGAGCTGAAGTTACTTCTACAGGTTCTGAAAACGAACAGATCATCAGTTAGGGATATATACGTCAAACTGACGTCAGTATTAGTGCGAATGCTCACAGCAGTTTAGTGCCCTCTTTTAGGAACTATAATATTTACAGACTCAAATATACTAAGTAGAATTTTTAAAACCGGTGTGTATTATATTAAAATAGTATTATACTACCCTTACATGTCTTGAGCTTTTGATGTCATTATTTGTCAAACATAATTTCTTTAACAAAAAAATGAAAACTAAGGAAAGATAAGAAATGTTGCACATTGTGATACTTTGCTCATGTTAAACCATTTTATTTTATAAAAAACAGGATATTCAAAGATTAGTAGGGTATAATAATGATTTCTAATCATCTCTTAAAAATCGTTTATTTTATGCTATCCATCTGAACTTTATGTCCTGAATGATAACACAACTGATATTGTTAAATTAATGTCTCTTAGCTAGTTTTTTTTGTTTGTATATGCTCAACTAATTGATGAGAAGGCCCAGCATGGCCAAGCGTGTTAAGGCGTGCGACTCGTAATCTGAGGGTCGCGGGTTCGCATCCCCACCGCGCCAAACATGCTCGCCCTTTCAGCCGTGGGGGCGTTATAATGTGACGGTCAATCCCGCTATTCGTTGGTAAAAGAGTAGTCCAAGAGTTGGCGGTGGGTGATGATGACTAGAGCTTTCCCTCTAGTCTTACACTGCTAAATAAGGGACGGCTAGCACAGATAGCCCTCGAGTAGCTTTGTGCGAAATTCCCAACACAAACAGTTGACGAGAAAGCAAATTTGACGTAAACAACCAAAAGATCCTATGTAAACTATGTGATCCAATCGTTAACAAAACTTTTTTCTAGTTAGCGGATAAGGACAGATTGTTTTTTTTTAAAAAAAGATATTTCAAAATCAAACAAAAAAAATAACTATCCTTTGTACTAGAGTAATAACAAGTTTACATAGATAAACTAGATGGTCAGATATCACTGTTTACAATTAGTGACTTGGTCAGATATCACTGCTGTTTGCCTTAATTTCTAATTTTTAATAAGATTTGATTTTAATTATGAAATACTGATTATATGTATAATTAATTTATTTAATCAAACTGTGGATTTATCTCATTGGCTGACCTGAGAAGTAAGAAAGCATTTTAGTATTTTTTTTGCTTCATAATTATTTAATTTACCACGATTATTTATTTTGATTATTGTTAAGTGCACGTTTAGGCAATGGGCTACCTGTGCTTTGTCCACTTTTGGTATCAAAACCCAATTTTCAAGCTTGCAGACTTACCACTGAGCCACTGAGAAGAGACACAGTGATTCTTAAATGTAGATATTCTAATACAGTTAAATATATTTGATACAAATACAGGTATTACTTAATAAACAGCGCTGACATTTTTATCAATCCTAACAACTTTGTAGGAGTTGAGGCGAAGAAAAGTAATTCTAGAATGATATTAATAACTTTGGTAATCTCGATTGTTACATTAAATCGTGTCTCCTAGTTCAGATTGGTTTGTATGAAGTAATATTTTCATGTAGCAAGTACTCCATTTTTAGCACATGTTTACAATGTTCTAGGATAATATTAATGACTTTAGTATGACCTAGAGTATTACAATAAGTGGTATTCACGAATTCAGATTAGTTTGTATAAGATGATATATCCATACAGTAAGTACTTCATTGTCTATCGCATCTTTAGCTTTCTGAACAAGAAAGGAATAATAGCAACAACTTTAAGCACTTTTGGACTGATTATTTCTCAACCATAACACATAGTAAACTGTTATTTTGATGTAATGGTAAGTCCTCTGCTGGTACAGCGGTAAGTCTACGGATTTACAACGCTAAAATCAGGGGTTTGATTTTCCTCTGTGGGCTCAGCAGATAATCAGATGTGGCTTTGCTATTAAAACAAAAACAACACCCATGTAATGGTAAGATATTTACAGAAATAAACGAAAAGCGACATTACAGCGATGGTAATATTTTATATTTGTCTGTATAATTAGTTCTGTACATATATTTCTTTATATAAGAAAAATTTGTAAAGTGCAGTTTTAAACAATTTAAATCATGTGTTCACAAATCAGAATTAGGGTAAGGATGAAATTTCGTAGAATTGACGGCAACTGTCTGTTGTGGAGACATAACAGGCAGTTTCCGTTCATTCTCCAAAGTTTCATCATGAATACCTTGCCTAAACACTCTATCAAAGAATAGGGTAAGGATGCTCCTAAATTATGTTTTTATTCCATAGTTATGTGGGAACTTAATCCTTCATCTGAACTGTAGAAATAAACTGATGTGTTAACTTAACTAACCAAACGAATATTTTATCATTCTTTGGTGCCAAGCTGTTTGTTTGCTGAGAAGTATACAAATACACAATGAACTACATGTGCTGTGACTACCACTGATATCGAAACCAGAATTTTAGCGTTAAATATTTCATACCTGCCCCTGAACTATCTGGGAGTAGAGAGGGGCTGTAGAGTGTTAATATAGCGTGTTTGGTTGTTCAAGCAACTGCACGTTGCAAAGTAAACAGAGAAATGTCTACTCTCAGTACGTTTTTTATCTTCTGTCCACGAGTGGTATGTTTATTATTTTTGTCGTCACAAAATACAAAATGCTTATTTAATAAAACATCTGTACTAATTTTTCAATCGAAATAATTTGATCCTAAAGTACATCTGTTTGCTCAAGAAAAAAGTAAAAAACGCGAGATTATTTCTACTGATGACGTTTTATATGATATAATTTCGTGTGTTAAATCTCACACTCACAATTACACATTAGTAGTCGATATTCCGTTTTGTTATGTTGATTATTGCATCACTCGATGATGTCAATGCTGATTTGGTTAAACTCAGATGTTGAGTCGTTTGGAAAATTCACTTATCAAGAATGCCGTTAAATTTCCCTCCGCTACGCAATAAGATGTTTTCAGGTAAAACTGTAAGCATTCTAGTTTGATATATTAAATCTTTGCGTATGTATATTGTTGCAATATGTAAAGATTGTATCAAAAACTTGGAGATGCTATTGCGATCTTTTATCTACAGAAATAAAACAATAATTAACATTGTTTAAACTTTTGGGTACGACAGGAAACTTTATAATTGTTTTCAGTTGATGAAAGGGGAAATTTGATTACTGACTTTAAGACAGAAATCAGCTTATCCTGAATTATTCAGTACAGTAGGAGCCGAGAAAAATAGTTCTCTTTTCCGATTATATTTTGGACAACGTTGAATTATTAGTTCAATAGACGACTTTAAGATTAGCTAGTCGTGTCTTGTGAAGTAAGAAAGTAGGGAGTTTTAACCATGTATTAAGCATGCATTTTAAAATTATGTATATCCATATGTATGTGATATATATTATTCTACTATTGTTTGCGATATTGTATTGATGAATATCTATTTATTCTATATTCTATATTTAATCCACATTATTTTAAAATTTCTCTAACGAAGCACCTATAGTAAATGTATCTTCTCTAGGCAAAATGATTTATTTTAAAGTGTTTTTATCCTTAAAGAACTCTCATAGAGGATATTGTAAGTATCAAATGCTTAACAGAAGCACTTAAACAAGACAAGCAGTTACATTACATCGATATAATTCAACGATTTAAAACTATTGCACAATATTTCGTTTCTTTATATTGATTTTCTAAACTTTTTAAAGACAGTTTTGCTTAATTTGAGCTTTTTATACTTTCTTTTATTGACTTCTACCACGTAATTTTAGGTACAAAGAATTACACTGTTCTCAAACATTATTCGTGCTTAAAAGTAAGCAAAGGAATAAGATATATATATATCTATTATTTTATCAATTTAAGGTATTGAATTTCATATATTAATAAATCAGACTCGTAATTATTAATATGAAATTTAAACTTTATTTTTTTATATTTTTTAATTAACAACTAATAGAAAAAAGTGCCTACATTTATAACGAAAATAAACAATAAACATTTCGAAAACCAAGAAGAACGAGCAGAGCGCAGGTTTCACTTTTCATTACTTGGGAAACTGATCACTAAAACTACAAAACATGTTATGGTGTTATACCGTTCCTTTTAAAGTCTCCGTTGGGTGTTTGGTAGAGTTTATTTGCTTGTACTATGCGTCTTAGAATATACTCTAAACTTTAAGATCACATAAAGCAAAAGGTTGTTGATCAGGATATTGTTAACACCATTTTAAACAAATATTATAAATTCTTTGAAATAAAATTTAAAAAAGTTTCCAAAGAAGTCTTATAAACAGAAACAAAAGTGTTATTGGTGAACTTTTCGCGGACGATTCAGCAAGTTCAGACATGCAGGTTTGTCACTATAGTTACATTGCACAAATAGCATGTTTCGTGTTGTGTTTCTTTAACACCTAACACCTCATGTTTCGTACCGTATGGAATCAAGTACATCAAGTGTACTGCGACGAGAAGATCAATACACATGAACCAGAGGAAGTCACAGAACTTGTTGGATGAGGCATAAAATAGGCGCCAGGACAAAAGGAAAATGAAGATGCTACATTCGGATGTAGCATGTGGAAAGCGTAAGCTTCCGTTTCAAGTTGTATACCCCCTCCAAACTACGTTTAATTCATATATTACATCTTATAGAAGAAGAAAAAATGATAAAGTGTGTATTGGTAAACTTGATGGTCATGGAAGTCTTCAAAGTAGTATTTTTGTGTGGATATTACAACAAACATCATAAATAAGTATTACAACGACATTAACAAAATTTTATTGTGACAAGTATAGATCGATATACAGATAACCTAGCTATCTGTAGTAATATAGAAAATTTAAATGCTATAAAAATATGATAAAAATAAAATTATTCGGAGTTTTTACTTTCTCCTTTCAATAGGTTTTGTAGCAATAAAACTTTTTACATTACTATAGCTAGTTAGATTATATAAGTACCAATATCTAATCGTCTTTATAAAATTTGACAAATAATTATTGTATTTCACTGTTCCTTTTTATTACCTATATTGTTTGTGTACAAAACGACGTCAAGCTTGGAACGCACATACACCTCATTCTATTTTATTACTCAT